>VZQC01008536.1:503482-921532 GCA_009823505.1 Rhizomys pruinosus | reverse complement strand
GCCACTGGATGGTGGGACTCATGGGCTGGGTGGGTTTGGGCACAACTGCTTGCAAATTGGTTTTACATGAAGGATGCTTGTACTCATAAATTATCACTTATTGTTAAAAAATGAAAAAAAAACTGAGAGAAAGA
The DNA here is from genome assembly GCA_009823505.1 of Rhizomys pruinosus. Classification (NCBI taxonomy): domain Eukaryota; kingdom Metazoa; phylum Chordata; class Mammalia; order Rodentia; family Spalacidae; genus Rhizomys; species Rhizomys pruinosus. The sequence goes on along the minus strand of VZQC01008536.1, from coordinate 921,398 downwards.
TGCAGGACAGTTATGGCAGAATGCATGATCTGGGATGGGATGGGGTGGGGGAAAGGGAAAGGGAAATATGCCTGAACTGAATTGAAAAATGATGTATGAAATACACAAAGCATCAATAAAAAATGAAAATTAAAAAAAGAAGTTATATGCATTTAAATTACAAAAAAATAAAAATAAAAAAATAAATAAAATTTAAAAAAGAATACTGGCAACTCTTGCAGAGGACCTGCATTTGAGTCCCAGCTCTCACACAGCAGCTAACAATGGTTCATAACTCTAGTTCCACGGGAATCTGATGCCCTTTTCTGACCTCCTCGTATATTTCACAATATGTGTGTATTTATATATGCCGTAGGCATTATACTCATACACACAAAATAGAAACAATTAAGATATTTTTAGAAAGTAGTTTAAATGCTTATTGAAAAAATAATTTGTTAAATGTGAACTAATTTTCTAGACATAAAATTACCATTTAGATGACTGCAGTAGTTCTCTAATGACCTCATGTCAATTTTAATACCTTTATATGCCAGATCCAGCTAGGCTACCCAGGAGTTCAAAACTATTCCTAGCAATAGTTTTCAAATTATTGTCCTCAACCAGCATCATAGCAATATCGTGGCCCTGGGTGAGGCTCTGCTTTCTTTTAGTCACACTCTCACTCAGTACCTCCACTTCCTTGAGTGTGATTAGAATTAAGGGCTCAAGTCAAACAGACTGAGGCAGTCAATGCGATGTCACTTCCAAAAGTAGGTTATGAAACATTTATGGCTTTTTCCTTGGGGCTTACATCATGTTCCCTTGCTGAAGGAAACCAGGTGCTACGCTCTGGGCTGTCCTATGGAAAGACTACACGGTAAGGGAGCTTCATGGTCATCTTCACACTCTGGCCAGCAAGGAACTGAGCTCAACAGTGGCAGAGATACTCAGTCCTGACAGTAAACTCATGAGTGATCTTGGAGCAGATCTCCCTCCACTTAAGCTTTCATGGGAGACCACAGCATAAGCTGACACTGTCTGCAAATTGTACCTGGACGCTCAACCCATAAAATTGGTAAATAATAAACTTCTGTTTTCCTAAGTCAATAAATTTTGATGACTTCTTACACAGCTAAGAGCTATTTAGACATATAAATTCTGAAGATCTATTTCTTGTTTCCTGAACCATAAACTCTGGGAGTAGGAACCAGTAAACAGTGTTTTAGCAAGTCACTCAGGCAATTCTGGTAGGATCTCAAGTTTGGGAAATATTACTTCATGAGATGGACTCTGAAATCCTTGGCTCAGCCTATCTATGACCTTCAAGAAAAGGACAGTAGCACAATTCTTATGAAATGAAAGCAGAACAGCAACTAGGGTGTGGGGTGTAGGGGAGTATCAGGGCAGCGGGGTGGAGGTAGAGAGTGGGGTATTGAAAGTACATGGTATACCTGAAAGAAATTTCTTTGTGAACCTCACATACAATCAATATACATCAACTGAAAAATACACTTGGACCAAACAATAACAAAGACAAAAGAAGAAAGAAAATAGGGCACATTCTGCCCTGCCCCCAGACCACCAAAAGCCAAAGCACTATTTGTTTAATCTTGTACTGTTTATCTTTAGGCAGTTTGGATCAGCACCAATTTTTGCAGTTGAAGAGGCAGTAAGCCAGTGACTAGCTTTTTAGCTCTCTCAACTATGTTAAGTAATTATAAATATTTCATTTATTAATAATTATTATGAAAGCAGTGATTGACACTGCTTATATTCACATTACATATGGAAAGATTTTTTAATCACCATTCTCTATGTAATTTGAGAATTTCCAAATTAACCCTCATAAGGCTGAGGCTATTATCATCTCTATTATTGTCTCTATTTATAATTGAAGAAGGTAAGTTTCAGAGGGATGAAGCAGTGTGCCTGGTAAGGCCAGATTTGCCATGAGTCTGGCCATAGATTTGGCATTTTGAACTAAGGGACTGCATTGTCTCCCAGAACACAATTTTTTGAAATTTTTCTGCTCCCTTAGGTCTTAATATCTCTTCCACAAAACTAAGTTCAGAGGTTAACTGCCTTCATGCAACTGCTCCCAACTGTGCACATATACAGTCCATCATTATTATGTATCTAACCCTGAGAAGTTTCTAGATACTGCAAATTCAGTAACAAAAGAAAAAAACGTACAAAACAAAACAAATCCCATTGTAGTTTATATTTCAGGGGCAAGTGAAGCAGCCTGACATGAGTTGAAAGTGTTCCTCAAAGTTGGAAACTAAGTCTTCAGACCAATAATGCTGAGAAGCAGAACCTTCAAATGGGCATTAGGTCGCGAGAGCTCTGATCCATGGATGGACTGATGTCATTATTTCAGAAACAGTTTGTTAGCATGAAAATTGATTGTTTCTTGAATAAATGATTGAGTTTGCCCCTTTTTTCTCTCTGATGCATGTTCTCCCCTTCCACTTTCTAAATGGAAGTAGCTCACAAGATAGCTGTGACCAGCGTTTTTTTAAATCCTCCCATTAGATCTTAGACTGTCCATCATCTTTACTATAAGAAATAAATATATGATGTTCATTATAATTACCTAGTCTCAGCAATTCTGTTACTGTGGCACAGAGTAAACTAACAACCAGCAAAGAAACACAAATAATTATTCTAAAAGAAAAGAGAATAGCATAAAACAGAATAGACAGATGTTAGAGAGTCTCTCATAGTGATAAAGGGAGGTTCTGATAGTAACAGGGTCTTTAGGGAGGCCACACTGAAAGACAGCATTTGAGAAGCAGCTTGTGGCTTGGACAGAATGGAAGGCTGCTGAACAGAAGAAATAACATGATTTAATTTCCATGTTAGTAGATCATTTTTTTTTGTTTTTTTTTCTTTTTGTTCTTTTTGATTTTTTTTTACATTTTATTTATTTATTTAAGTGTATGAATGTACTGTCTGCATGTAGGTCTGTGCATCCATGTCATGCAATGCCGCGGAGGTCAGAAGAGAGTGTCAGATTCCACTGGAACTGGAGTTACAGACGGTTCTCAGCCGCCATGTGGGTGCTGGGCATCGAACCCAGGTCCTCTGTAAGAGCAGTCGGCGCTCTTAACCGCTAGGCCATCTCTCCAGCCCAGTAGATCATTTTTATTGGTATGTTGAGAACAGAATGCATGGAAATTGTGTAAGCAAGAGGAGCACTTAGTCACAAATCTATTTCTTTCTCTCCCTTCCTTTCTCCCTTCCTTCCTTCCTTCCTTCCTTCCTTCCTTCCTTCCTTCCTTCCTTCCTTCCTTCCTTCCTTCCTTCCTTCCTTTCCTTCCTTCCTTCCTTCCTTCCTTCCTTCCTTCCTTCCTTCCTTCCTTCCTTCCTTCCTTCCTTCCTTCCTTCCTTCCTTCCTTCCTTCCTTTCTTTCTTTCTTTCTTTCTTTCTTTCTTTCTTTCTTTCTTTCTTTCTTTTCTGGCCGTGTCCCTCTGTAGAGCGGGTCGCGCTTTAATCTGTAGGCATATCTCCAGCCCCGATGTGATAATGTTTTAAAAAGTTATCATTCAATACCCAGATTTCTGAACTTCCTTCACAAGAAGCCCTATATTAATACATTTTTTTCCTCTCAGTAAAATAAATTTTCACTGGTAAGGCCAGAAACATTAACTTCAATTTCTGCCACATTTCATGTCACATTCTACTATCAATACTGCCAGTTCTACCCTCAAAATAGATCCAAAATTTGTTTGTTTTCATTCCCCCCCCCCATCACGGTAGGTGGCTCAAGCTTCCATGAGCAGTGGCATTTGAAACAGATTTGTGAAGCGGGCGTGGTTGCAACACACCTTTAATCCCAGCATATTGGGGAGGACGAGCAGGAGGATCTTGTGAATCAGGCCCAGCCTGTCTACTTAGGAGTTCCAGGATGGCTGGAGCCAGNGTTCGATCCCCAGCGCCCACATGGCGGCAGAGAACCGTCTGAAACTCCAATTCCAGGAGAACTCCAGTTCCAGGGGAATCCGAGACCCTCTTCTGACCTCCGCGGCATTGCACGACACGGGTGCACAAACTTGCATACAGACAGTACATTCATACACATACGGAAATAAATAAAATTAATAAAAAAATTAAAAAAAACAAAACAAAACAAAACAAAACAAAAAAACATTATCACATCTAAGTAGGACTGTCCACATGGAAAATCAGATGTATGAGCAAATTCTAAGGAGCGTTTGACGCAAAGGATACAAATACAGAAAACATTAGTTCACTCACAATATTTATGACCTTTAATCTGGATGAGATAATTAAAGGGATAAATATGAACAATGTTCTGAACAACTGTGTATTCTGCCTCATTTCTCTTTAAATATTTATTAAATGTCTACTGAATGCCTGGTGACCAAACTAATCCTGAATTATCTATCCTGCTATTTATTTCTCTAACCAGAACTGTGAACACATTTATGCTCAGTTTTATATTTCAGGTACATGGCATATATATAATAGAGGTCTCCTTATGCTGAATGAATAATAAGATACGGAATCAGTTATAGTCCAAATTTAACAGGATAACCACAGTTATACCAGCAATCAAATGTAAAGGAAGGTGATCCATTTTAGTTTTGGAATCTCTAAACTTTCCTTAATAAACAAAAGGGTATTTGAGAGATGAAAATTTAAAAATAGGTCAGGATATGTATGTGAAAAATTTCAGGGAAAATCAGAGAAAATGCATGAGACAGAGCTGAGTCCAAGGTGCTTATGAGTTCTGAATTTCAGATTATACCTGGGAATAAAAAGCACACACATTAGACTAGAGCCATACTATCTCAACATTCAGTCCCTGATACAACCTGGGAATAATGTCATAAGATATGTCAGAGAGGAGGGAGGCTGGAACCCTGGAGGAAGAAAAGCAGATGGATAGCACTGTAAGAAAAATGTAGAATTAGCAATCCAGTTCTGCCTTATTCAGATCTTCAAAAAGATTGAAAAATTGTTATAATCAAATGATATTAGAGCATGCATTACTGTATTTTTCATTTTGGAGCTGAAGAAGATACGCTCCCTCTGGAAAGTGCTCTTAGATTCCCTTTGAAGTAGATGAGAAAGAAGTGAGTGGAAGTGAATGAAAAAAAAAATGTCCTCAGGGACTTTTTGGAGAAAGTCGCCACAGTACTGAAAGACTCATGAGACAGGAACACTCTCCCCTCAAATAGTCCCTAAGTAGTAGGGATAAAGGAAGTTTATCAATAATGCACATTCAAAATATGTTTTATTTTTCTTTTGTTATTTTTATGAGGCCATATTAACTCCAGTCAAGCATAATTCTTAGGCAGAATGTCCATCATGTAGAGCAATCCATCTTGTCACATTGGTTCTGAGACTGCTCAAGCCTCATTTTGTATTGCCTTAAAAAACAAAACAAAACTGCAGATTGTTCCCTAGGCTTAGAAAAGGGGCACAGGTGAATGAGAAGTAAAACAGTCCACTCTCTCTGGAGCTGTTGACTTGGATTCTGGTCAATTCTGGCTGTTTCCTTTCATGGGCTGACAGTTTGTCCAGGAATAACCTTTCGATCCTACTAATGAAGCACAAGCAATTAGATATATAGGTATTTAAGCAGCACTAATAGTTATGGTAGGTTACTTTGGCATAGACACATATGTTTGGATGATATGTTAATTCATGAATTACATTTTTACCCCATATTTGTTCTTTTTCCCATTTTTCCTTACATTTTTCCTTTTTGTCCCCCTGTTGAAATATGACAGGGTCTTACTGTGGCTTAAAACACTCCTAACCTGTAGAGGGAGTTAAGCTTGTGGCATCAAGCCATCCTCCAAGGAAGGAGCCAATAGCCAATTAGATTTGGGATATATAGGCACATGGATGTAAGTCTGGACACTCCATTTGATTCCACCTTCTGCCACAAACAACCTGTCACCCCCCTGGATGGTGGACTCTGGGGGTTTTGGGCAAAAAAAAACAGCCTGCAGATGTGGTTTTGCCACGAAGGGATGCCTGTGTTACTCATGGATTATCACTATTAGCTAAAAAAAAAAAAAAACAGAGAAAGATGCAGGACAGTTATGGCAGAATGCATGATCTGGGATGGGGTGGGGGTGGGGGGGAAGGGAAAGGGAAATATGCCTGATCTGAATTGGAAAATGATGTATGAAATGCACAAAGCATCAATAAAAATTAAATTAAAAAAAAACTGAACATAAGTGGAAAGTGAGAAAATTAATAGTTAATGGAATGTGTTTTTTCAATCTGAGTTTAATCCTGGTAGGTTCCATGGAGTCATAGCTGTAAGAGATGGGGGGTGGGGGGGGAGATGCAATTATCCAAAGCTATTCAATATACAACTCAGTGTTAATCAAGTTCATTCTGTGCTTGAGGAGCTTCAGCAGGTGTAGCGTAGGTGTGAGGAGGGAAACAAAAAAACAATCTCTGACTCCAAGTTATTTACAGTTGGGAGGGAGGAATCACAGAAGTGAACACTGAATGAGAAAACCAGCACCAAGCCTACTAGGACTTATATCACTTTGAAGCAGGAGACCTCCGTTAGGTAGATCTAATTAACATTTGGAAGAGCTAGAGAGATTATATCAAGAGGATTCTACTGAAAGCGACAAAATAACAGGCAAGGAAGCTTAGGCAAGAAATATTTATTTTTAAGCTCACATTTAGAACTCCTGTGGATATTGGAGATTCTAAACTGTGGTTGGCATTTCAACAAATCAATGGTTACAGGATTCTATGACTGCCAAATGTACAGGCTTTTTCTCACAAATTACAAGTTGGCTGCCACCACTCCACCTGTTAATATGTATAGAAATATCCAAAATCAGAAAGGGGAAAAGAAATTTCACGAGTATCCCCTCTCCATTTCAAATCAGAGAAGTAATTTCTCAAAAGCTGCCTGTTCTCTCCCTCTGCCACACAGACATGTTCTTCTATGCTCCTTTGGGTTTTTTGTTGTTGCTGCTGTGAGACAAGAGCCCTATTTAAAAAAGAAGAATAGAGATGTCTGTTGGGTAGGAAGCCAACAACGATATTTCCAGGAATACCAAGGCATTTCTTGAGAAATTTACGTAACTTATTTTTCCCACTATTCTAAATGCCTTCTCAAGTGTTCCAAGTACAAAAACTCTGTGCATCTATTTTCTTCAGGTTTTTAGCACAGGACACTCATATTTGCCACATCTATGCTCCAGTTTCTTATTCTTTTATGGGTTTAAGAAGTATGTTTAATTAAGCAGAAGCTGTTCTTTGGAAATTGTGTATATCGATTTGCTTATGGAATCCTCATTCCAAATTCATAAATTAGTTTTTTATAGGGGCTGGAGAGATGGTTCAGTGGTTAAGAGCACTGGCTGCTCTTGCAGAGGTTTGGTTACCAGCACCCATAAGGAGGCTAACAACTGTCAGTAACTCCAGTTTCAGAGGATCAGATGCCTTTCTCTGACCTCAAGGGACATTGTAGGACACAGGTGCACTTACATGCATGCAGAGGATGCACTCATATATATAAAATGCTGAAGATGATTATTATGATGATGATAATTGTAAAAATAATAATAGAAATTCATTTTTAATAAAGTCTGCTTACAGGCGAGTAAAACGAGACTCAATAACAGCAAGTGAATTGAGTACAGCACAGTCCCAAAATTAGTGAATGAAGAGTGTTTGAAAAAAACTCATTTGCATCCAGATAGGGGGCCTGTACCATCCTGTTGTGCCACCTATTCAGTAGCTGAAGGAAGTCCAGTCTCCTCTCTAGCAAAGGCAAGCCTCCTGGGGAGTAACAGGCAGAGTAATGACACAACCTGAGCCATTATTTAACTTTGTTCCCCTCCTTCTTTGATTTTTAGTTTCCTCATCTTCAAAATAAGAAAAAATACACCTGCAAGATAATTTCCATCTTAAATGCTCAATGACAATAGACAAATGGAGCAGTGATGACAGGTTAAAAAACAAACAACCTTTTATTCATTTATATTTTATTTTTTTGTCTGTTTATTAATTAATTTATATATTTTTTATCAAATCTAGACCCGTGTCCCCCACCCTATTCCCCCACCCCACCAGAACTCATGTATTCTGCCACAGATGCTTTTAATCTCTTTCTCAGTCTTTCTCGATATTCTCCATGTGGAAGTTAACTGTTTTGAGCAGAAGTTCACTGTTTCAGTCAGTTCTTTGATGCAGTCCTTTCTGTTGTTGTTGTTGTTGTTCTTTCCAATAGGCATCACTCCCAACTTCTTGGACAAAATCTCAAGGGGCCGTGCACAAGAAATTCTTACAACTAGATAATTGGCACTAGCATCCACAGATGAGGGATACCATTCGTCGTTTGTTTTTCTGGGACTGTGTTACTTCACTCAGCATGATGTCTTCTAGCTCCAGCCTATTCCTGCAAAGCTCAGATGTCATCTTTCTTTTCTTCTGCATAAACTCCATTGTTTAGATGTACCACCTTTTTCTTATCCACTAATCAGTTGAGTGGCATTTGGGTTGGTTCCAGCTCCTTGCTATTGTGAAGAGAGCTGGGAAATAAAACTGGCCGTGCATGTTCCTGTGGTGGGGTGGTCTTGAGGGTTACATGCCTGGAGTGGTGGCTTGGTCGGGTGGCAAGTTCCTTCCAAGTCTTCAAAGGGTTCTCAACATGTTTCTAGAGTGGCTCTACGAGTTTACCTTCCCACCAGCAAGTGGAATGGTGTTCCCCTTTTCTACAACCTCTCCAGCACTTGTATCATTTGTTTTTTACTCCTAGCCAGTTTTATTGGAGTAGATGATATCTTTTTTTTTTTTTTTTTTTTTTTTTTTTTTTTTTTTTTTTAGGGTTTTCAGTTTATCTTCTAGAGCACAACTGTGTGGCCCGTTACTGAGCACGGTCTCCCAGCAGGTACACGATGAATTCGTAGGTGGACAGCACAATGGCAGTATTGGGAATCTGCCGGATGAGCTGAGCCAACAGTCCTCGGTAGAAGGCCAGGTAGCCTTCCTCCCGGAACACCAGGCGTGCTGTCTGCACAAAGGACTTGTACTTGGTGCCTTCTTCTCGCAGCCTCGTCCGGATGACCTCATGTGGATAAGCCACACAGGAGGCACATCCTTTAGAGACAGCAGCAGCTGCCATGAGTCCAAAGAAGCTTGCGGAATTTTTCTCAGTTCCATTTGTGGAAGAGACTAATGGAGCTTCTTTCAGATACTTCTTCAAACTTTCATAAATAGCAAAACAGATGATTGTTTCTGAGATCCCGGCATACGAGGCAGTTAGCCCTCTGTAGAAGCCACGGACGCCTTCTGTCTGGTACACGTGTCGAGCACACTGCAGTGCATTCATCTGCTTGCAGCCTCTCACCTTTCGTTCTAGCTGCATCCTTGTCTTAACCATCCAAATAGGATTCATTAAGGTATTTGTGACAAGTATGATGATATCTTAAAGTGGTTTTGATTTGCATTTCCTTAATGATTAGTGATGTTGAACACTTCTGAAAGTGTTTCTCACGCCATCTCTATTCCTCACTTGTGAAGTCTCTGTTCAGCTCTTTCTCATCTTGAGTGGGTCATTTGTTTCTTTCTTGTTTTTTGAGTAGTTTTATATTCTGGAACTCAATGCTTTGTCAGTGTTCTGCGGTGAGGTTTTCTCCCAGTCTGTGGGTTTTTGTTTCACTTCCTTGATTGTTTTCCTTTTGATGTACAGAAGATGCTGTCTTTTCTCCATTGTTTTGAGTTTAATGAGTCCCATTTATTCAATTGTTGGCCTTAATTCTTGTGCAGTGCTGTCTGATTTGGAAAGTCTTTCCTAATGCGTTATTGTCGTCTGCTGCGAATTTTTCTTCTATTGCCTTCAGAGTTTGGGGTTTCACGTTTGAGGTCTTTGAATCCATCTGGAGTTGACTTTTGTACAGGACGAGAGGTAGGGGTTTTTAATTTCATTCTTCTACAAGTGGTTGATCCAAGTTTTGCACAAACAACACTTGCGAAAGAAGGATGTTGTCTTTTCTCCATTGTGGCTTCTTGGTCCCCTTGTCAAATATGAGATGGCTGAAATTGTATGTGCTCAGGTTTGGATCTTCGGTTTTGTTCCATTGGTCAACAGGCCTGTTTTTGTGCCAGTACTAGGCAGTTTTTATGACTATAGCCCTGTAGTATAGTTTGAAGTCTGGTATAGAGATCCCCCCTGTGTAGCTCTTTTCAGTCAGGATTGTTTTGGCTATTCGGGGTCTTTTGTTTTTCCAAATGAATTTAAGGACTTTTTTTTTCCAAGCCTGTGAAGAAAAGCCTCCTGCAGTGTTAAACACACTGGCCCCCCCTCTCTCCCCCATCTATTATCTGTCTATCTATCTATCTATCTATCTATCTATCTATCTATCTATTCTATTATCTTCTATTTATTTTTTTGTATCTATCCATTTTCTTATCTATCTACAATCTATCATTGATCAATCAATCAATCTACCTACCTATCTATTTTATATTTGTTTGATTTTGAAACAGTGTTTCATATATCTTAGGGAGCCCTCAAATTGATTAGGTTATGATGCTGACCTTCTGGGCCTCCTGCCTCTACCTCCCAAATACTAGAATCACAGATTTGCATGACTATACACAAGTTATGTAATTCTGGGAATTAAACCCAAAGTTTTGTGGAACATGCTAAACTGATACTCTTCCAACAGAACCACATCCTCAGCCCATTTACATTAATTTTGTTGGTGTTAAAATCCATTCTTCAGGGCTGGAGAGATAGCCTAGTGGTTAAGAGCGCTGACTGCTCTTGCAGAGGACCAGGGTTTGATCCCCAGCACCCATATGGTGGCTGAGAACTGTCTTTAACTCCAGTTCCAGGGGAATCTGATGCCCTCTTCTGACCTCTGTGGCATTTCACAACACGGGTGCACAGGCCTGTATGCAGACAATACATTCATACACATACAAATTAATTAATTAATTAATTAATTAATTAAAAAATTAAAAAATCAATTCTTCACAAAGCAACCTGTGGAATATTAAAAAAAAATAAAACAAAACATTATACCAATAAATATCCTGTTCAGTCAGCAAAAAAGCCTCTTGTGACTTCTTATTTGTTTGGAAACTATCCACATGCCCTACCATGGCCTAAGGATCCCACATGACCTGTGCCCGGATTAACTCTAGGTTCTCATCTAATGTGTCCCAGCAGCAGAGCACCCTGCCATTCTTTGCCTATGAAGCCAGTTGCAGCCTGGTGTCACAGTCTTGCTTCATGTTCAGTGGTTCTCTGAGCTCCTCTCCCAGGTGATCAGAGCACCCTTCATCAGTCAGACTGCACATAATGCTCCCTCACAGTGGCCTTCCCTGGCTGTGCTATCTAATATCTGGCTGTCTCAGCCTTTATGATGACAAAGTTATTCCTTATCACGTATTCTTGCTTTGCTTCCTTCACATGCAATTTTGTATATTCTAAAATTATCTTCTTAATTTGAAACATGGGACCATGCTGGCTCACATATTATCACTCTGTAGCCTATACTTAGAAGAGTGATCTGTATTGGAAAAGATCTTCCCACAGATGATTACAAATATTTTGGAGAGAGAGTCATCGAGAATAGAATTATTGTTATTATCATCATTGAATGATAAATGCATATTAGGCAAGCACTCTATCACTGATCTACATTCCTAGTCCATCAGTGAAATATTTTAAGTTAAATGAATAAGCCATTATAAAACAAAGTTACTGTTGTAATCATAATAACGTTTCATGCTTATTTTATGACTTTCATTAAATTCTGACAAGAAACATAGAGAAAATATAGAAACTATTGCAGTGACAAGGACTAATTTTCCTTAGATGTTATTGAAATAATAGTAATAAAATAATAATTATTGCTGCTATGTCCCATTGGAACATCCAAATGAAGAGGAAGAAAAAGGATTTCTCTATTATATTGGGCTATTTTTAGTCATTTGAATGAAGCTGAAATATATGTGATTATAAAAGCTGGTTGGCCTCTGAACATGTCTTATGATTAACAGTTTCCATATCTGATGTCTGTGTTAGTTCTAGTGCTAGAAGACAGCAGAGGGATAACTGATTGGAATTGATGGTGGGAGCTGGCTGCTCTGAGAGAGGCTCAACAGAACCCCACATCTAATAATCCTTAAAAACAACCATGGGCTTAAATTTGTTATTGTTTACAACTGGTAATATGTCTTGATAAAGAACAAAAGGTATTCACTGAGGCATATGGAGGCATAATGTCGAAGTTTTTCTTTGTTTTTCCTGGAAGCAAACAAAATATTGCGGGTTATTATTTCCAATTTGAAAACAAACAAAATCTGCCCAGCAGCTTAGACCAGACTGGAGATGTTTGCCGTGTCTTATGGTTGATGCAGGCAGCATCTTGGGAGTTGTGTCTAAGAAGCTAGTGTCACTGAGGTATGAGATATTCAGTTTGTTCCTTTCTCTCTCTCTTATTAGATATATTGGACATCTCCTTCCAGGTGAGGTAATTTGTCACATTAGGTTATTAGCTGTATGCGAATTAGCTCTCAAATCCAACTTAATAAATCAGTCTTGAATTTCTGAATACTTGGAAATCCTATTAAGCATTTCACTGCTACTTAAATAACCAGATGTGGGCAAAATGCATTTCAATATTCTCAGCTCAGTTTATCACTTTTAAACTGTCAAAGCTACTGCAATTTGAAAACTTTTAAGCTAATCATTTTCTGCTTAGAAAGCCCTGCTCTCTTAGCAAATAGCAAGGACTATGGCAAACAGTGTGAAATCCAATACCTGTTTGAGTGTTTGGATGGAGGACTGTGCAGACGGAGGTATATGCACGGTTCAGTTCAACACAGTGTGAGTTCTGCATGGTGCAAGGGATGGGAAATCAATTGTGCAGGTCTTTGACTTTTAGTCCTGCACTCTAAAGGGAACTGCCAATAACACGAAGCCCAATAGCATGAGCTATGGGTTGATAGGGTTGATAATGGATCGACATATAAACCATGCTAAGGTGACTGACTTAATATAATTAGGTGGAAGGAAGCATCAAAAGATAAAATCTTTTGGTAGAAAAGTGAAAGACAGATTTGAGTCCCATAGACAGGGGTCAAATCATGTCACCTACTGCAATAACTGATTATCAGTGTGGGCTTCTTATCTTCAGTGTGGAAAGCTGGAGCCTTGACACTGAAATATCACAGAGTCAACAGGTAAGAAGTGTGGGCAAAAGAAATGCATACAGGCACACTGACTAGTACACTGAAAGAGACAAGAGAGTTTTGATGTGTGGCTCTAATAATTGGGTTCATTATTACATCATCACAGCACATTTAGTTCAACTGAAATTATTCAAGACCCATTTTTACCTATATGACTCTAAAGGAATTTGCTATTCTTTCTAATTTGTAATATTTAACTTTGGGGGGACAGCGGCATGAACTCAGAGATAAGTCACATGACCTTTATCTCATGGAGCCCACTCAAATCTGCTCATGTTCATGTATGGCTAGAACATTAAACACAACTAACTTTTCTTTATCACAAGGCTCTCACTTCATACTTTGATATAATAGAACGCCCCACAGTATTCTGCCTTTTATAAACATATCCTACATCTTAACACATTTGAGAATTGAAAATCTATTTTATGCTGCATTTCCTTGATTTTTTAAAATACTTTATTTTGATTTTTTAATATTTTATTTATTATTTTAATTTTCAGTGTACAAGTGTTTTGCCTACATGAATGTAGTGCACCCCATGCATGCAATGGCACAAAGGCCACGAGAAGGTGTTAGACCCACCAGGACTGGAGTTACAGGCTGTTGTTAGCCACCATTTAGGTTCTGGAAGTTGAACCCAGGACCTCTGAAAGAACAACCAGTGTTCCTAAACACTGAGCCATCTCTCCAGTCCTTTTATTTTTAATTATGTGTATATGTCTGTGCATGGGTTTGTGCATGTGGAATACAGTGCCTGTGGAGACCAGAAGAGGGTGTCAGTTCCCTAGGCTATAATTGTGAACTGCCTGACACAGGTGTTGGAAACTGCACTTAGGTCCTTTGAAAAAGCATTGAGCACTTTAAGTGCCAAGCCATCTCTCAGACCAGACCCGAGTTTCTTGAATTTTAAATCAGATACTTAATATTTGGGAGGGCCCATCGAGCAGGATTCCTTCTGTGGTTATGTATTATTGACTAGGACTACAAGTTTAGCTCTTCAATATTTTTATAATCTTTTCCTTAACACTGTGACATGAATAGTTATTAGAAAACAAGTGAGATAGTAAACTGAAAGTCTCCTTGAGTTCCATGCCTCTTGGTTTAGCCACAGACATACAAGTGACTATTCTGTTAAAAATGAGTCATTACATGTGTATGTAATACTATTTTCAACTTAGCACTAAATTGTAATACCTTGCCATAAAACATCCCATTTATATCTTTTTGTGATACTTCTATAATATAGTATTGAAAACATTGTGTAGGAAAACACAATTTCTCTGCCTGTCACACTAGATTTTAGATACTCAACCTAATGTTGCTGTCATGCAGGATATGAGATCAAAGCCTAGCGTGGTACCTTCAAGTCTGTAAGCACTAAAGAGGGTGGGGCAGAAGGACTGCAACTTTGAGACTAACTGTATATTCTGGGCTACATAGTTAAGTAACAGGGCAACCTGGGCTACAGAGTGAGACCTTATCTCAAAAGAACTTCCTATCCCTAAAAAATCAATATAAATGTGTCACAAAGAAAAAGAAAGAAACAAAGAAACAAAGAAACAAAGAAAGAAACAAAGAAAGAAAGAGAAAAGAATAACACCAGGCATGGTGGCACATACCTTTATTTCCAGCACTCAGAAGCAGAGGCAAGGGGATCTCTTTGAGTTCAAGGCCAGGCTGATCCACATAATGAGATCCTGTTTCATAACCAGATAGATAGATAGATAGATAGATAGATAGATAGATAGATAGATAGATAGAAAAGACCCTTGAAATGTATATCATTTGTGAAGTGTCAACTTTGATATTTACAAAACAAAAACACGTACCCAGTTCTACTATATATTTAGGTACCAAACATGCTGGTAGACTTAAAACTTGTGCCGCCTATTATAAGGAGAATTTGGCTCAGGAAAAGCTGGGTTTTACCTCCTTGAACCAGTGGTATGCAGTCCAAAGGGAGACAGTCTGAAGGGGCGTGGCAAACCCCTTCAGCTGGGTTCCTGTTTATAGGTATGTGATACAACTCCTCCCTTCTGGAAAACTAGAAATCATGAGTTAGGGGTCTAGATAATAAGAGAGGCTGCTCAGAGTACAGTGACAATTCACAAAAACAGAGGGGGGAGGAATATACCTCCTCCCCCCAGGATGCAGCTTTGCCTGACAGTCAAATAAAAAGCATCAGTGGATAAAGGCTTCAGTGCCTGTTCTGGGCTGCCCTGCCAGGAGCTGTTGGACAGGAAGGGTCTAAAAGTCTCCAAAACAAAGGCTATTTGCCTATAACTTTAGGTGCACATAAGAAATGGACAGTAAGACCCTACTGCTGAAGATATGGCATGATATTAGCATGAAAAATAATTATGTTGAAATCCTGCACTGCAAATCAACAGCTGACCTCCATGGTGTTACAAAGCACTATTCGACCAGATAGAAAGAAAAGGTTTCCGAAGCTTCACAAAAGACTTTTCGTGCTACAATTTTACATGCCAAAGAAGATGTACTGCAATAGTGGCAGCCTGATAAATGTGCACCCGGAAAGAAAAAAATTAAAAATCCCAATTTGATCTATGGCCCACTCTCTGGTGGGGTATGACACATGACTGACACTGTAGCCTTGGTGCCTCCTAATGTCAGGGGACTCTATCTATCATATTGGAAAGTTACTAGCATCCCTTGGTCAAAGAGTTATAATGCCCCAACCAAGATGTCTCCAGTATATGTGTCTGTAACCATAGAATATATTGTTACAATTTTGAATGTGTGTTGCTATTTGTCTATTACTAGAATTAAAAGGAGACTGCTAGATGACTGATTGGTCCATAGAACTAATCCAACTGTCCAGAACATGGACAGTCCCAAGAATTTGAAGTGTCACCTCAGAAAGAGAAGAGAAGGAAAAGGGGGAAAGAGAAGGGAAAGAGAAGGGAAAGAAGAAGAAAAAAAGGATCTTCTATTTCTCATTCCCTCTCACTCTCCCCTCCAAAGCCCAGGACTGTTTCAGAAGAGGTGGGTGCACAAGACTGTAAGGCCCAAGGAGGGGGGGATTAATTGTGAGAATACAGCAAAAACGGACTGAATTTTATTTTTTGTGTAAGCAAACCTCTTTTACTGAGTTTGGGGACCCTGGTTTATACAGAGAACTAGATGCTGATGTAATTGGGCTGGTATGGACACTACTCACCTTTGTTCCTTAAGTGTACTTACTGCTTAAATAAATTAAAATAAAAAAAATATTGTGTAGCAAATACAACTGCCCCAGTGACTGGCTAAGGATGCTTAGAATTAGCTATTTGTGTTGTTGTGATGAAAGGCGAGTCACCAACAGCACCTGTGATTAACCACCTGCTCTTCTAATTACAGAATTGCAGATTAGATATTCTGCAAGGCAATTCACTTCACACATTTCAGATTAAAGACACAAATTTACATAATAGGAGAACATTTATCCCACTAATGGTTTCTAATAAATTCATACTTGATTTGCATTAAGGAGAGTTACATTTGGGACCTGAATTTAAACACTATCTTTTCAATATTTCTCTCTGGATGTTGTAGATGCTCTAGGAAGCAATGACTCCACAAGAGCAATCTATTTTGAGGTCATCATTGTAGAATAATTCATGAAATTCAGAAAGTTTAAAATCAGATTTAGAGATTCAAGGAAATAATAATACCTTTCCCTCATCCCAAAAGATTTTTGTTTAAAAAACAAAAAAAAACAAAATGCACTAGTAAGCTGTTGTTAGGTATTTTTGAATAATATAATCAGAATACTGTTTATGGTATCAAAAATATGGAGATCAGTCCCTAGAGTGGAAGATTGGGAAATGGCTTAATTTCACATATCCACTCAAGAAACATCTAATGAACACTGACTTTCTGAGAGACACTGTTTTCCCCAAAGCAGTGACCAGGGAAATGAGGCGGGACAGTGCATTGAGAAGCTTGAAGGTCACAGAAGGATATGGATTTTTTTCCCTTTGGGTAGGCTGGGAAGAACATTGTATAAATACCTACACATGCACACACACACACACACACACACACACACACACACACACACAGACTTTGCATAGTAGCAGGGGAAATGAGTAAATTGGACAAATAAGAAATATAGACAGTATCTGAATAGTAATAGCTTAGGAAGAAAGACAGAGTCAGTCTGGGGTCAGGGTTAGTGCCTAAGTGTGGCCAGAGAAAGTGCTGATGAGTAAGCAGCTGACTGAAGAAAGCAGCCGTGGGTACCTCCCCAGAAAGCGTTCTCATAGGGGCAAAGGCTATTCAGCAGAGTGCCTGGTGCTTGAGGAGATGCTAAGGAGCCAGCATGGTTGTGGGGAGCAGCAGGAAGCCAAGCAGAGAGGATCTGAGGTGGGGCAGCTGACATAGAACCTGGGTAAGGATAGAGGCATTTGCTTTGGATTATCTGGAAAGAATTTTTATGCTGATGGCAGGGACAAGAAGAGGGAAAGTTTAAAAATTTTTAGAAAGTTAGAAATTTAGGAATCGGGGTATCTTGGCCACTGCCAAATCTTAAGAAATCAACAGTTGAAGCAGTTGGGCTATTTTTCTACGTGCAGTGAGCAAGAAGCAGGTTGGCCTGAAGGCTGAACCCCAGCTTGATACACTGACACCAGGGTTCATAAACTCACCACAGGATGGAACATCTCAGATTCAAGGAAAAGATATCAGCATTGATGAGCTCAGGATCAATGACCCCAAGATGAACAATCATTAACAAAATGTTGAAGGAAAATGAAAATGTCCACCATTATACTTTAATCCTGATTTCAGCAAGTATTCCATTTATTGAATGGCAATTACAACAAGTTTCATGAGGAGGATTTCAAGTGGTTAAATCAAAAACATATAAATCTCTTTATATGTTTTTTTCTTTATGGGTTAAATTTGAATGGCTTCGAGTTTGGCTGTGGACTTATGATGGCCCCTCTGTGATTTGCATAATTCAAAGTCTTTCTTCTACTGCTGTATGTGAGTGTTTGCCATAGGTGGGGCTTCATGGAAAAGGGCTCTATGGCCATTTAGTTTACTTGATTAGGCTTGAAGCTAATTGACAGCATGAGTTCTTCCCAGGTAGGCTTGTACCTTGGCTCCAAAATGGCTGTAGAACATCCCAAAGCCTAATCAGCTCTAAAGAAAGACAGAACTTCACAAAGCAGTTGCTGATGGAGTGTATCGCATTTCAGAGCACTAGTGGGTCAGTGGTATCTTTCTAACATTCATAGGTGAGGTACTAATTGAATTCGAGTTGTAGTAGTGTTGGTTACTTCCCTGGCTCACGAGAACCAAGACAGATGAGCAGCAATTTTGGGGGGTGGAGGGAGAGGGGAAGGGAAGGGAAGGAGTGTCTCCTCAGTTCTGTGGAGGTTTCAGATGAGAGGTATATTCTCAGTGGGTCTTTGTTTGTAAGTGTGCACATATTGTCATTTAGGATGTGATCAAGTAAGACTGTATTTTAAAATGTTTTTCTTATGCTCTTCTTGATGAAAGTTTGATTTCTCATTAATTGACCTATCTGTGTATTAGACTCCTGAACTCAGCATATAAAATTAAGGGTATAGTATTTCCAATTACTGAGTCGTTATGTGGTTTAGATTCTTTCTACATTTCTCAAGCTGCTATGCTTGTGTCTGAGGTGCTACATGCTGAAAGGACAAGTTTTGAAGAGAAAGCACTTTCTAAAGTGGCAGATGTGATGAATCACTTAGGTTACTTTAGAAGTGACAATACAGACTCTTCTAGCCTGTGCCACAGTATTAGCAAATTAGATGACCTTGAAATAGAGACATTTCATTTCTATGCAACTTATAATAACTGCTGTATATAAGATGCTCTCAAAATTGCAAGTAAAACACACAAAACATTGACTTTCAAGTTATCTTAGACCTGTTAGTGAATCTCAGGAGAGAAGCTTTCTCTCATAGCAGATGGCAATTAACACAGAGCCCCGGAACTGGTCCACCATGCAGAGAATGAGACTATAAAGTACTCAGCCCCAAATGAGACAGCCTTCCCCACACTGATATCACACCCTTCCTACTGATGCTCAGGGATCATTTCAGAAGAAGGGGTGGAAATATTGTAAGACCCAAGCTGATAGATGAATACAAGGAAATTGTGATTTCTGGGCACAACAGGGTAGTTGTACATAGGAGCCCACAGTGCTGGTGACAACATGCACAAGTCCTGTGTAAGCCCAAGCCAGACAATAAAACAAAACAGGGATGGGAGAATTGGGCAGGAAACCTTCGCCCTAGCGGAGGCTCTGTGGGCAACTGATATCACTGGGAGAGAGGCAGTTACTCTTCCTTACTGATGTGATACCTAGTGGACTGACCAGACTCCAAGGATGGACCCATGTTAAAGAGCATTTGGGGAACAAAATTTTTCCCAACAGGCCTTAGTAAGAAAAGAAAAATAATAACAGATTACTTGAAGTCTGGAGGGGTGTGATGGGGTAGAAAGGATGGAGCTGGGGGTGGTGGTGTCTAAATGTGATCAAAATATATTCCATGACATTCTCGAAGTATCAATAAAAATATTTTTTAAAACTCAACATGGTGTTTCTTTCCATTTCATATTTGAGAGGCAAAGTGAAAATATGTATTTAAAATCAGGATAAACTTACTGTGGTTAAGTGAATGGTGGCTCCGGCCAGATCTGTGCTCTGCATTTATCTCCTACTTACTGCTTGGGAAGGCTCATGGGATTTATGTAACTTAAAAAAACCTGTCTTTTCACTTGCAAAACAATGGCAAAAAATTAAAAAGTTTTTCTAGAGGATTAATTTAGTAACATAAAGGACTTAGAAAGGCAAATGGTGGAGATGGAGAGATGGTTAAGAGTGGTTAAGAGCACCGGCTGCTCTTGCAGAGGATCACGGTTCCATTTCTAACACCGACGTGTTGACTAACAGCCATTCATAACTCCAGTTCCGGGGGAATCCAATGCCTCCTTCCAACCTCCCTGGATATTGCATGACATGCGTGCACTTATTTACAAACTGGCAATATAGTCATATGCACAACATAAAAATAATAAATAAAATATTTTTTAAAAAGAAAAGTGAACAGCAGATAAAATTCAAAATATGAAGCTGTAATTATCTCTCTTTCCACTAATTTACACATATTATAATATATATTATTCGATTTCATTAGTAATGCAAAAATAAAATCAGTTCTTCATACAAAATGTAACATGCTCAAGTACAGATATGCTCCTAACACTGAGGAGATACATAAAATCTCTTTCCCTGAGTGGATGAATGCTTGAAATATCTGCATTGGCAGTTACCTTTTGTATAAACAGCCTGCTAAAGGAATAATCTACATATCAACTGGTTCCACATGCATTTATTGGCTTTGTGTGTCTGTAGATGAGATTTATGTGAGACTACACCCAAGACAGATGAATGTTGATGGCAGAGAGATGATTGACATAGAGGCAAGGGACCAGGGTAAAAGGTAGAGCCCTGGGGAAGCCTTACTTTAGGGAGACTTTACTGTCCTGTGTATAATCTAGTAAAGGAAGAAGGGAAAGGGAGGGGTCATGAGAAAATCTGACCAACTTCAAGGAGTAACAATACTTGGCAAGACAGCTGCTTTTATAGCCAGGCACTGACATGTATCACAGATATTGCATGCTGAGGAACTTTTCAAATAGAAATTCGGGGTTTAGAGTTAATCCAGAAACTAAGATCTGCTTATTCTTAAAATCATCAAGCACTAGTTAATTTTATTTATTTATTTATTTATTTATTTATTTATTATTTATTATTTATTATTGTGTATTGAGACAGGGTCTCCCTGTAGCCGCAGCTGGCCTGGAACTCACAAGAGATCCCCCTGCCTCTGCCTCCCAAGTACTGGGATTAAAGGCCTGCGCCACCACACCCTGCAAATTTTAAAGTAAAAAAATCCTCTGGAGTCTTCTGATAGTCGAAAGCACTTTTCTCACATTAATATTTTTCCTCTTATAACCTTTGCTTTCCTTAGCCATTTGAATTATGAGGTGAGCTTCTTGATACAGCTCTCTCTTTTAGTATTAATGACAGCTTTACAATGAAATATCTTTATTCCTCATTATAATTTGTTAACTTAGCATTTTATAAACTTCATATTATAAATCTCATTAATTTGAAAATCAGGGAAGAAAAAATTGCACCTCCAATAAAACAGCACTCACTGTATCTGATGATTCATTTTAACCACCAAAAATCTGACACTGAGCCAGCCTCCTTTTCCAAGTAAAGAACTTATAAAAGAATCAAATAACTTGTCATAGTGCAAGGCCTATTAGTTTGCTTAAAATCTCACTATAATTTGGGATGAGCATTTAAACACTGGCTAACACTGAATACATTTGCTAGTGACCTGTGAAAGCAGAGGTGCTAATGGGTCAGAACCATGACAAAGTGATACCACCCTGGAAACTGGAAACTGGGTAGACTCTGAGGTGAAGTATAGACCGAGGATGTCTACAGTGGCCGTGAACTACAGTAGAGCCAGTGAAGTATTACGATGCTTTCACTGAGCTTGAGACAACAACGATATGCAGAGTGGATGTGGCAGACTGCAAGGTATTCTTCATGTTTTTCTCCTTCCTAAAAATATAGTTAATCATGTTTTATAGTGTTCTTCTGTGAATTCAGGATGGTCATGTGATATAATTTTAGCCAAGAGAATGTACCTAGATGTGATTGGTGCCTCATCTGGGCCTGTGTCAATCGAACCTTCTATACTTGTTCTGATGTGTTACTCTCTGTGGCCTAAATGTATCTGACCACAAAACAAGCTTGACTGGTGTCATTAATGATGTTAGTGTGCACATTAGCTGGGTTACTCAATGGTAATTTTTAGAAAGATCACCTTATCAGTTTCTTACCTGTTTACTCTTTTGTTGTTGTTGTTGCTGTAGATTTATTTATTTATTTATGATTTGTGTATTTCATACATTATCTTTCAGTCCAATTTAGACAAACTCCCCAGTCTCTGCCCCCCACCCCATCCCAGTTCATGCCTTCTGCCATACATGTCTTGCATCTTTCTCTCAGTCTTTCCAAAGTTTTTCACTGCAGAGGCTTGTTGTTTTGGGAAGAACTTAACTGGATCAGTCAGTTCTTCGACCCAGTCTTTATGTTGTTGTTGTTGTTGTTCCCTCCCCTTTGTATTGCTCCAAAATATGCCTATATAACCATCACATATGTATCAAAATTATGACCTCCAAGAATAAACTGTATGTTAATTCCAAAATATGTTTAGGCGTTCACATTTTCCCCCTTTAATTTTATATTACTCTAAGATATGAATACATACCTTCCAACCATACACAGTAATTATAGTGTCTGAAAATAAGTGATAGGTCAATTCTAGAGCCCATTAAGAGATTCACATTATAACAGCACATTTGCTTGTTTACTCTTTTATTAGGAAGAAGGGAAATATATTCATTTTGTTTGAATTATTTTATACCAAGTTACCATATTGCTATTAATACACTCAATAACATTGTTTCAGAAATGGCATTAAGACACTAGGATTGATTTGTATGTGTGTTTAATTTTAATTTGTCAAAGCCTTAGCCAGTCACCCTCCACCATCCAGCTAATCACAGGAAATGCATTTTGGCAGGTTCACTGCCATTTGGGTGGACTAATAGACCTCAGAATATAACTCTGTAATTCTTTAAGGAACAATAGTCTGATAATTTGATACTATAATGTTTAATTAGCACAAATGACAGCTATGTGTATCTAGTTTTAATGTTATTATTTGATTTAAAAACATATTCAATGAAACTTGTTCAAAATTTTAAACAAAAAAAAAGAAGGTAGAAAAATCACTGAAAGTATACTCAAATATAAACTACTAGATAAACAGCAACAAGACAGCTTGAATGCAGAATAAATGTGTGCAAGAAAGGGTGCAACGACAAAGAAACCATGTCAAACACAAAACGCAGGAGCTCTAAAGCATGGAGCTGTCCACCAATTTTAATTTCACATTTGAGGCATAAAGAGACCTTACAATAACAGAAAAATGAAAAGAAAATTTGAAACACTATTAAATCAGTCCAGTAAATCTTTTTTATTGGAAAACAGTATTATTTTTTAAAAGAAGAAAAATAAGAGTCAGGGATTGGAATCTGTTTTCAACTCTGTGAATTCAGCCAGAATCACATAATCACAACCACAACCACATCTTTATATACATGTACACATAGGTTTAAGTATGTGCATGTGTACATACACATATATAAGAGGTATATAAAAGTGTGGTTGTGGCTGATATACATAGCTCATATTCCTATAGATAACATATTCATACTAAGACTATATTTAAGGAAATTCTTAGAAAAGATTATGGTAGAAAAGCAATGCTAAAAATCATTTAATTTCACTCACTACCACTGTCTACCTTCATCAGTGAAGACAAAATAAAAAAGTTGTTCTTGATCTATTTCCTTGCATTTTATTTGAACTACACAGGGAATATTTCTTGGTTTATTGCTACAGACTAACCTATTACAAATTATCCATATTTAACACTCAACATAATTTTCTCTTGTTCTCCTAATATCCCTTATACTCTTTTTTATTGGATATAATGGACTTCTTATCCTCATCCAATTTTGGTAAATATAATTTTTAAAAGAAAAGCAAGTTTAGCTGGGCGTGGTAGTGCATGCCTTTAATCCTAGCACTTGGGAGGCAGAGGTAGGCGGATCTCTCTGAGTCTTCAAAGTGAATTCTGGGCCAGCTGGGACTAAAAGGGAGACCCTGTCTCAAAAATTAAAAAAATCAAGTTTGCACACATTTACAAAAATTGAAATATCACCTTGTATCTTATCTGATCACAAAGGAATAAAGCTAGATAACAACAGTAACCATAAGAAAAGTACACAAATGTGTGGAAGCTAAACTGCACAGTAGTGAACGAGAATGGGATCACAGGGGAAATCAAGTAAGAAATCAAAATTTTCCTAGAATTGAATGAAAATGAAAACACAACATACGAAAACCTTTGGGACACAATGAAGGCATCCTAAGAGGAAAATCTGAAACATTAAGTGCCTACAACAGAAAATAAGAACCATCTCATATAAATAAATTAATGATGTACCTGAATGCATTGGAAAACCAAGAGACAACAAGTAGATGAAAAGAGAGAAATAAAATCAAGAATAAAACTAAGGAGATAGAAATGAAGAAAACTACACAAAGAATCAATGAAATGAAGAGTTGCCATTCCAATGGATAATCCAGCTAAGACAGTAGGAATAGTGGAAGGGATCTAAATTCCATCAAATTATATTGTATGAAAAATCACAAAATTTAATTAGAAAAGGAAAACTATATAAAGTGGTTTAATTTTCCCAAGCTAGAGTTGAAATTGATCCTTTGACATCTTTTAGGCATTAAAAATCCATCCTTCTAATTGCTAGTACTTAATATTCTTGAACATGCAAGTTTTTTCTTTTTTTTTTTTTTTTTTTTTTTTTTTAGCTAAAACAAGCTTTTTTTGAAAATATGATACACATCTGGGTACTTGACCAGATAAGCCTTAGCATATATGACGGAATTCATGAAATACAGTGGGGAGCACCATGGCTATGATTGATGAAGGAGATCTAAATTTAAGATTTATTGCATGAAATGTGCAAAAATATACATAAAAAGTTAAAATGCTGTGTTGTCTGTCCTCAAAAATTTGACAGGTAGAAATTAATTCCTGTATTTGTATGTAGCCTTTTCTCTTTGTTAGTACACTTACTTGTTTTGTTAAATTAAGAGAACTGTTTGGGAAAAATAAACCTAGAGTTTTCTTGGTATTAAATTAGCTAATAGAGGCTATTTTATGCACCATATTGAAATCAATGTCACCATCTGAGAATCTAAAAATTCCACTTAAAGAGCTTGTTTTAAACCATTAGAATTCTTCCCAACTAAATGTAATTGTAATGCTTTCTTGCTAAATAGTACTTATATGTGTTAGGCTTCTTTCAGAATCAAACAGAAAATAGAAGGCATATAATGGACAGCAAAAATCATTTCTTAACCCAATAAGGGCCACTATTTATTTGAATTTTTAAAAGCTTTCTATCATTTTAACATCTATGAGAGTAAGTGAAATATGTTGGAATCCCTCTTAAATGAAATTCTCACTGTGTTGAAATTTACAAGAAAAATACTATGAAAATGGATAACCTTTCAGAACATAAAAATAAAAATAACATGACCCCACCAGGTGTGGTGGTGCAAGCCTTTAATCCCAGCTCTTGGGAGGCAGAAGCAGGCAGATCTCTATGAGTTCAAGGCCAGCCTGGTTTACATAGTGAGCTCCAGGCCAGCTGGAATTAAAGGGAGACCCTGTCTCAAAAAGACACACATACATACACACACACACACACACACACACACACACACAATTAACATGACCCCATACACAGGGATTGCAATTAAAACCTACATAGCCAGCCTTCTCTGACTTTTATGTTGTGAAGATGTTGGTATTCAAATTACTTGAGGCACAGTAGCTTGATTGTGTTTCCTTTGCCAGTTACTCATTTACAATTTAAAAACTAATCTATGATATATCTATAATATCTATCTATCAATCTATCATCTATCTATCTATCTATCATCTATCTATCTATCTATCTATCTATCTATCTATCTATCTACCTATCATCTATCTATCTGCCCTCTTAACTGGAGAATTAACCTCACCAAGTTAATGATGGCAGAAAATGTTCTTTGTCTATCTTGTATCTTCTTATCCTGTTTCTAAATGACTTAGCTTCCACTAGTAGACTAAAACGCACTGAGAATCATTTATGCAAAGTGGCACATGAGGTGCCTGTGTGGTTAAAGGGAAATAAAAAATACAGTCTCCAAAGTTAAGTGTGTTCTCAAAGTTCAAACGGCAAAACAATCCATTGAAAGGTAGTTGATACCACAATGAGTATTTAATGTTCAGTATAGCCAGTGTTCTCAAATACACAGGATGTTACAGTCAGTTATAAGGACAAGGTTTCAGGAGAATGTGAAACAACTTGAGCCCTCAGTGAAAGGGAAGATTTGAACTGGTAGTAGAGACTACATCGAGTGTATTGTTTCCATGGAGAATGTTTAATGCATATTCAAGACTGTTAGTTTTCAAACAGTCTCACTTAAATCTGCTCACATGGTGAATAGATTCATACACCGGATACCCTTGAGTTCTATACAATGGACTTTGCTATGGTTTAAATTGGTTTGGGTCCATCGAAGTGTCATGTGTTAGAAGCTTAGTCCCCAGTATAGAGGTACCATGATGGTAGACTCTTCACAACATGTAAAGGAAGTTGCCTCAGAAGAGACTGAAGTAATTCTGAAAGGGCTCCAGCTAGATCCAGTGATGGTGGGCTGCTATAAAAGAGCCTAGTGGCTCCTGAATATCTCTGGCTTCCCGGGTCACTACATGGCTTCTTCTACAAGCTCTCATTACAGTGGTGCTAACCACCAGGAGACCCTTACTAGAGGCTAATTGGGAAGGAAATACTCAGTTTTGGACTTCCATACCTGACCTTAGCCAGAAGGCCCAGAAATAATTCCAATCTTGGACTTTCATAAACCTGAAGTGTGAGTTACATATAAATCTTTTCAATTTAAAACAACTTCATACATTCCATTACAGCAGTAGAAAAAAGATGGGCTTGTGTCCAAAGTTAAAACTACTTTCTTCTGTTTGGTTGTAGACACAGTGAAAATTTCATTGCCATCTCTTCATCCCATTTTAATTAAAGATAATTTTCAATATTAGCTTTCAGTACTCTACTATTTGACCTCCATAAGAATTCCATGATTTCTAATTAAACATCTTTTACTGAAAAAAAGTATTCAGTTAAACACTCTTTTTTCATAATTTCAAGTGAACTTATATTAGATTTTAATTTCAAAATAATTAATGGCTATCTTCCAACACTTGAGCTTCATGGCTTCTTTTCAAAACATCATTCTGTTTTAATGGTTCTTAATTCTCATCTGGAGATTTCATTTTTATTAAAAATGTTATCAAAACTTAGAGAAAATTATTGGAAAATCCTACAGCCTACGTCATTCAATAGTGAACATTGAATAGAAATATATTTGGACAAAGACTAAGAAAAGCCTCTAGTAGGATTTTCTAAGTTAAAGAACCATTAAAAGATGTGTCTCAAACAACAAACAATTGATACGCAGAAAGGAATGAAATATGGAAAGAAATGACGAGCAAAGAATATTTTAATACTGTGCACATTAAAGTAAAATATTTTAAGACAAAAGTATAAATAAATTGGAGAAGGATTATACAAGGTAGGTAAGTCAGGAAAGCAATAATGAGCATATAAAGAGAATACAATGATGACAGAGCAGAAGAGCGCCAACCCTCCTAAATTGCAGAAAAGGACTGAGATACCAATCCAAAGTAGACCTTGTTAAATCCAGTAAATTTAAAATAAATCACTGGGTGTGCAGATCTTTAATCTAAGTACCAAGGAGGCAGGTGGATCTCTGTGAGGTGGATGCCAGTCTGGTGTATATAATACATTTAATAAATAAATAAATAAATAAATAAATAAATAAATAAATAATAAAAATAGTACACATAGCTTCTCAAATCAAAGAAGTAAAAAAGAAGGAAATGAAAATATTTTTAAAAGAACAAATCTAAATAGGGCAGAAATATAATTCAGTTGTGGGGTGAGAACTTGGCTATCATGCACATGCAAGGCTCTAAGTTCAATGCCAGTCATCAGAAACAAAACAAAAGAAGACAAAACAAACACTCTAAAAGAAACAGCCCTGGATGAGTAGTAGGTGTGGGGGAATAGCAGGGGGTTCCATGTCTATTTAATTTAATTCACAACAGCAACTTCTCCTTTCTTGGAAGAAATATAGTGCATGCAATCCCAAAGATGGAATGTGGATGGAAACGACTTCTGAACCAGGTGCAGTGAAATAGCCAAGGCGAGGCAGGAGAAGCAGGAAACAGCCATTCTGTGGTCCAAATTAATTATGTCCCTTCACTCATCTGAGAAAATTCCTAACATGCAATCTGATTGCTTTTAGCCTGTTGTTCCAGAGGGTTGGACCTATCGGTTGTCAGTAGTGCATTATAAAAGCAGCCCACAGAGCTCACTCTCTTTTCTATGTGACAACAGATCTATAAGTTCCTGTCTGAGAAAAAGCTCCTCACTGGTCACCAAACCTGTGACTCAAATCTTAGATCTCTGAGCTTCTGTGTTAATGCTGTTTATGAAATACCCACTCAGAAGTACAATGAGGGGATTCCTTTCAACTCTATAATGAACTGAGCTCTACAAAACTACCAAGAAATAACCCGGGTGTATTATTACTGAAAGGGAAAACCGGTAATGAAACAGCTAAAAAAGCGATTGCAGACACAACATAGTGTGTTCTGCATCAAGAAGAATCCTTTGATTATACTACTTGCTTTGTTTTGTACAAATGAAAGAGTAACTGTTCGCCAGCTGCTGAAGTCGGATGAAGTGATTTCATCTCATCTGAACAAGTGGTATTTTGATCAATTATCCTGGAACTGGGAAGCTGTGAGATTAGTGAGTATCTCTTGGGATACAAATATCCAAGTGCGGTGTGTTAAGAATAAAATAAAAATTTTGTTTTTACAATGTATGATACTCTTGACACCCCACAGACAATGCTTCTCAGGATTTTTCTTTTTAATCTCCTCTCTTCTATCTGGTGTTCTTTTTTCAAGCTCTGTTAAACACTCTGTCAAGAACCGTCTCCTTTACCTTGGCTAATTTCTTTCTGTGTCAGTTGTTAACCGTTAATATTTCTTTGACGCTTCCCTCCAACTTTATCTCTTTCTAGTCTCTGTTTCAAGCTCAAGAACATTATCTACAGTTTAAAAACATTTCATTAGTTTCCATGGAGACTTATTTGACTCCACCTATATGCTCCTCTAGAAGAAGAAAGTAGAAGGGTTTGTCCGGGTTCCCATTGATACTTCACACAGTCATCATGTGCTAGTTCAAGCTACCTGTCTTTTGTTTTTCACCTATGAAATCAACATCATAGCATTCCTAACTCATAAAGTTGCAAAGGTGAGCACACAGGGTTAAAACAAAGTTCTGTCCTTATAAGAAACTTGTGTTCTAGGAATGTTCTAGAAAGCTAAATTACCTACTTGAAGAAGAGGCTAGCTGAAATGAACATTACACAGAGAAAAGATTCACAACCTGAAAAGAACTGTTTTATCAATTGTAGAAAGACTTAGCTGAGATCCAATTGACAAAGCACTAATTCTCCAGCCTGCAGTGGGATCATATATCAAGTTGATCCTTAAATTTTAATCAAGGCTAGGTATTGTAAAACTTTGAGAAACTTGGGGATTAATGTTAATGTAAAAATGGGATATGGCTGGCTGTCATGCTCTGAGTCAGATGCCAAACTGCCACACCCTAAAATAAAATCTGAATAATCAAACTACTGCAGACCTGAATACTTTTGGACATTGGGGTCTCCCTTCAAAATGAGCCTAACATCTTGTGCCCAAAACCCGGGAGAGGGTAGAGGCCCTGTCCACCTCGGGTTGGGCACCGCTGACTGACTCTAACCAGAAGCAAAGCTGGCTTGGCAGGCTGTCCCCTGTCTAGGTTCCTGTGCTACTGTACTGTGGGAGAGAGATGACTGCAGATAACTACAATACAGGCCCTCACCTCCTCTACCCTCACTCACCTGTTCTAAGGAATGTCAGTGCTAAATTATGGAATATCAGCCATTTCAAGCCTCAGAGACAGAGGAAAAATCCAGAAGGCCTGATGAAGAATCACTTGGTCCAGAATTTAAAACCTGGATGGACTCAGACATGGGGCACTCCTGAAAGACTCCCTTCCTTTCCCCCTCAACAACCCTTCTCCCAGGAAGCAGTTAACAGATATATAATGCCCCTAATCCCACCCT
Organism: Rhizomys pruinosus; assembly: GCA_009823505.1. Taxonomy (NCBI): domain Eukaryota; kingdom Metazoa; phylum Chordata; class Mammalia; order Rodentia; family Spalacidae; genus Rhizomys; species Rhizomys pruinosus. Next base: position 891,205 of record VZQC01008536.1, on the reverse strand, counting down.
TATCTTTGTCCTCTCTTTTCTTTACTGGAATGATTGGATTTGTGAATAGCAGCAGAGCCATAAACTTCTCAGGTCATAAACCCCCAACTAAATGGCCTGAGAAGGACTTATCAGCAGTCACCCACAGATAGAGTCACCCACAGATAGAGGTATGGGTCTGCAGGAGGATACTAGATCATTTTAACAAAAGATTTACTAATGCAAAGATACCAGGCCTCAACATCCAATCAAACACATGCCCACTGGACCCAAAGATAACTATAAATGTCCTAGCTACCCCCACCAGGCAGGCAGAGGTCCAGACTCCTCAGAAGAGACTGGATCTCTGTCTCTCTTGCTGCCAACCTGTCCCAAGGTCTGGTTCTGCTTCTCTTTAACTCTAAACTTCCTTTTCCCTCTCAAATAAATCTAACATATAGTGCCAACCCTTTCCTTTTCCCTTTCCAAAAAATCTAACAATATTCATACACATAAAGTGAAAAAATAATAAATGAAATCTATTTTAAAAATGAGATATGAAGACCCCTTAGAGTAACTGATTTCCTTGAAGATAATCAGAAAATGAATTCAAGGAATGCCAGATTTATACTTTGAAAAATGATCTGAAAAAAATGTAGCACTATTCCATTTACATTTTTATTGTATGTTTTTCTGGGAAAGTACTAAAAATAGATTTCTTGGCCTCGAGCCTAGATCAATGATTTCTGATTTTTTTTCCACTTTGCAGGTAGAGCTAGTGAATATCTACTGTGTGTTCCACCAAAGACAAGAAAAGAGTTAGGAATAAACGGTGCGTTTATAATTACCATGTATCAAAGTCAGACTGGGAACATTTACAATTAATCAGTATTATTATTGAAGAATAATTATCCTTAACTCACGGACCACTGGATTTGCTAACTGCCCTTTTCTCTTAAACCGCAGTCTTAAATTTTAATAAATTACTTAAGCTGTAGATTTTGTTATTTTGGCTTTGGGAATTAGATTTTTTAAGTAAAATTGATGTGTCAAGAATGGAGAAATACATTTACTTTCCAATAAAGGGGTCGCTTTTAGATCCTCTTATGAACTGGAAGGTGACAGTGACCACGTGAGTATTTTCTTCTCAGCATGATGGTACACTCCTGTAATCTCAGCAGTTGGGAGATTGAAGCAGGAGAATCACAAATTCAAGGTCAGCCTGGGCCACATAGCAAATTAGAGGCTAGCCTGAAATAATTGTTAACACCACATTCTTAAAAAATATTAAATGTCTTAAGTGGCTCAGATGGTTCACAGATGGATAAAGTTTGATGACTATTTTTCTCTTCTGGCCTGACAGGATTTGCTCAAGATATGGTGCAATGCTGGCACACATTTTACAGGAGTAATAAACCACTTATTATAAAAATACTTTTATTGATGATTTGTGTATTTCATCCATTATCTTTCAGTCCAATTTAGACACATTCTCCTCTCCCTGTCCCCCACCACACCGCAGTTCCTGCTTTCTGCCATACATGTCTTGCATCTTTCTCTCAGTCTTTCCAAAGTTTTTCACTGCAGAGGCTTGTTGTTTTGGTCTTTATGTTGTTGTTCCCTCCCCTTTGTATTGCTCCAATATATGCCTATATAACCATCACACATGTATCAAAATTATGACCTCCAAGAATAAACTGTGTGTTAATTCCAAAATGTGTTTAAGCATTCACATTTTCCCCTTTACTTTTATATTACTCTAAGATATTAATACGTACCTTCCACCCATATACAATAAACAGGGTGTGTTGGTGCACGCCTTTAATCCTAGCACTCGGGAGGCAGAAACAGGCAGCTCTCTGTAAGTTCAAGGTCAGCCTTGTCTATATAGTGAGTTCCAAGACAGTTGGGGCTATAGGGGCTATAGGGAGACCCTGTCTCAAAAAAAAAAAAAAGCACTTTCTGATTGGATCTAAGGCCTGCTTCACAAGATGGAGCCTATACCCAGCACTGTTATAGCAAAGAACCTGTGTCATGACAGGTCACAGGCTGTATGGAGAACCAACTATTACTTCTCTGATAAATGGACATAGTATTAAACCAAATCCCAATAACTTTTGGTTAATGTACCTCTCAGCTATCACCAGAGTAGCTTCTTGTAGCAGATGGTATTAACACAGAGACCCACAACTGTTCTTCATGCAAAGTAGAAGGGACTGCAGAGTGCTCAGCCCTAAGCGGAACACATAAATCACACCCTTTCCTCCTAAGGTCAGCAATCATTGCAGAAGAGGGGGTAGGAAGATTGTAAGTGCCAGAGGTGGTGCATGAATACAAGGAAACCGTGGTGCCACTACCTGGTAGTTGTACATATGCACCCACAGCACCAGTAACAACATGTGCAAGGCCCGTGCAAACCCAAGCAAATAAGTGAGCAAGAGACCCCAGTCCTAGGTGAGAAACTATTTATTGGCAACTGTAACCGACAGGAGAAGAAGAGTCAGTTTTCTTTAAGGGTTTGTCTCCAGGTCAGTTTGTCTCCAGGACTCCAGCGATGGACTCATTCCAAAATAAATCTGGAGAACAAAGATTAGACTCCAGGGGCCTTTAAAAAGTGATGATAGAAGACATGAAATAAGGGAAATAAAGTGGGATTATAGATGGGGAAGATGGTCTGAATATGATCTATCTATCTATCTATCTATCTATATATATCTATATATATATGTATAGGAATACTCAAAGAATCAAAAATATTTTCAAAATGTCTTAGATAGGCAAGGACACCTTACAGTGAGCTTGAACCTCTATAGACCAAGTACAACCTTCTTACAATTGCTCACTGGAGAGAGAATAACTAGAGGGCGTTTTGTTTTGTTTTGTAAACAAAGAATCTATTTTCATGGAACCTGATACTGACTCTTAGCATTTCACTATTATTCTTTGTTATTCTAGAGGGCATGTGTGGTAGGATTGAAGGAGAACTTTCAAGGGACTAGTGTCCAAATGGTATGCTAGGAGGAACACTTTTCTGTAGGCTCTACTTCATGTAAACTCACAGGCCATTGTAAAGTCCAGGTAGAGTTTTACATTTTCAACTGTGAAAAGCTAATTCCTGTCTCGATTTTATAGTGTTTTCAATATTAAAAAAAAACTTAAAAAAAAAGAAGAGGAGGAGGAGGAGGAAGAGGAGGAGGAAGAGGAGGAGGAAGAGGAGGAGGAGGAGGAGGAGGAGGAGGAGGAGGAGGAAAGAAGAGAAGAAGGAGGCTCATTGGGTAAACTGCTTGCTGTGCAGCATTGGTCAGGCAGAGACAGGAGGAGCCTGAGGTGTATTGGCCGATCTAGCAGAAACTGAGCTCTAGGTTCAGTGAGAAGCACCATTTCTCTTAGAATTCAAAAATTATTCTTAGTGTGTGTGTGTGTGTGTGTGTGTGTGTGAGAGAGAGAGAGTGTGTGTGTGTTGTATGATGTGTGTATGGACACATGTGTCAGAGCACATTGGAGGTCAACATTGTGTAATAAGGTCTCTTCTTCCATTTCTACAGGGCTCCAGGGAATGAATTCAGGTAATTAGCCTTTTTGCAGCAAATATTTTACCATCTGAGCCATCTGACCAGAGCCCCTCTCTCAAAATAATGTGAAAGCTTATGTAGAGTCCATCCCTTTAAGATCAGCTCTTCCTTTTCCAGCAGTAATCAGCTGCCTTTAATTCTTCGACTAAGATTAAGGTTTAGCCTATTTCCACAGTTCTGTGAAGGGATTTTTTGTCTGCTTGAGTTTGCATAGGTCTTGTGCATGCTGACACCACAATGTAGGCTGAGGATGGACAAGCACTGATGAATGTCTGGGGACACTAACTAGACCTGATAGGCCTTAACGTAAATGAAAGAATGTATGAATTCTGGGGGTGGGGGTGGTATATGAGGGTGCCAGTGGGTATAATGATGACAAAGACTGATTGAGATATTCTGTTTGAAATATGCAAAAATTCAATAAAATATTTACAAAAAAATTAATGGGAAAGCAATAGAAGAAGACACTTGATGTCAACCTCTGGCTTCTGCACATGCACTCAAGGGTGCACCTGTGCACACACTCAAATACTACAAAGAGAGAAAAGGAGGGAGGGAAGGAGGGAGAGAGGAAGAGGGAAAGACAGACAGAGAGAGACAGAGAGACAGAGGCAGGGTCACAGAGTGAAATAACAAGTAAATAAAAGATTTATATATTCTAGAATAAAAGCATTTTTTGCAGTAAAAACAAAGGAAAAGGAGCTACGTTTTGTTAAACTAATCATGATCTAGTTGTGCTTTTCTTTTTGTGCAATTAATTCAATATATATTGAGTTGTTGATGGTATAGCTTCGTTTTTATAAAGAAAGGTCAGATGGCATATGCTGATTTTCCCAGCTACTGAAAATAGATGAGAAGAAAAATTTGAAAATTTTAATCTATAGAGATAACCAGACAATACTCTCATTTGTTAGCTAGAGAAAGGGGTCAGTTTGACTGACTGTGGGAAATTTTCTAGTATGGAAAATTCTACTCATGTTCAATAATGTAAAACCAATAATCCACAAGTAAGTGACAAGAATCTCAACTGCAGTCATTTTCTCTTGATAAAGGAGAAAAATGAAACTTTGGAACTCTGCATTTAGTGACAAGGATCAGTATTTAATTTACAAAATGAAAAGCATCATCTAGCTAATATAAAAAGGTTCTTCTCTCCTTTCATAGAATTTTAGAAGCAAAGAGTCATCAAGACCTGAATATGATGATAGAGGAGGTAATTACTCTCCATAGGACAGAAAGCACAAGGCAAATTTTTATGGCACTTTTAGACATTATCTGTTATTAAGGCTTCATATGTCAAAAACAATTTTGTATAGTTTATGGGTCAGATTGACCTGCATAAGATCAATTTTAACAGGAGTCAGAGATCAAAATAGACAGAAAAGGAGAAAGCACAGCTCAGACACTAGCATGATGGAGAAAAAAGGTAAATATGAACCCAAAGGAGACGGAGATCTGTGTCGAGTGCCAGGCACTTTAGTTTTCACATAACAGATGCCGAAATATCCACGTTGGGAACTGCAATGTAAGAATATCACCTTCTTATTGAGTTTGCATGGCCAAACCCATGCTGTAACCACTGCTGTAAGTTCATATGAGAAAGTTCCCAGAGGCCTGAAACCTCTTCTTCCCTATGTTCATGAACTAGCCTTGGCTCTTACAATCTTTCCATCTCCTCTTCCCCAGTGGTCCCTGTGCCCTGGGTGGATGGGTGAGGTTTATTATAGGAGTCCTATCCAGGGACATGTTCTCTGCAGTCTCTTATTCTCTATACCTTGGCTAGTTGTGGCTTTCTGTGTGCATGAGGAAGCTTCACTGGTGAGAGTTGAGAGATGCATTAGTATTCTATCTACCCCCTCTTCCGCTGTGTTCCATTGTGTGTCCCTTATGGTTGGGCATCTCACATGCACTTACTCTCTGTGTGTGACTAGTTGTGAGACTCTGTGTTAGTCTTCATCTGGTGCAAAAGGAAGCTTCTTGGATGAGTGGTGACAAAAACCCAACATAGAACTGGTGAAATGGGCATCAGACCTCAACCTTAGCCAAAAGACTATAGGCAGCTGATAACTGCTGGGTGAGGGAGATCTGATTTTCTTCGAGAAAGAGACTTGAGATATGCTGACTAGTCTCCAGTGTATGAACTTGCATTGAGGGACATCTGGGTATACAAACTTGACTCAATAAGGCTTAACAAACATAGCAGAATTCAAGAAATCCAGTAGAAGAGGGGAGATGGGGGAGGGGTTAAAAATGATTAAAATGTTTTAGAAGTAATGCACAAAAATTTAGTAAAAGTGTATGTGGAAAAAATATCACCTTCAATTATAAATAAATACAAGAACAAGAAGTAAAATTTGATTTGTTTCAAGTAAATCCATGCACAAATAATAATTATGAAGGTGTCCAATAAGACTTGATTTCATAAGTCCTGGGGCCATATCCTGACTTGGAAGTTTAAATAATAGTGATAATAAATAGCATGAGATTAGGGGCTTACAATAAATCATTTATTGTTTCTGTTTATTCTGGTGTGTGTGTGTGTGTGTGTGTGTGTGTGTGTGTGTGTGTGTTGATGGAAACTGAACCTGGGGTCTTGTGCATGCTAAGCATGTGCTCTGCCACAGCACCACATCCCCCAGCTATCTTTTCCAGCTTTTACAGTTATAAGGTTGATGAATTGAGTTACAGTCTGCTTCACACTTGATTGGCCTGTTTGATGACCGCATCTAGGACTTAAAAATTGCTGGAATACTTATGAATGCCCATGACGGTTTCAAAACTTAAATGAAGATGGATATATGTTTGGGCATTTTAGGTCTTAGAACTGAAACAAAATTACTAAATAATGATAAATGAAATATTTTATTACACAGGATTTGTAAATCATCTTGCAATAATGCATATTTATCTGGTATTAAGAGCTCAAAGTTATATACTAAATATGAAGCTCTAGTTGGACATAAAACTCTTGTATGTATTTCTTTTAGAAATGTTTGTGATCTCATTTAACATGGTCTCAGTTCTAAATAGTACTGTTTTCATTGGGGAGGTCTAGAGAGATGGTTCAGAAGTTAAGAGCACTGGCTGTTCTTACAGAGGACTCAGGTTTGGTTCTCAGCACATACATGGAGGCTAACAACCATCCTAAACTCCAGTTCCAGGGGATCTGACTCTCTCATCTGGTCTCCACTGGCGTTGTATGCATGGGTACACTTACCTACATGCAGGCAAATCGCTCATGTACCAAATTTTTAAAAAAATCTGCTAGGGATCATTTGCTTTCCAGTCAGAATTTTTATTCTGCTTCTATGATTCAATAAATCCTCTCCTGTGTACATATTAACTGTATCTATCTATCTATCTATCTATCATCTATCTCATCTTTCCACCCATTCATCCATCCATCATCCATCTATCGATCTATCTATATATCACATCTATCTATCATCTATCTATATATCATGCTTATACATATAATTTATATATTTCTTATCTTTATGAATCTCACCTCTTTTTGTCTCTCTGGAGAATCACCTGTGATATAAGGTGATAATTTGCTGATGTTATGTGATATAAACTCTTACATTAATCTGTAGACATATCTAATCCATATTCAGAATGAGAAACTGGGGCAAAAAGCACAGAGATCACAGATTAAGAACCATAGACTTTACTGTGGCCCAGAAGGTTGGCAGACACAAACTGCTCCATCCTTTTGTTGGTTCCCCAATTCACTAAAATGACACACAATCTATTTTAAAAACAGGCTCCAAGGGCCAAGTAGTAATTGTAAGAACTGGATGCAGATGAAAATAGACTAAAAGAGAAACCAGAGCAGAACAAACTGCTTTCAAAGCAGGAGGTAAGCATTATTGTTTTTAAGGAAGCACTGGAGAACTTTCAGAGTCATTAAAGAAATAAAAGACTGTTGGGCTCCTCAAGTGCTTGTTTCTATTTAGTTACTATTTTACACAGTCTGCTTGGGTTGCTACAACAAAACACAATAGTCTGGGTGGCTTACTGACAACAGAAATTTGTTTCTTGTATTTGTGAAGACTGAGAAATCCAGGATCAAGATATTGACATATTTGGCATCTGGTTTGTAAATGGCACCTTTTAACTATAACTTCCAACAAAATCATAGCAAAGTGCATATAAACATAGACCAAGAATGCAAACAAAAAAATAAGGTAAAAGAAAGCAACACACATCTCTCAATAATAACATTAAATACTAATGGTCTAAACTCCCCAATCAAAAGGCATAGACTGGGAGAATGGATCAGGAAATGGAACCTTTCCATTTGCTGTCTACAAGAAACTCATCTCACCCTCAAGGACAGACACCACCTTAGAGTGAAAGGATGGAAAACATATTCCAAGCAAATGGTACCAAGAAACAAGCTGGAGTGGCTATTCTAATATCAGACAAAATAGATCTCAAAGTAAAATTATTCGGAAGAGACAAAGAGGGCAATTACATCCTTGTCAAAGGAACAATGAACCATGAAGACTTCACAATCCTAAATGTCTATGCACAAAACTCTGGTACACCTAACTTACTCCTAACTTTATAAACACTACTCTGCAGGACTTCAACACACAGACTAATCCTAACACACTAATAGTGGGAGACTTCAACACCCCACTAAGCCCATTGGATAGATCAACAGGACAAAAAATAAACAGAGAGACATCAGAACGGAACAATACAATACACCAAATGGACCCCACAGACATCTACAGAATATTTCACCCAAATACCAGAGAATATACTTTCTACTCAGCACCTCACAGAACATTCTCCAAAATTCACCACATACTGGGGCACAAAAGGAACCTCAACAAATACAAAAGGATAGAAATTATTACATGCATTCTATCAGACCACAGTGCAATAAAGCTCAATATGAACACCAGAATAAGTCCAACTAGCTACAAGAATACATGGAGACTAAACAACACAATCCTGAATAACAAATGGGTCAGGGAAGAAATAAAGAATGAAATAAAAGTATTAATGGTACTGAATGAAAAAGACAATACAACACAACAAAACCTGTGGGATACTTTAAAAGCAGTCTTGAGAGGGAAATTTATAGCCCTAAGTGCCCACATCAATAAAACAGAAAGGGAACAAGTAAATGATCTAACACTGCAGCCAAACACACTTGAGAGAAAACAACAAATGAATCCCAAATCCAACAGACAGGAAGAAATAACAAAAATCAGAGCCAGAAATCAATGAAATAGAAACAAAGAAAACAATACATAAAATCAATGAATCCAAAAGTTGGTTCTTTGAAAAAATAAACAAAATAGACAGATCTCTAGCTCAGTTAACCAAAAAAAGAGAGAGAAACTCCAAATCAACAGTATTTGTGATGAAAGGGGAAACATCACAACAGACAAAGAAAAGATCCAGTCAATCATATGGGAATACTTCACAAATGTATACTCCACTAAATTTGAAAACCTAAAAGAAATGGATGAATATCTGAAATCTTGGGAACCAACAAAGCTCAACAAAGAAGAGATTGACAATTTAAACAGACCCATAATATTTAAAGAAATTGAAGATGTAATTAAAAACCTCCCAACTAAAAAAAGCCCCAGTCCAGATGGTTTCACTACAGAATTCTATAAAACATTTAAAGAGGTCCTACAACCATTGCTACTCAAACTGTTTAGAAGGATACAAACAGAGGGAATTCTCCCAGACTCCTTCTGTGAAGACAGCATCACTCTAAGACCAAAGCCAGGCAAAGATGCAAGCAAAAAAGAAAGCTATAGACCCATTTTCGTAATGAATATAGATGCAAAAATTCTCAACAAAATACTTGCAAATCGCATACAGACCCACATTATGGGTCTATATTATCATTCATCATGCTCAATTTGGATTCATACCAGAGATGCAGGGATGGTTCAATATATGTAAATCAATAAATGTCATCAAACACATAAATGGACCGAAAGACAAAAACCACACAATCCTCTCAATTGATGCAGAAAAAGCCTTTGACAAGATCTAGCATCCCTTCATGTTTAAAGTCCTAGAGAGAATAGGACTGAAAGGAACATTCCTCAACATGATCAAAGCCATATACAGCAAACCCACTGCCAACATCATCCTAAATGGAGAAAAATTGGAACCATTTCCCTTAAATGCAAGAACCTGGCAAGGCTGCCCCCTGTCACCACTCCTCTTCAACATAGAGCTTGAAATACCAGCTAGGGCAATAAGACAAGAGAAGGAAATTAAAGGAGTACTAATCAGAAAATAAGAAGTTAACATATCCCTTTTTGCAGATGATATGATAGTTTACCTAAGGGATGCTAAAAACTCCACCAGAAAACTTCTAGAAACAATCAAGAGTTTTAGAAAATTGTCGAACTACAAAATTAACCTAGCAAAATCAGTAGCCTTTCTCTACACCAACAATAAACAAGTGGAGAAGGAATATAAGAAGAATTTCCCACTCACAATAGTCTCAAAAATAATAAGATACCTGGGAACAAACCTAACCAAAGATACCAAAGACCTCTACAACAAAAATTTTAAAGCCCTGAAGAAGAAGATTGAAAATGACATCAAAAGATGGAAAGACCTCCCATGCTCATGGATTGGAAAAATTAACATAGTAAAAATGTCCATTTTACCCAAATTGATATACAGATTCAATGCAATCCCAATCAAAATCCCTATGAGTTTCTTCACAGACTTGGGAAAAAAAATCCTTAAATTCATATGGAAAAACAAAAGACCCTGAATAGCTAAGGCAACTATGAGTGAAAAATGCAATACAGGGGGGATTGCCCTACCAGACTTCAAACTATATTACAGGGCCATAGTCATAAAGACAGCCTGGTACTGGTACAAAAACAGACCATTGACCAATGGAACAAAATTGAAGATCCAAACTTGAGTGCATACAATTTCAGCCACCTCATATTTGAAAAAGGGTCAAAAAACCCTCAATGGAGAAAGGATAGCATCTTCAGCAAATGGTGCTGGCAAAACTGGATCACCATTTGTAGAAGAACAAAATTAAACCCCTACCTCTCACCCTGTACAAAAATCAACTCCAAGTGGATCAAAGATCTCAATGTAAAACCCGAAACCCTGAAGGTGATAGAAGAAAAAGTTGGCAGCAACCCACAAGACATAGGTGTTGGAAAAGACTTTATAAATCAGACAGCAGCTGCACAGGAAGTAAGGTTAACAATCGACAAATGGGACCTCATCAAACTCAAAAGCTTCTGTACAGCAAAAGAAACAATCAAGGAGGTGAATAGAAAACCCACAGAGTGGGAGGAAATCTTTACCAGTGATACATCTGATGACAGAGCATTGGCATCAAGAATATATAAATGACTCAAAAAACAAAGAAGTAAGAAGACAAATGATTTACTCAAAAGGTGGATTAAAGAGCTGAACAGAGACTTCACCAGTAAGGAAGTAAAGATGGCTGAGAAATATCTTTAAAAGTATTCAACATCATTAATAATTAAGGAAATGCAAATTAAAACCACTCTCAGAGATCATCTCACTCCAATACGACTAGCTAAGATCAAGAAAACAAAAGACAACAGATGTTGGAGAGGTTGTAGGGAAAAGGGAACACTCATCCACTGCTGGTGGGAATGCAAACTTGTACAACCACTATGGAAAGCAGTGTGGAGAACCCTTAAAAGACTTGGAATGAGCCTACCACCTGACCCAGTCATACCACTCCTGGGTATATACCCCAAAGACTCATCCTACTGCAAAGATATATGCATGTCCATGTTTACTGCATCTCTCTTTACAATAGCAAAGAGCTGGAACCAACCCAAATGTCCCTCAACAGACGAGTGGATGACAAAAATGTGGTACATCTACACAATGGAATACTACTCAGCAGCAAAGAAAGATGGCATTATGAACTTTGCAGGTAAATGGATGGAGCTCGAAGCCATTATGCTGAGTGAAGCAACACAGTCCCAGAAAGACAAATGGAGAATGGTTTCCCTCATTTGTGGATGCTAGCACTAAATCCCCCAGATGAAAGGCAAGCTGAATGACATTATTGTTACATTTTTGTTTATATGAAAGCAACTATGTTGGTATAATATGATCTCTCAATGGGCTCTAGAATCCACCCAACAATTATTCTCAGATTCTGTAATTACTGTATATGGGTGAAGAATATGTATCCGTATTTTAGAGTAATATAAAATTAATGGAGGAAAAAGTGAATTCCTAAGCATAAAAAAAAAAAAAGACAGAGAAAGATGCAAGACAGTTATAGCAGAATGCATGGTCTGGGGTGAGGTGGGGTGGGGTGAAGAGAAAGGGGAATACGCCTGAACTGAATTGAGAAATGATGTATGAAATACACAAAACATCAATAAAAAATATTTTTAAAAGTTCCAAGTATGAAGATTATTAATCTCTCTGTAAAGGACCTACCTCCTAATGGTATCACTCAGAGTTGCATTTTCAACAAGAATTTTGGGGGATGGAGTGGGACACAAATGTTCAGATCTTGACAGATATGTAGAAGGTGTTTGCATTAAAGTTTGAGATGTTCCCTAAAGACAGCATAGAGTAGAGCCTAAGGGAAACTTGGATTTCACAAATGATCTGGATTTCATAAATGATTACACAGAGAAAGGTAACACTGTCAAAGAAGGACATTCAGCTGGAATTAGTCTGTCCTGCCTATAAGTTCCCTGAACACATATTTTAAGGGGAATCCCAATCAGAAACACCTCTACTGGATAAAGTAGTCTCTACACAGAGCCTCCTTCCCCCAAGGAGGATTGGGGTGAGAAAAAGACATGCTATACACACACACACACACACACACACACACACACACACACACACTGGGTGTGCCCTGTGTATACAATAGGATACACACATCCTTCACCCATTCTATGGTCTGATAACTAATCAGCTCAGAGCACTGGAGGAAAATCAATGGCAAAAATAAAAACAAATACCAGGAAATGGAAATGGAATGGCAGGCGCTAGAAGAAATAGAAATAATTAAGTTGAGGAAAAAAGAAGCTTAATTGTTCCCTGGAGATTTGAAAGCATATTGAAAACATAGAAAAATAGTCTGCAATGTAGAAAACATAATTCTAAAAATGAGCAAACATCCTTGAATTGTGAAATTAAAATTGTCTTAATAAAATGCCAAAAAGGTAAATAGTAAATATTAATTTGTAAAGGTTAAGTGCAGCAGTATTCCTATAATGGAGGTATTTTAATATCGTACTTTTGTCTGTAGGGAAAATAACAGAGGCAGAAAGGAAAATAACAATCCAAGGTCACAGGCAAAAATTAATTTTAGTCATTTATTGTGTAAAAAATGTTAGATGTGCGGAAAATATGAAGTAATATGGAAATACAAAAATCCCATACATTTGTTTTATAAGAATATTAGAATGTATGACATAATAAATTTGGGGTTCTTTTGAGGCAGTATCTCCCTATAGCACCAGCTGTCCTGGAACTCACTCTACCAGGCTGGCCTTGAACTCACAGAGATCCACCTGCCTCTGCCTCCTCAATGCTGGGATTAGTGTGCACCACCATGCCTGGTTCATGATTATATATATATATATAATGTTTTGTTTTGGCTTGGTTTTGGTTTTTAGAAAATGAAATAAATAGCAGAAGGAATTGAGTTTGGGATGAAAGAGATAGGAATTTTTATCTATTTGACAAAACTTTTGAAAAACCGGAAAAAGACAAAAGCCTGGCAACTCTTTTGATTCAAATGTAGAAATTGGGCTGGAGAGATGGCTCAGTGTTTAAGAGCACCGACTGCTCTTGCAGAGGACCCTGGTTCGATTCCCAGCACCCACCTGGTGGCTAAGAACCGCCTTTAAGTACCATTCCAGGGGAATCTGACGCCCTCTTCTGACCTCCGTGGCATTGCAGGACACAGGTACACCTACCTACATGCAGAGAGTACACTCATATACATAAAAATCATAAATAAATTTTAAAAATGTAGAAATTAGGAGAAATATCAACCATTATAGATAAATGAAAACACTATCTTTGGAAGAACGAAACTCCATCATGTGAAATGCTGTTTAGCTGGCATCAGTGATCTTGTAGAGATTATGAGGGAGGTGATTTAGCCCTAGGAATTTATTCCAAGACAGCCGTCAGTCAAATGTCAGTGTGAAAGGAAGAGCTCCTTGGAAGGAATCCATACTGTGTAAGCTGGTTCCTGTGCTTCACTTAAGTAATTAAATCCTTCCGAAGGCCAGCAAGGCTCTATACATTTTGTGATCATCTTATTGTTCTCATCTCTTAAATTTTCTACTGCTACTTTCTGGGCACAATGGGTACTTTGCTGCTGTAATGCCAGGTCTTTATAAGCCTTTATCGAAGGATTCTCTTCCCCAGTATCTTACAGGCTCAGTATTTAACTCTTATTAAATCCACATTCAGTGTTGCCTTCTCGCGGATTTCTTTCTTCCTCAGGCTTTCTATAGAAAGGTATCTTCTTATTATCCCAGTATTAATATCCTCCTACCTGATTTATCTTTTCACACAGCAATTAGAGATGTAGCCTATTACTGATCTTTTAAATTGCATTCCTGCATCTACTGGTATATCACTTACAGGAGGATTGGATTGTGTGTCTATTTAGTTCACTGTTACAATGCTAGCACTGAGAATGAATGATGCCAAGTGCATTGTACATACTCAGAATGTATTTCCTGAATTAGCATTGAACAATATGCAAAAATATGTCTATAAAAATTCATAGGTAGGAAACAAATGTTTCCAAAATAATAAATGAGAAACACTGACTTGTACTTACAAGAGGCAAACTCTATATTTACATTTTACTTTATGATTTAATCATACATTATATATTGAATAAATTACACACATATATACATCTTTCATTTTTCTACTGAAGGAAAAGAAGTAGGAATAAAATAATGACAGTTGAGTTGTAATCTGTCCAGAGGAATTAGCCCATATTTTGCAAATTTATCTGTATCATTGTAGAATATTGTATCTCCTTAGTCAGAACCTACAACAATGGCTAGCAACATGACTATTAGCTGACAGTTTTGTCTGAAAATTAGTATGACAGAACCGAGCTGACTTCAAACATATATTTAAAAAACTCTGCCAACAAAAGGCTTTCTCAGTGACCCTGTTCTTTGAATTTTATTCTATATGGTAAGTCCTTCGAAATCCTACAACATCCCTTTCCTACCACAGGGACTTAAATAGCTGAATATCTTCTCTTGTAACAAACTGAAAAGTTAACGAGTACTACACAAGTACATCTCCCATTGTTTTTAACTAATCTGTAGCCATCTGAAAAACTCACAGATATCAAACTATGTTTTATGAATTAAAAAAAATCAAAGTTATAGATCACATTTAAATAGATATAAAAATATAACTGCTTAAACTTGGAGAAACAAATTACTATTGAAACAGCCATTTTTCCATTCTTTCTATAGGCCGGTGAAGAGATTATTAAATTCCCATAGCCATATGCTGTATTAAATTCCCATAGCTGTAGGCCATTAATCCTAGCACTCAGGAGGGAGAGGCAGGTGGATCTCTGTGAGTTCAAGGCCAGCCTGGTCTATAGTCTACAGAGTGAGTTTCAGCCCAGATGGAGCAACAGAGAGACCCTGTCTGAAAAAGACCAAAAAAAAAAAATCCCATAGCCACTCTTTCTACTGAATCATACAAGTAGTGCCGTCAATCTGTTATTTGGTAGTCATTTTTCCTACATATATTTAAAATGCCTAACAAAACCCAAAAGAAGAACCGTATTTATTCCATGTAATACTGATTATTTCTCTTTAAAATCAGATTAAACTAGGGGGACGCTATTTGGATGTTGAAATGTTTGGTGCATTGTCGTCCCTTGCCTAATGTTTCCCATTCTAATAGGTGCTAATAGGTGCTTAATTTTGCAAGGTTGGTACAGCTTGATCTGGAACCTCATATCATCTGAATCTTCATGTCAGCTCCTTACCCTTTAAGACCATAGTAAGGAAGACTCAGGTGGAGGGTTATCTTACCCAATGTTAGTAAGAGTATAAATCTAGTTAGAGCACAAAGTGCTGAGAATCAAACTAGTTTTTGATTTAACAGACTCAGGATGTATTTCCACAAAGTCATAAGTGATGCCTGTCTGTGTGTCCTGAGCTCTCGAAGCTCAGGTCGTGGTCGGTCTCTTCCATGTTCACTCTGTCTAACCACAAGCCTTCTGCTCTTCCAACACAGTGCCTATACTCCTGCTGTTCTTCTACCTGGAATGCTCTTCCACCAATGGATTCCCAAATGAACTTCCTCATTTCCAAGTCTACATTCAAATTTCCTGATTTCTCAATAAATATTTCATTGAACATACCCCACCACAATTCTTACCATATCACCTTGCTCAATTTTATAGTTTCTTTCTTTCTTTTTTTTTTTTTTTTTCTTTTTTGAGACAGGGTCTCCCTGTAGCCCCAGCTGTCCTGGAACTCACTCTGTAGACCAGGCTGGCCTTGAAATCACAAAGATCCGCCTACCTCTGCCTCCCGAGTGCTAGTAGATTTTACATTTTCTTCAGGTGCGTATTTCTTCCATATTAGTACTCAATTACTTTATTTCATGTTGGTTGGCTACCCTGGTTCAAACAGATGCTCTGGTCAGGTGGTGGCACCTGCCTTTAATCTCAGTGATTGTGAAGCAGAGTCAAGGGGACCTCTGTGAGGTCAAGGCCTTCAGGTGAGCCTGGTCTACATAGTCAGTTTCTCAGGCCAGATGAGGTTACTGGGAGACCTTGTCTCAAAAAGACCAAAAAGAAAAAAAGGAAACTGATGCTCCAGGAGAGGAGGATCATTGTTTTTCTCATTTACATATTTCAAGCCTTATGCATAATGAGTGCAAAAAAAAGAAACTTGTTAAATATATGAATGATTTTTCATATTAATCTAACGCTTCATAATGCGCTAACATGTCTCATGTAATTGTTAGAATCAGTCACTCATACTTTCACTGTGGTAAGTTTTAGCTCCTAAAACATAAGATATAAATATCGATAATAAATAATTTCCGACTTCTATGTAAACCAGAAACTTTCTATGATAACTATTAACTGGCAGAAGGGTATTTACATGTTGCCATGTGGACTAAAAACTCTATTAATTATAAATTTCTGATTTGAGAACTCTATAACATAAAACACCAAAATTTGTCCATTGTGATCACAGCTCTAATTTTTGATGAGTGGAATAAAATATAAATAAAATACAGCTTATTGATGTCAGATTCTTTTCAGGAACAAAAGTCTATGCTTACTAAGGAGTGGAAGAATATATTTTTTGAGAAAGAGGTTGCCTCTCTATGGGTTTTTAGAATCAGTCTAACACTGAAAATATCTTCGGCTGTGATAAGACTCCCTTAATATTTAGTTCAACCTTCTGTCAGTGGTGATGCCCTCTACTTCTGATGCTTGGATTATAAAAGGTGATGCGACAAACACATCCTGGCCACTCAAGGTCCAGAATGTGATTTGCATATGCTCTACTTGAAGCCGGAATTTAGAAAAGAATGAGATACCTATATATCTAATTGCTTGTTCTTCATTAGTAGGATCGAAAGGTTATTCCTGGACAAACTGTCAGCCCATGAAAGGAAACAGCCAGAATTGACCAGAGTCCAAGTCAACAGCTCCAGAGAGAGTGGACTGTTTTACCTCTCATCCACCTGTGCCCCTTTTCTAAGCCTAGGGAACAATCTGCGGAAGAGGGGGCGTGGTAGAATGTAAGGGCTGCGATTGGGGTGAATGGTGAAACTACAGCAATGTAGTCTGGACACTCATTTGATCAACTTGATTTGATTGAACAAACAACCTGTCACCCCCCACTGGATGGTGGGGCTGTAGGTGTTTGGGCACAACAGACTGCAGATAGGTTTTACATGAAGGATGCTTGTACTCATGGATTATCACTTATAGCTAAAAATGAAAAAAAAAACAGAGAAAGATGCAGGACAGTTATGGCAGAATGCATGATCTGGGATGGGGGGGGGGAAGGGAAATAAGCCTGAACTGAATTGGAAAAAATGTATGAAATGCACAAAGCATCAATAAAAACTAATTAAAAAAAAAGAATGAGATAAATGAGAAAAGAGTCAGGGTATCTCCTTTGCTTTGTTGGTAGAGACTATCCTTGGACCACCTCTGGTGGTCTGGACTTCAATTTTTGTAGGCAATATTTTCATTATAACAGGGGTACCAGTTGATCAAGATAGTTGGCCAAATTGTGTTGAGGCTTTGGAAGTCACTTCTTTAAATTCATCCCAGTCAATCCAAGAAGTTATTTAACAGCGTGTAATGCAATGTTTCCTAGCATTTTGACTCTGATCCATTTTGTATCACAGGATTCGTAGTCATCAGTGCAATGTGTATGCTAGCTGAAAGTGCTCTTGTCTCCAAGAAGGAATACTTACTACATCAGAATATACATAATATATATCTTCATGGATATATATATATATATATAAATTCACGTTTCAGATGGTGATACCAGGAGCCAGCTATTTTCTTAGTTTAATTGATAATACAGCCAATACCTCCAGAAGCCACCATTTTATTGCTATATCATATAGTCTAGGGACTATAATTATTAATTATGAGGTTATCTTTATGACTTTGAAAAATGCACATACTGATAGAAGAATTTTAAGAATAGGGAAGGGAAATTTGGTTGTCACAATTAGATAATGCTGTTATCTTTACACATTCTAAGATAGTTATTCTAGAAATGAATAAGGCAGCCTTGAACTGTGGATATTAGTAATTCATAAAGCAGCAGTAGTGGGAGAAAGTATGTTCTTTAGAGACCATTGCATAATAAGCTTCCAAACTTAATTTTAATCTAATTCAATAAAACACATCTTACTCAGACACAAGATGACAAGACAATAGTTAGAGGGCACTGAAAATTTGTCTTGGCTTTGAAGCCTGCTGCTTCAAAGTTAAAGATAATGAAAAATTTAAAGATGAATTGTCCTTGATTCATCAGTCTTGTTTCTGAACTTGTTGAGATAATGAAATTTTAAGCTAATGTTTACTCTTGAAGTATTACCTACTGCCTTCAAGACTTTTGCTTGCTACAATACAGCTCTTATCAGAGGACAATGACTTAGGCTACACTAATGTAGCTTTTCTTTTATTTCTGCTGGGGGAAAAAGTATCATGAGAACTGTGAAATTTCAGGAATCAGTGTTTTGGTGTAATAACATACTTCACAGTTTATCAGTGGATTATACACATTACTTCCACAACTACTGTTGAGAATGTTAACATAGTGTAATTTTATGCAGACCTAAAAACACCTGACATATGGATATTGACAGGAAACATATTGACATAATAAATGAAAAGGCAGAGTATAAAGGGCTATATAAAGTCTTAACCCATTTTCACAGCTATATTCTACTTATATCCAAAGCCGAATCTACAGGAACATCCAAAATAAATTAGACTATTGTTAAAATATGCAGCAAAGCTGATAGAAAGATTATAGAGTTTAGCTATCTTTTCACCAGATTTTTATTCAAAGACTATATAGGATTTTTTTCAATAAGAAAAAGAAATGGTAGTTGGAAGTAAGAGGAAGTTTCATTTGTGCTTTAACTTCTGGAGTCACCATAGCTCGACTGGAGGGAAGGGCTATCTAGGCAGCAGGCTGCATAGAGGTGTACAGACCAAGGGAGACTTGAAATGCTGCGTCTCTATTGGCAGGCACTAATGAGGCATGGATATAGGTGGCACATTAGCAAGCCCAGCATGCCCACTGTGGTAATGTACTTTTGTAAAGCTCTGCTCCAGGCAATGAGCCACCTGCCCAAGGACAATCAGTTTGTTAATGAAAGTTCCCTTCAGAAATCATATACTTTCATCTTACCATAGCAATGTTAATCTTAAAGAAAGCATAGCTGAGCCAGGCGTGGTGGCTCACGCCTTTAATCCTAGCACTTGGGAGGCAGAGGCAGGCAGATCTTTGTGAGTTCAAGGCCAGCCTGGTCTACAGAGCATAAAATGAAAAAATTAAAAAGTTCCAAAAATGTAATGCAGAATTGCTCTGCATATGATGGATGGGCCTCATCTAAGCAGCAAAAGCTCTTAAGAGTAAAAACTAAGTTTTTTAAGTAAAGAAGGAATTATGCCTCAAGATTATACAAAGAAATTCTGCCTGAGCTACCACATCCTGGCTTGCCTGAGATTTGCAATATCCAGTGTTACTTGATTATCTGCATTGCATATTTCAGACTTTTAGTCCCATAAGCATGCAATTCATTTAGAAATGAATCACTCTTTCTGTATTTGGTCATAAAGATTATATATATATATATATATATATATATAATGTCTGCCAGTGCATGGATATGTGCCTGGGAGTGCAGATGTGCAAGCATCCAGAAGAGGGCGTCAGATCCCCTGAAGCTAGAGTCACGGGCAGCTGTGAGCTCCTTGACATGGGTGCTAGGAACCAAACTGCGGTTGTCTGCAAGCACAATATGTACTCTTAACTGTTGAGCCGTCTCTCCAAATCCTCTTTCTGTATTTCTTTTTCTCTCAAACCTGTGCAATTTACATAGGATTGGAGTCAGAGGAAGAAAACTTTGGTTTTGTTCCTTTAACAATTCCATCATTGTTCCAAGCCCCAGATTGTGCATGTGCAAGATCCTGAAAGTGCTACTTGCCTTACAGCTATCAGAAGAGAAGAACTTAGAACTGTCCCTGAGACAAGCAGGGCATTAAAGGTGCAGTGGTCTACAAAACCCTGTGGAAACTATCAAGATGCTGTTGGTGTATTTATTTAATTTTTCCCAGAATATTTCATTGCATACCAGAAATTCTTTTGTAAAATAGTTTATTTTATTATTTTTATTTTGTGTGTGAATATAATACCTAGATGTAGATAGGTGTACTTATGTTGTACAATGCACACAGAGGTCAGAAGAGGGCATCAGATTCCCCTGGAACTGGGGTTACTGACAGCTGTTAGGTGCCATGCGGGTGTCAGGAATCAAAGCCAGGGTCCTGTACAAGAGCAGTCAATACTCTGTTGAGCCATCTTTCCAGCCCTGCATATCAGAAATTCTTAAGATATGTGCCTTAATAATATTCAAGTAATCAGGAAATACAAATCTTTGTCTTGGTATACTTATAAGAGAACTCTTTCAAACCTCAGCCACCCAGTCTGACTTCCACAATGTCATTAATATCTGTTCAAATCATATGTAAAGTAATAGTCATTCAATTATTTGATACTATAAAAACCTTATTATGAAAAGCCATAAAGATAAAAGTTATGTTCTCTTCTGCTGAAAACACTTTGAATAAATAATTTCCCTGAAGCAAAGTAATTGATTAATAGTCTCAGTTGTGTAACTTAATCCTTATCACATTCTCATGCCAGAAAATGTATAAAATAACATAAATTTATGAAATTAAGTAATATATGTGCATAAATATAATCCATTGAAATGAAAATTATTCTTTTCCTTCTTAATTTACTGAGAATTATAAATGAACTGAATTATATACATTCTGTTAGAGTTCCTAATTATATTTTTACTTAGTTTCTATTTTAGAACTTGAATTATTAATTTGTTGTGCCACGTGAGAACTGAAATTCCTAAAGGGAACAGAAAGGGATATGAGTGTGCACATATACAGATATATAGATGGTAGATAGGTGATAAATAGATATAAACATATAGATATGGAATTGTATAAGAATATCCTCTTAATATAATACTATTGTAGGGGCTGGAGAGATGGCTCAGCAGTTAACAGTGCTGCTTTTTCTTGCAAAAGACTGAGTTCAAATCCCAGCACCCACTTGGTAGCTAACAACTATGCACAACTCTAGTTCCAGGGGTTTTGGCATCCTCTTCTGTTTTCCATAGGCACTACACAATATGGCTATACTTACACATATGCAGGCATAACACTATATAGGTACACTTACACATATGCAGGCATAGCACCCACACTATATTTTTATAGAGAAAATAAAAACAATTTTTAAAACTATAGTGTTGTAGAGACCTGGAGAAAGACCTTGTGATGCACCCTTAAACTGTCCCCAGGTCTCACTTTCACAATATTGGAACGCTAGAGAACTTTACCCTGTGCTGCCTTCCTCAATCTTGAGTACATCCAGGTGAGCCTTAAGATTTTGAAGACGTTTTGGTGATTAGGACTTTACTGTAAACAATCAGTTACCAAATCCTATTCTGTAAAGGAAACTGGTTAGGTCCCACTCCTTTCTTTTTTCTTCTTCTTCATGCTGGAAAAGGATGGAGCAGAGTTGGAAGCCAGGTAGAAAATGACAAGGAGCCTGCCAGCTACAGGAAGAAGGGGTGTTAACATGATACCCTGGGGACTGAGCTACACACTCTTGCTCGACTGCCTGTATGCCCATAGATGGCTGAAGGAACCAAAAGTTTCTTTCTTTTTAACCTCCTGCATTTTTAGCTTTGTATGCTATGATATCTGTTCTTATTCCCTAAAAGTCACAGATCCCACCACCATCGGGAGATTTCTGCTTCCAATTAACTTTGGTCAAAGGATTCCAAATTAGTTCAAGTATAAATAATTATTCTAGATCTACTGAAACTGATTCACGCATCCCAACACAATGCCCTATATGGAACCCAACTGGAAAACAGCATTTTTTTCTATCAGAGTTTACATGGACAGGTTTTACAGCTGTTGGCTTAGGTATACTTTGTTTTATTCCTTCTGTTTTTTTTACAAGTCTGAGTGAAACACAATTTTCACCAAAATAGCTCTCTGCATCAATTATAATTACTTAGGTTCCACATCCCAGAAAACAAAATCAAAGTAACTAAATCAGAAAAACAAAAAACAAAAAACATTAGGTTATTCAGCTAAGAGCTGGCGAGGCTACGTTCAGGTGGGTTTGGGTCAGATGCTTCACATCTGCTTCTTAATGCGGTTTTAACACCAGACAGTTTTATTCTAATGGTGGCTTCTCAAGGTCACCAGGTACCTGCAGGCAGTAATCAGGACTAAACAGTGCTATTCATGGCCTCAAAAAAGGAGATTTTTTTTTCCAGCAAAAGTCATGAGGTGTGGTTTGATAAAACAGTCCTAAGTCATATGCCTGTTTCCAAGCAAATTAGGTGTCCCTGAATCAAGTCAGGTAACACAGAGATCACTTTTCATCAGAGATGAGGTCAAATACAAACAAACAACTTTGCATAGAGGGGCAACAGCTTTTGCTGACAGTTGTGCTATTCTCAGAAGGAAAATAATTCACTCTAT
Source organism: Rhizomys pruinosus (assembly GCA_009823505.1). NCBI lineage: Eukaryota > Metazoa > Chordata > Mammalia > Rodentia > Spalacidae > Rhizomys > Rhizomys pruinosus. Next base: position 868,333 of record VZQC01008536.1, on the reverse strand, counting down.
AGCAAAACACTACTTACATAATTCAATTCTTCTTGATTTGGAAGGTCTCTAAGTGATTTTAATGTGATTAAATGGGACATGATTCTAACGTTTCTATATGATAGACATCTCATTTGTTAATTAAATAAAATCTTTTATCAAAATATTATTTTATTATTTCTAAATAAAGTGAAAACAAGTCCATTTGATATTCTGAATATTGGTGAATAAACAATTTAAAGTAACTATTGGATTAGGGAAGATGCCAGATGACACCTAGGCATGGTAAGCTACAACATCCAGGAAATAAAATGGATAAAGTTGAATAACAGCTATAAGAAGAGATGGTGATGGATAGTAAACAATCTGTAGTTTAATAGCAAAATAAAATAAGAAAATATACAAAGAGCAATAGAAAAGAAATAGTCTGTCACAGGATTGACATATCTGGGGAACTCTCCCCTACCATGGACAAAAAGCATTTTAAAAAGAACAGGAAAAAAAATATGAAGGGAGCTAAGGTTACAGACAGCAGCCACAGAAGGAGAAGAGGGTGGGAAAACCCTTTCCCCCAAGAAATGGGCTCAAGAGAGTAATGAAACACCCTTTTAAAAGACCCCTGTTATCTTGCCAGCTTGGCAACCCCAGATCCTTCATGAACCACATTATCAGGCCTATTCTCTGAAACTTGGTCAGTAGAAGTCTACTAGAATGTGGGGAAGATGCAATGAGAGCCCGGATCTGAAGAATACAGACTCAGCTTCCAGGCAGCATGGTAGACATAATGAAGGAAGGTCCACAAGAGTAAGCAGCATCTATGACCCTGTAAAACCGAAGTCAACTTGGACCTGGAAACTCAGAGAAGGATAAAAATGAAGCAATCACTCATTTAATTAAANAAAAAAAAAAAAAAAAACAAATAAACACGGGCTGGACAGATGGCTTAGCTGTTCAGAGCCCTGGGTGATCTTTCATTGGATCCAGATTCAGTTCCCAGCATTCACATAGTGGTTAACAACTTCCATGGGATCCTATGCCCTCTTCTGGCTTTCATAGGTATTACATATACATATGGATGAATAGGCAAAATACTCATATACATAAAAATAAAAAACAAATTTTGGGGGCTGGAGAGATGGCCTAGAGGTTAAGAGCACCGACTGCTCTTGCAGAGGACCCAGGTTTGATCCCCAGCATCCACATGGCGGCTGAGAACCGTCTTGAATTCCAGTTCCAGGGGAATCCAACACCCTCTTCTGACCTCTGCGGCATTGCACGACACGGGTACACAAACCTACATGCAGACAGTATATTCATACACATAAAAAATAAATTAATTAATTAAAAAAATAAAAAAAACATTTAAAAAATCAAATAAACAGCGACAACAAAACATGCCAAATAAAACCCAAACATGAAGATAGTCAGTAACCTGCATTATTTTCAAGTATTATGGCAATTAGTTAATAAACAATAATGACAGCAACAGCTCATAATCACAGAAATCTCTTATAACATTGTTTTTAAAGAGAATAGGCTATAGAAACTAGACTTACTAAACCAGCAGTCCTTCTAAGACTGGATTGAGATATTTTCATTTAAAATGTTGTTTTATTTGTATGCATATATGCATGTAGGTAAGTGCACCTGTGTCCTGTAATGCTAGCAGAAGACAGAAGAGGGTCTTGTATCCTCTGGAACTGGAATTACAAATGGTTATCAGCCACTATGTGGTTACTGGGATTTGAATCCTGATCTTATGCAAAAACAGTGAGTGCTCTTAAGCCCTTAGTCATCTCTCCAGCCCCAAAATTTATTATTTTTTAAATTGTAATAATAATTTCAATATTTGTATCATTGCTATAAATATAATAATTTGAGACCATTCTTCATCTTAGAAGTAAGCTAACAGACTGAGGCTGTGTAAAGACCCTTCTAGTTTATACGTGTCCCAGCATCTGATCTCAGGTCAGATTCTAAAATACAGTTGTTGGTTTTTTTTTTAAGATAACAATGTGAATCGGTAATGAAAACCACTGGACAAGAGGAATACATGTGGACTTTAATAAATATACTGAGAATAAGATAATTCAAAGTGCAAAACACAAATCGTTAGTATAATATTAATAGGGTCAAATACAGAAAGATACTCGAACACAGAATTCATTTGAGAGGAAAAATGAAAAAAATTCTCATGCTAAATAAGACACACATTTTAAGACATTTACTTTGGAAAACATTTTCCTGGTAGATAATAATATTTAAAATGAACTGGGGGCTGGAGGGAGAGCACAGCTGTTAAAGGCTAAGGCTAACAACCAAAAATAAAATGAGCCAGGCATGGTGGCACATGCCTTTAATTCCAGCACTTGGGAGGCAGAGGCAGGCAGATATCTGTGAGTTCAAGGCCAACCTGGTCTACAGAGTGAGCTCCAGGCCAGCTGGGACTAAAGGAGACCCTGTCTCAAAAAGACAAAATAATAATGATAGTAATAATAATAATAATATTTAAAATGTACAAGAGAATTCTGGGTAAGGTAGAAAATTAGAATTTGCTTTTTATTTATGGTTAAGAGAGTTGGTATAAGGCTGAAACAGATTCTAGTCCAAAGAGACAAGGGGAGACCTTCAGAAATTCACAATGGTAGTAATAGGATACCTATAAAAAAATCAAGGTATGTAAATGGGAAGGGAGAGGACAGGTTATAGAAGGAAATTTGGGGATAAAGAGAAATAAGGAGCTTAAGAGAAAGGGGATAAGAAGAGACTGGTATTATCAAGGGAGAAATGGAAAAATGGGGATATGTTAAATGAAAAGGTCATGGAGGGGGGCTGGATAAGGAGGAGGAGACGGGAGAGAGAAATAATGCCTAGTTAGAGTAAAAAACCTGAGGGAATCATATTAGTCTAAAAAATCCATTGACAAATTACACATTCAATATCTCTACGTGAGTCCATGTGCAGAGCTGAAGGCTACATGACAAGAAATAGTGGCAGACAGGAGAAATCTGCCTTTGAGTCAATGGCCAGGGTAGTCTAAGAGACTCCCAAAATTATACAGGGTATTGCCACAGCCCCTGATTTCCTCCCAGAAGCTGAAGGTAAGACCCTATTGCTGAAATCAGGACATATTTGGGGACTGGAATTAGAGAAATGGAGCTGGAACTGAGCAGGAAGCCCATCTCCCCGGAAGGCTAGCTCTCACAGCTTTGTAGAGCACTACACAAGCTACTAAGAGTGACCAGCAATCAATGATCCAACACCAGCTTTAAGACCAAATATCCACATCAGTGTCCAGCGCAGCATACAGCACTGGGACAGTGGTGGCACTTTTATCTTGGCAGTTAATTGGACTTAAAGCCCACTGAATGGGAGGAAACTCATGTGTGATACTGTAAACATAGCCAGATGCACACAACTGGAGAGCTCATAAACTTTAGAGAAATTCCTAAGGTTGCTACATATCTAGGTTGAGGTAACATAATAAAAACTGCAATATAGGTATCCTTATATTTACAGACAAATAACTCAGACACCACTCAACAAAGATGAAGAATTTCAGAGTCCCACAACTGGACACACACAGACATTGTCTGTGAATTGCTCAAGGGGCTAAGAGGACATTGATTTACCTCTTAACTCTCATTACGGAAACTCCTTCATGCAACAGGGGCCCAGGAATTCAAAAGGTCATGAACGGCCAATTTGTGGAGATTAGCAGTCTACAGAGTGTGGATAGGTCCCCTATATTCAGGAAATGAATCATACAAGCTTCTGGGACCCTACTCATATGAACCTACAGCTGTGGTGTCAGCATGCACAAGATCCATGCAAGCTCAACCAGACAAAAACCCAGCATGGAACTTGAGAAATGGGTAGCAGAACCCAAACTTAGCTGAAGAAATACCGGCACCTGATTACAGTTGGGTGAGGAAGAACTGGCTTTCTTTAAGCAAGGGATGCTGGGTAGGCTGACTAGAGCTCAGTGGATGAAATGGCACTGAGGAATGGCCAGGGAGATTATTTGGCATAACAGGTCCTAACACAAATGACAGACTATATGAACTCTAAGAGGAGGAGGTGGTGTTTTATGGGAGGGTGGCAAAGAGGAAGGGGGTATAAAGGCAATTAAGTTTGATTGAGATGTTTTGTATGAAATAGAAATATATAAGCATTCAATAAAAATTTTAAAAAATAAAGGGGAAATAAAAGGCTTCACTCATAAAAAATGTGCAGAGAGAAAAAGAAGGAACAGAAAAGAGGTAAGCCAAGTGGAACACAGTCCCAGGTTCCTGGATCCCCTGGGAAAGCATAAGCCTCTACAGAGTTGTTTGTTTTACTCTCTCTCTGAGTGTTAGTGGAGATTAAGCCCTCAAGAATAGGTTGCTCAATACACAAATTACCAAATAATAGGAGAAACACATCTAAGCTGACTGATACAAAGTTTGTAACACAGAAACACAAGGAATGTAGAAAAGCAATGCAATGCATCTCCTCCAAAAGATAAGCCATTATATGTGAAAATACTGAAATAAGTAAGATACCAGGTGAAGATTTAAAAACATTACTAGGAAAAATGGCAAGTCATCTCAAAGCAGATAAGATACACAGAAGGAAAAGAATTGAATCCAGGACGTAGGAATGTCAGCAACACACAGGAAAATGTAAGGGACCTGGAGGATAAAGATGAGCAATGCAGAAGAAACATTTGCAAGGAAATTGAGACTTTGAAACAAAATAATGAAAATATTCAAAATGAAACGGTTAGTGCATCAGATAAGAAAGTATATATACCTTCAACTATATACATATTTATCATCAACAGTCAATTTGACTGAGCAGAAAAGTATGGTGTATCAGAGGACAAGGTTGCAGAAATACTACATTTGAATATCAATAAAGATAAAAGGTAAACATGTCTAAAATGTCCCAGAGTACTAGATCTGATCCATGGACAAAGCCCAAGCATCTGTAAGACAGGAGAGGAAAGATCAACACTAAATGCATAGTGAATCAATTTAATGAAATGAGGCTTGAAAGTTTCCAAATCTAGAGAAAGAAATGAATATCTAAACATAGGATGCATTTACAACCACAAATAGACATGGCCAGAGAAGAAGCTCTCCATATTATACTGTAGTCAAGATGTTGAAATACAAAGCAGAGACCTGAGAGCTCTCCTAAAGCTGCAGCGATGAATGCATCTCACATATCATCAGAGAACTTCCCTTACCCAGCAGTTAGTGACTAACACAGAGACCTGTAACTGGTCAATGTGCAGAGAATAAGAGGCTACAGAGTGTTTTTGTCTGAATAGGACATCTTTACCAAATTTCTTTCTCCCAAGGGAAAGTGAGTAAGAAACATCAACCCTACCTGTGGAACTACTGGCAACCAATGACTGTTAGAAGGGGTTACAGCAGTCTTGTTTAAGGATGTGATTCTTAGTAGGTTAACCAGGCTCCAGTGGATAGACCCATGCAGTATGGCATTTGGAAGGACAAATTTGACTACACACACACATACACATATATTCCATATAATATATATATGTATATATATATACATATTTACATATATACATATTTACATAATATATAGATAATAGATATATATATATATATATAATAATATGTAAAGGACTGGGGAAAAGAGAGAGGATCCAAATACAAATACAGTCAAAATAATATTGGATGAGTTTCACAAAATTTCAATAGAAAGAGGACTTGAATTGGGAAGGAGGACATATTGGGTAGAGGGGCCAGGGGAAGGTGGGGGAGTAGTATGGGTCAGATATGACTGAGATGCATTGTATACATCTTAATTTTCAAAGATTAAAATAATAAAGTTATGTGGCAAAGAATACAAAGCAAAGAAATAATCTTAAAAGTAGTAAGTTAGGCCTGTGTGTGAGGGCATGCACCTTTAATCCATGCTTAAAAATTGGCTATTGGCTCTCTCCTTGGAGAATAACCCCACGCGGATGTCACAAGCTAGTACATCCTCTAATGTTAGGAGATGTTATAAACCACACGGAGACCCTGCATACTGACAGAAGAAAATGTAGATCATGAATTGACATACCATCCAAACATCTGTGTCTATACAAAGTAACCTACCATAACAATTAGTACTGTTTAAATACCCATATTTCTAATTGTGTGTGCTTCATTAGTAGGATCGAAAGGCATATATTATACTGTTTAAATACCTAAATATCTATTGCTGTGCTTCATTAGTAGGATCGAAAGGTTAAGCCTGGACAAAACTGTGCAGCCCATGAAAGAAAACAGCAGAACTGACTAGACACCAAGACACACTCCAGAGAAAGTGAGTGTTTTGCTTCTCATCACCTTGCTCCCTTTTCTAAGCTAGGGAACAATCTGTGGCGAGAGGGGGGTGGTAGAATGTAAGGGTTCGATTGGGGTTAATGGTGAAACTACAACAATATAGACTGGACATTCATTTGATCAATTGATTGACACAAGCCCCCCCTTTCAGGATGGTGGGACCCATGAGCTGTGTGGGTTTGGGCACAACTGCTTGCAAATTGGTTTTACATGAAGGATGCTTGTACTCACAAATTATCACCTATTGTTAAAAAAAAAAGGAAAACAAAACAAAACAAAAAAAGCAGAGAAAGATGCAGAAAACTTATGGCAGAATGCACGATCTGCGATGGGTAGGGGTGGGGTGGGGGGGGGAGGGAAGGGGATATATGCCTGAACTGAATTGGAAAATGATGTATGAAATACACAAAGCATCAATAAAAATAAATTAAAAAACAAAAAAAAGAAAAGCAGAAGCAGGAGGATCTCTATGTGTTCAAGGCCAGCCTGGTCTACAGAGTGAGTTCCAGGCCAGGAAGTAAGGAGGCCCTGTCTCAAAAAGACTAAGAAAAAAAAATAGTAAGGGTAATATACAAAATGGCCTATAGAGGCAAACAATATCAGATTTCTCAACAACAACCCTAAAATGGCAAGAAAACACAAAATGATGTATTTCGAGCCCTGAAAGTAGCTACCAATCAAGCAGGCTATATCGAGAAAGCTGTCTTTTAAGTTGGAGAAATAAGGACTTTTTTTTGGTCTTTTTCGAGACAGGGTCTCCCTGTAGACCAGCTGTCCTAAAACTCCCTCTGTAGACCAGGTTAGCCTTGAACTTACACAAAGATCCGCCTGCCTCTGCCTCCCAAATGCTAGGATTAAAGGTGTGTGCCACCATGCCTGGAGAAATAAGGACATTTTAAGCCAAGCACAAATTAATACAGTTTATGAGTATCAAGTAAGGTTGCAGAAGATACCTAAAAGAATATTTTATATGAAGGAGGAAGAAAGTCTTAAATCATAAGAAAACAGGACAACATTCTTAACAGGAATGGCTGAAGACTGCTAGGAAGGAATCCATCATGTCCACCACAGTAAACCATCAAACCTCCAATACTAATAGGGAATAAAATTAAGGCCAAATAATAATCTAACCAACTAGAAAATTTACAGGCAAATAATAATCTAACCACCCAAATTACAGGCATTAGTAATACCTGTCAAAAGTAACCTTACATGTAAAAAGTCTTAATACACTAGTAAAGAGAATACAAAGTTGATGACTAGACTAAAAATTAGATCCAACCATCTGTTTTCTCACACAAAAACACATCACTGGCAGAACTTCCACAGACAGCCGGTCAAAGGATTTAAGTACATCTACCAATCAAATGGAAGCTGAAAGCAAGCTGTCATACCTAGTCTCATATCTGATAAGGCAAGCTTCAAAGCAAAATTAGAAGACATAAGAAAGAACGTCACATACTAATAAAGGGAATAATTCATTAAGAGCTACAATTATAGTTGCATATACCAAACTTTGGAGGCTCTCAATTTAATAAAACAGTTATTCATAGGCATACAAATTCATATATGTCATAATACAAAAATAACAAGTGTCTTACATACTCCACTGTCATCTTAAAATATATTATCACAAATAGAAATGAGCAAATTACATAGAGTTGAACTCAAGCATAGAACAAATGGATTTAATACACAATTTATAGAATATTTCATGTGGTAGAAACAGAATACCCATTATTTTCTGAAGCACATGGATTTGATTCTAAACTGTACCACAGTATAATCCTTAAAGCAAATCTTATCAAACACAAAAGTATGAAAGTAATTTCTTGTATCTTCCCAAAACATAGTGAAATGAATGTAGAAACCAACAGCAAGAGAAATCACAGAAACGATTCTCCATAGGAAAAAAAAATCCTCAAATTTACAATGAAGCAAAAAGGACCCTGAATAGGCAAAGCAAAGCCAAAGAGAATGGGCAATGCTGGAGGCATCACGATGCCTGATCTCAGTTTATATTGCAGAGTGCATCAGCATAAAACCAGACATCGAGATTAATGGAATAGAATGGAGGACCCGGTAAACAATTAACACAGCTGCATTCATATAATTTTTTAAAAAATGTTTTATTAGCATTATTTTCTTTAAGAAGAAGTATGGTTACATTGAAAGATTTTTATAAGTGGAGAATTTGGAAAAGAGTGATTTTTTTTAAAAAAGTTATCTAAATCATACATTTGAAAAAAAAATTCTTCAACAAATTTTCTGGAAAAGTTAGCTTATCCACATATGGACAAAGGAAGGTCCATCCATATCTTCCATCCTTCACAAAAAAATAAATTCGAAATGGCTCAAAGACCTTCATGTAAAATCTGAAACTTGAAACTTTGAGTGGGAAACATAGGAAAAGATTTCAAGATCATAATTACAAAGAAGAACAATCTGAAAAGGGCTCTAGTAGCACAAGGAAATAAGTGATGCTATCTGCTCAGTCACAAGCAGAACAGCTATATCACCCCTTCCAAAGCTCAGAGAACATCAAAGAGAAAAGGCCAGAGAGAACATTGCAGCTGGATGATGGGGGATTGGTGTGGAACTTTGGAATGTGATGGTTACTGCACATTTGAACTCACAGCAGTCGTGATTTATTTGCATCAGATCTATACGAGTGGGACAACCAAGTTCCTGATATAGAGAAGGGAAGAGCTCAAGAGGATCCACCCCTCTCTGAGGCTTTATGCAGAGTTAATGACTGCTGGAGAAAGAGAGAAACATTTTCTTCAGTGGTGTAGCCATTAATTATACGTCCCTGATTCTGTGAACCATTCCCCATTGATGGTCCTGTAAGCTATCCTAATGACACCGAGTGAGTCATGAAAACAAGGAAACGAACATAACAAGCAAAGAAAAGAGGAACTGGTTGGGAGGAAGAACACTATCAGCAGAATTGGGAGGGGACAAGTGAGGATTATGGGATGAATGTGACTAAAATACATGAGACAAGGTTAAATCATCCCTGCTTGCAGGTGATATTAATTATTCATAAGAGATCCCCCAAATTCCACTGGAACTCTAATAGAAATGATCAACATTTTCAGCTAAATGGCAGGTTATGTAATCAGTTTACAAAACTTGATATCTGTTCTATATATGAGTAACAAGCAATCTGAGAAAGAGTTCATGGAAACCCTCCCATTTACAATTGCTTAAAAATATCTAGGAATAGGCTTTCACCTCTAGTGGAGTATAGGTTTTTGAAGTATTCCCATATGATTGTCTGGATATTTGCTTTGTCTCTTGTGATGTTTCCCCTTTCATCACGAATACCATTGATTTGGAGCTGCTCCTTTTTTTCTTTCTTTCTTTCTTTCTTTCTTTCTTTCTTTCTTTCTTTCTTTCTTTCTTTCTTTCTTTCTTTCTTTCTTTCTTTTTTAGTTAACTGGGCAAGAAGTCTGTCTATTTTGTTTATCTTTTCAAAGAACCAGCTTTTGGATTCGTTGATTTTATCTATTGTTTTCTTTGTTTCTATTTCATTGATTTCTGCTCTGATTTTTGTGGTTTCTTCCTGTCTTTTGGGTTTAGGGTTTATTTGTTGTTGTCTCTCAAGTGTGTTTAGCTGCAGTGTTTTTTTGATGTGGGCACTTAGGGATATAAATTTCCCTCTCAAGACTGCTTTTAAAGTACCCACAGGACTTGTTGTGTTGTATTGTCTTTTTCGTTCAGTTCCATGAATACTTTTATTTCACTCTTTATTTCTTCCTTGACCCATTCATCATTCCAGATTGTGTTGTTTAGTCTCCATGTGTTCTTGTACCTCATTGGGCTTATTTTGGTGCTCATATTGAACTTTATTGCACTGTGGTCTGATAGAATGCATGGAATAATTTCTATCCTTTTGTATTTGTTGAGATATCTTTTATGCCCCAGTATATGGTCAATTTTGGAGAATGTCCCATGGGGTGCTGAGTAGAAAGTATATTCTCTGGTGTTTGGGTGGAATATTCTATAGAGGTCTGTAAAGTCCATTTGGTGTATTGTATTGTTCAGTTCTGATGTCTCTCTGTTTATTTTTTGTCCTGTTGATCTATCCAAGGGGCTCAGTGGGGTGTTGAAGTCTCCCACTATTAGTATGCTAGGATTAATTCGTGTCTTGAGGTCCTGCAGAGTAGTGTTTATAAAGTTAGGAGCACGAGAGTTTGGTGCATAGTCATTTAGGATTGTGAAGTCTTCATGGTTCATTGTTCCTTTGACAAGGATGTAATGGCCCTCTTTGTCTCTTCTGATTAGTTTCACTTTGAGATCTATTTTGTTGAGAAATGGATGAATATTTGAAATCCTGGGACCCAACAAAGCTTAACCAAGAAGAGATAAACAGTTTAAACAGACCCAAAATATTTCAGAAAATTGAGGATGTAATTAAAACCTCTTAACTAAAAAAAAGCCCAGGCCCACATGGATTCACAGAAGAATTCTATAAAACATTTAAAGAGGTCTTACAACCATTACTACTCAATCTGTTCAGAAGGATACAAACAGTGGGAATTCTCCAAAATTCCTTCTAGGAAACCAGCATCACCCTAATACCAAAACCAGGCAAAGATACAACCAAAAAAGAAAGCTATAGACCCATCTCATTAATGAACACAAATGCAAAAATTCTCAACAAAATACTTGCAAATCACATACAGACCCACATCAAAAAGATCACACATCATGACCAAGTTGGATTCATACCAGAGATGCAGGGATGGTTTGACATACATAAATCAATAAATATCATAAAAATACATAAATGGGCTGAAGACTAAAACCACAGGATCATCTCAATTGATGCTGAAAAAGTCTTTGACAAGATCCAGCATCCCTTCATGCTTAAAGTTCTAGGGAAACTCGACTGAAGGGAACATTCCTCAACATAATCAAAGCCATATACAACAAACCCACTGCCAACATCATCCTAAGTGGAAAAAATTTAGAAGCATTCTCCTTAAAGGCAAGAACCCAGCAAGGCTGTCCCCTATTGCCACTCCTCTTCAATATAGTGCATGAAATGTTTGCTAGGGCAATAAGGCAAGAAAGGGAAATTAAAGGTGGACTAGGAAAAGAGGAAGTCAAACTATCCCTTTTTGCAGTTTACCTGATAATTTACCTGAGGGATGCTAAAAACTCCACCAGAAAACTTCTAGAAATGATTAAGAGTTTCAATAAAGTGGTGGGATACAAAATTAACCTGGAAAAATCAGTAGCCATCCTTTACACCAACAATAAACAAGTGGAGAATGAATATAAGGAGACCTTTCCACTCACAATAGCCTCAAAAATAATAAAATACCTGTGAACAAACCTAATCAAAGATACCAATGATCTCCACAACAAAAATTTTTAAACCCCTGAAGAAGGAGATTTAAAATGCCATCAAAAGATGGAAAGATCTCCCATGCTCATGGATTGGAAAAAAATTAATATAGTAAAAATGTCCATTTTGGATGTTTTCTTGCCAGGCGTGGTGGTGCATGCCTTTAATCCTAGCACTTAGGAGGCAGAGGCAGGAGGATATCTGTGAGTTCAAGGCCAGCCTGGTCTACATAGTGAGCTCCAGGACAGAACTCCAGGATAGAACTCCAGGGAGACCCTGTCTCAAAAAGCAAAAAAAAAAAAAAAAAAAAACATGTCCATTTTACCCAAATTGATCTACAGATCCAATGCAATCCCAATAAAATCCCATGTGTTTCTTCACAGACTTGGAAACAAATATCCTTAAATGCATATGGAAAAACACAAGACCCTAAATAGCCAAAGCAACCCTGAGTGAAAATGCAATACAGGGAGGGTTTGTTCTACCAATCTTCAAGCTTTATTACGGGCCATAGCATAAAGGCAGTCTGGTACTGGCACAAAAACAGACCCATTGACAATGGCACAAAATTGAAGATCCAAACCTTGAGCTCATTACAATTTCAGCCCAACTTCATATTTGACAAAGGGGAAAAAAAACACTCAATGGGAGGATAGCATTTTCAGCAAAATGGTGCTGGCCAAAACTGATCACCATTTGTAGAAAAAAAGTTAAACCCTACCTCTCACCCTTACAAAAAATCAACTCCAAGTGGATCAAAAGATCTCAGTGTGACACCCTGAAACCCTGAAGATTGTATTGAAGGAAGAAAGTTGGTAACAAACCTATAAGACATGGTTAGGAAACGACTTTCTAAATCAGACAGCACTGTAGCAGAATTAAGGTCAAAGTCAACACAATGGACCTCATTAAACTCAAAAGCTTCTGTAGAAGTTGAAAACAATAAGGAACGCAAGAAGCAAACCCACAGGAATGGGAGGAAATCTTCACCATGTGATTCGTCTGACAGAGCATTAAACATCACAGAGTATAATAGACTTACTCAAAAACAAGAAGAAAATATAAAAAAAAAAAACAAATGACCTACTCAAAAGATGGAGTATAAGAGCTGAACAGAGATTATCACCAGTGAGGAAGTAAAGATGACTGAGAAAAACATCTTAAAAAATTGTTCAACATCATTAATATTTAAGGAAATGCAATTAAAACACTCTAATATCATCTCACTCTGATACAACTGGCTAAGATCAAGAACACAAAAGACACCAAATGCTGGAGAGGTTTTTGGGAAAGGGGAACACTTACCCACTGCTGATGGGAATGTAAACTTGTACAACCATTATGGAAAGCAGTGTGGAGAACCCTTAAAGGACTCAAAATGAGCCTACCACCTGACCCCACTCCTGGGCATATACCCACAAGACTCATCCTACCACAAAGATACATGCACATCCATGTTTATTGCAGCTGCTGGAACCAACCCAAATGCCCCTCAACTGACGAATGGATGAAAAAAATGTGGTATGCCTGCATAATGGAGTATTACTCAGAGGTAAAGAAAGATGACATCATGAACTTTGCAGGTAAATGGATGGAACTGGAAGCCTTTAGGCTAAGTGAAGTAACACAGTCCTAGAAAAACAAATGGCGAATGGTGTCCCTCATTTGTGGATACTAACACTAAATCCCCAGATGAAAGGCAAGCTGAACAACATTATTGTTACATTTCTGTTTCTCTGAAAGCAACTACTTTTTTATAATGTAGATCTCTTAACAGGCTCTAGAATCCACCCACCACTTACTTTCAGACCCTGTAATTACTGTATATGAGTGGAAAGTATGTATTCATATTTTAGAGTAATATAAAATTAAAGGAGGAAAATGTGAATTCTTAAACAAAAAAAGACTGAGAGAAAGATGCAGGATAGTTATGGCAGAGTGCATGATCTGGGGTGGGGTGGGGGGAAGGGAAAGGGGAATATGTCTAAACTGAACTGAGAAATGTCCGAAATACACAAAACACCAATAAAAGCATTATAAAAATTATCTAGGAATAAACCTGACAAAAGAGTTTGGATGAAAATTTTAAATCTTTAAAAAAAGAGACTGAGAAAGACATGAGGAGATGGAAAGATCTTCCATGTTCATGGGTTGGTAGAATTAATATAGTGAAAATGACCATCCTGTCAAAAGAAATTCACATATTCAATGCAAGGTCAATCAAAATCCCCATGACATCTTCACAGAATTAAATAAAAACACCCTAAAATTCATATGAAATCATAAAAGATCCTGGATAGTCCAAACAATCCTTAGCAAAAAGAGCAATGCTGGAGTGAGTGGTTACCACACCACATCTCAACCTATACTATGGAGCTATTGTACACAAAAACAGCATGACACAGGCGCAAAATGGAGTGTAGATCAATACAGCAAAATAAAATTCCAAACAAGAGTGTATGCAATTTCAGACACCTGATTTTTCACAAAGTTGCCAAGAACACACACTGGAAGAAAGACAGCATCTTCAACAAATGTTGACTGGATCTCCATTTGTAGAAGAATGAAATTGCATAAAAGTCAACCTCCAAATGGATCAAAGGCCTCAGTGTGAAATCTGGAACTCTAAACTTTTAGAAAAAATAGGGTGTACCCTGTGAAATATAGGTGTAGGAAAGGACTCCTAAATCATACTTCAGTTGCTCCGGAATTAAGTTCAACAATCAACAAATGTGGGACCTCTTGAAAGAGCTTCTGAACAGCAAAGGAAACAATCAGTGAAGTGAAGAAGTCCACAGAGCAGGAGAAAAGTTTCACCAGCTATACAGGTGCACATCTGAGAAAGGGTTCACATTCAGAATATACAAAAACTCAAAAAACAAACAAACAAAAAGAATAAAGAAAAAATGATCCAATTAAAAGATAGGTTGTGGATCCAAACAGATCATTCTCAAAAGAAGAAATAAAGATGGCTAAGAAACATCTAAAATGTGTTCAACATCCTTAGTAATGAAGGAAACGCAAATAAAAACCACTAAAACTCAAAATAAATCTATCATATGATATTATTATTATACTCCTTAGTAACCATGTTTGTTGCTGCTCTTTTCACAATAGCTAAGAAGCGGAAACAAGGTAGATGTCTCTCAACTGAGGAATGGATGATGAAAATGTGGTACCTTCACAAAACGGAGTTATACTTAGCAGTTAAAAAAAGACAAAATCAAGATATTTTGCAGGTAAATGGCTGGAACTAGAAACAGTTATACTAAGTGAAGTAACACAGACTCAGCAAACCAAACCATGTGTATTCTCTCATTTGTGGATGTTAGCACCAAATCCTTTATATGGCCAACTGAGTATTTTTTTCATTTTTAGTAAATATAATACCAGATGATACTATAACATTTAAAAAAAATACATCAACTTGCTATGTAATTTAGGAATGTAAAGTAACATTTCTTTTTACCTGGATGCAACTCTACTGTTAAAAGGTGAATTCCTAAACAGGTTTTGGAATTAACCTATAATTTGTTTTCATGTCATAATTTTGGTATATGTGTGGAGTGTATACATGCATATTTTGGAGTAATATAAAATTAAAGGGAACAAAAATAACAAAAAGACTTGTTCAAAGAGCTGACTGAAACAGTAAACTTCTGCATTGAATAATTAAAAAAAACTGAGACAAAGATGTATATTCTGCATGGCAGAATATACAAGCTCTGGAGGGGTGGGGGGCATGGAATGAGTAGTGGTTCTAAATTTTATTATGAAGTGTTGTATGAAAAGTGCAAAAATTCAATACAAAGTTAAGAAAAAAATGTAAAATGTTAAAAACCCAAGAGTTCCAAGATGAGATGATACACATGTAGAAAAGGGAAAATTCTGAGCAATGAAGGTCATGAAAATTCACTGCTATTGCCCAGCTGATATATTAAATGAAGTAGAAAAAGCAAGAAACAGAACAGATATAGTTAAAAATGGAGAGAGTGACCTAGGAGGAATCGCAATGAATGCAGAGGGGAAAATAAGAGACCAAGGCACTGAATGAGAAGACAGCAGATGTGGATGGCAGGCAAAACCAAGACAAATGTAGAGGGATAACACAGAGGAGGAAAGGAAGAACTGAATTTGAAAATGTAAGCAAATTCTGGGGAAAATGGATTAGGAAGAATCAGACATATACATTTGTTGTGACGCTGAAATCCAAAGATAAAGAACACCCCACCCCACCCCCGCTGATAAAAGCTGGGTGTGATGGTACCCCCGCCCTGGTGATTTTGAGACAAAATCTCCCTGTAGCCCTAGGTGGTCTGGAACTCACTCCGTAGACCAGGCTGGCCTTGAAATCACAGAGATCCGCCTGCCTCTGCCTTGAGAGTGCAGGGATCAAAGGTGTGCACCACCATGCCCTGCTGGCACACACCTTTTATCCTGACACCCAGGAGGCAGAGGCAGGTGGATACCTGTAAGATCAAGGCCACCCTGGTCTACAGAGTGTTTTAGGCAAGGTGTGACCACAGGGAGACTCTGTCTCACCACTACCCAAATAATAACTTACCAAGGCAAAAATCAGTTCTATTGAGTTGTCTACAGATAAGGTAATTGTTGGCTGGGTGTGGCTGTGCCTGCCGTACAAGCCCAGGATAAAGCGAGCTCAGAGTAGGAATGTATGGAATTTGATATCAACCTGAACTATACAGGAAGACCTGTTTCAAAAAGGAAATACTTTTAATACAGTCAAGAAAGGAGCCATGTCCACAAAATTCTGAAGGAAATAAGGTGTTTTAGTCACTTTTCTGTTGCTGTGATAAAACCACCATGACCAAGGGAACTTATAAAAGGAAGAGTTTATTTGCGCTTATGATTGACGGTTCCAGGGAATCAGAGTCCATTGTGGCGGGACGCATGGTGGCTGGGGCTGGAGTAGAAAGCCGAGGTTCACATCTCGCAATAAGCACCGTCGAGAGAGAGAGAGAGAGAGAGAGAGAGAGAGAGAGAGAGAGAGAGAGAGAGAGAGAGAGGTCGTGCAATGCCGCGAGGTCAGAAGAGGGTCTCGGATTCCCCTGGAACTGGAGTTTCTCCTGGAATGAGTTTTCAGACGGTTCTCGGCCGCCATTGGGTGCTGGGGATCGAACCCGGGTCCTCTGTAAGAGCAGTCGGCGCTCTTAACCGCTAGGCCATCTCTCGGCTTTTAAGTTAGGATTCGACCATTGATTGATTTTGTCCCTTAGCAGCTTGCATAGCATCCTCTAAAACTATGAGAGCTGGTCTTCAGGGAGAAAGCTTCCAGGTCAGTCCACACCCCATTGTTCCAAGTCCTGTTTCAGAAGTATATCCTGTATTCGGCTGTAGAACTCAGAAGCAAGCAAGGGCTATAACTGGAGAGATGGCCTAGCGGTTAAGAGCACCGACCGCTCTTACAGAGGACCCGGGTTCGATCCCCAGCACCCACATGAGAACCGTCTGAAGCTCCAATTCCAGGAGAACTCCAGTTCCAAGAGAATCCGAGACCCTCTTCTGAACTCCGCGGCATTGCACGACACGGGTGCACAGACTTGCATGCAGACAGTACATTCATACACATGCAGAAATAAATAAAATTAATAAAAAAAATTATAAAAAAAAGAACTCAGAAGCAAGCAAGGGCTATAAAGATAACCTGTGTTATTTTGGAAGTCTCTTGGACTACTTTGATATTCTAGTGTGCTGTCAATTGCTGTAGCAGTCGGACCATATACCAACTTGGGGAGGAAAGGGTTTATTTGACTTACATATCCCATGTCACAGTTTATCAATGAGAGAGCCCAAGGTAGAAACTCAAGGCACGAATCAGGAGGCAGGAACTGAAGCACAGGCCATGGAAGAACACTGCTTGCTGGCTTGCTCCCCCGGCCCATGTTCAACTTGCTTTCTTAGACTATACAGGACCACCTGCCCAGGGCTAGCAACACCCAAAGTGAGTTGGGTCCTCTCACATCATTCAACAATCAAGAAAATGCCCCATCGACATGCCCATAGCCCAGCCCAATGGAGGCAAATCCCCAATTGAGGCTCCCTCAACCCAAATGTGTCAAGTTAACAACTAAAGCTATCCAGCACACTTGGCCAATAAATTGAAGGGGAGGAGGTGGGGGACCTGTCTGACACTGTTTTTTGTTACACAGCCTTTAGGTATATGGGTATACACAGACACTAATGTAGAGATATTGTATGTGTATGTTTCAGTAGGCATGTGAACTAATGCGTTTCCCTCTGGTTTGTCACACCACCTAAGCTTTACTGATCCCTAATCTCTCTCCCTGTTTGTCCCTCTCTTGTCCCCCCCCCAGTTAAACCCCCATTTTCCTCATTTCCCCATGATAACACCTGTCACCTACTGCCCCCCCTTCTTTGACTCCCTTCTTCCCCTTAACCACCAAATTTCCTTGTACAACACATTCTCCTCCCTTCCCAAATACCCCTAACTTACCCATCTCACCCTGGGCGAGACCTGTCTCTTGACTGTCCCCTTCTCTCGGGCTCCTTATTTCCCTCAGCCTCCAAAGTTTCTTTCCCTTTCCCTGCCTCCTGCAGTTAGATCACGATATATATATATATATATATATATATATATCGATATATATATATTCACATATATATATATATATTCACATATATATATATATATTCACGATTATATATATATATATTACTTTCATAAAAGGATTTGGTGCTAAACATCACAAATGAGAGAATCACATGGTTTGGTTTGCTGAGTCTGGGTTACCTTCACTTAGTATAACTGTTTCTAGTCCAGCCATTTACCTGCAAAAATATCTTTGATTTTGTCTTTTTTTAACTGCTAAGTATAACTCCGTTTTGTGAAGGTACCACATTTTCATCATCCATTCATCAGTTGAGAGACATCTACCTTGTTTCCGCTTCTTAGCTATTGTGAAAAGAGCAGCAACAAACATGGTTACTAAGGAGTATAATAATAATATCATATGATAGATTTATTTTGAGTTTTAGTGGTTTTTATTTGCGTTTCCTTATTACTAAGGATGTTGAACACATTTAGATGTTTCTTAGCCATCTTATTTTCTTCTTTTGAGAATGTCTGTTTGGATCCACAACCTATCTTTTAATTGGATCATTTTTTCTTTATTCTTTTTGTTTGTTGTGTTTTTGAGTTTTTGTATATTCTGATGTGAACCCTTTCTCAGATGTGCACCTGTATAGCTGGTGAAACTTTTCTCCTGCTCTGTGGACTTCTTCACTTCACTGATTGTTCCTTTGCTGTTCAGAAGCTCTTTCAAGAGGTCCCACATTTGTTGATTGTTGAACTTAATTCCGGAGCAACTGAAGTATGATTTAGGGAGTCCTTTCCTACACCTATATTTCACAGGTACACCCTATTTTTTCTAAAAGTTTAGAGTTCCAGATTTCACACTGAGGGCCTTTGATCCATTTGGAGGTTGACTTTTATGCAATTTCATTCTTCTACAAATGGAGATCCAGTCAACATTTGTTGAGATGCTGTCTTTCTTCCAGTGTGGTTCTTGGCAACTTTGTGAAAAATCAGGTGTCTGAAATTGCATACACTCTTGTTTGGAATTTTATTTTGCTGTATTGATCTACACTCCATTTTGCGCCTGTGTCATGCTGTTTTTGTGTACAATAGCTCCATAGTATAGGTTGAGATGTGGTGTGGTAACCACTCACTCCAGCATTGCTCTTTTTGATAAGGATTGTTGGACTATCCAGGATCTTTTATGATTTCATATGAATTTTTAGGGTTGTTTTTTATTTAATTCTGTGAAGATGTCATGGGGATTTTTGATTGACCTTGCATTGAATATGTGAATTTCTTTTGACAGGGATGGTCATTTTCACTATATTAATTCTACCAACCCATGAACATGGAAGATCTTTCCATCTCCTCATGTCTTTCTCAGTCTCTTTTTTTTAAAGATTTAATTTTCATCCAACTCTTTTTGTTTTTGTTTTTTTTAATTTTATAATGCTTTTATTGGTGTTTTGTGTATTTCGGACATTTCTCAGTTCAGTTTAGACTATTCCCCTTTCCCTTCCCCCCACCCCACCCAGATCATGCACTCTGCCATAACTATCCTGCATCTTTCTCTCAGTCTTTTTTTGTTTAAGAATTCACATTTTCCTCCTTTAATTTTATATTACTCAAATATGAATACATACTTTCCACCATTACAGTAATTACAGGGTCTGAAGTAAGTGGTGGGTGGATTCTAGAGCCTGTTTAAGAGATCTACATTATAAAAAAAGTAGTTGCTTTCAGAGAAACAGAAATGTAACAATAATGTTGTTTCAGCTTGCCTTTCATCTGGGGATTTAGTGTTAGTATCCACAAATGAGGGACACCATTCTCCATTTGTTTTTCTAGGACTTGTTACTTCACTTAGCCTAAGGCTTCCAGTTCCATCCATTTACCATGCAAAGTTCATGATGTCATCTTTCTTTACCTCTGAGTAATACTCCATTATGCAGGCATACCACATTTTTCTCATCCATTTCGTCAGTTGAGGGGCATGTTGGGTTGGTTCCAGAAGCTGCAATAAACATGGATGTGCATGTATCTTTGTGGTAGGATGAGTCTTGTGGGTATACATGCCCAGGAGTGGATGCTGGGTCAGTGGTAGGCTCATTTTGAGTCCTTTAAGGGTTCTCCACACTGCTTTCCATAATGGTTGTACAAGTTTACATTCCCACAAGCAGTGGGTAAGTGTTCCCCTTTCCCAAAACCTCTCTCAGCATTTGGTGTCTTTTGTGTCTTTGATCTTAGCCAGTTGTATCAGAGTGAGATGATATGTGAGAGTGATTTTAATTTGCATTTCCTTAAATATTAATGATGTTGAACAATTTTTAAGATGTTTTTCTCAGTCATCTTTACTTCCTCACTGGTGATATCTCTGTTCAGCTCTTTACTCCATCTTTGAGTAGGTCATTTGTTTTTCTTTTTTTTTTAGTAGGTCTATTATACTCTGATGTTAATGCTCTGTCAGACGAATCACTGGTGAAGATTTCCTCCCATTCTGTGGTTTTCTCTTTGCTTCCTGATTGTTTCACTTTACAGAAGCTTTTGAGTTTTATGAGGTCCCATTGTCGACTTTTGACCTTAATTCTGTACAGCTGCTGTCTGATTTAGAAAGTCTTTCCTAACCGATGTCTTATAGGTTGTTACCAACTTTTTCCTTCAACACTTCAGGGTTTCAGGTTCACACTGAGATCTTTGATCCACTTGGAGTTGATTTTTGTAAGGGTGAGAGGTAGGGTTTAATTTGTTTTCTACAAATGGTGATCCAGTTTTGCCAGCACCATTTTGCTGAAAATGCTACTCCTCCCATTGAGGTTTTTTTGCCCCTTTGTCAAATATGAAGTGGCTGAAATTGTATGAGCTCAAGGTTTGGATCTTCAATTTTGTTCCATTTGTCAATGGGTCTGTTTTTGTGCCAGTACCAGACTGCCTTTATGACTATGGCCCTGTAATATAGCTTGAAGTCTGGTAGAACAACCCTCCCTGTATTGCATTTTTCACTCAGGGTTGCTTAGCTATTTAGGGTCTTTTTGTTTTTCCATATGCATTTAAGGATTTTTTTTTCCAAGTCTGTGAAGAAGCTCATGGGGATTTTATGGGATTGCANACGGGTGCACAGACTTGCATGCAGACAGTACATTCATACACATACAGAAATAAATAAAATTAAAAATAAAAAAGCCTAGTAACCATAACAATGACTGGCACAGGAAGCTATAACATGCAGGAGTGGCAATTTTGCCTTTGGGGTAATTGACAGGTATCTAATTGGACTTAAAGTCTCTTCAGTGAGATGGGACTCATGTCTGGTCACATCACATGGCTGGAGAGGTCATAGATCCTAGGAAAATCCTCCATCTGTAATATCCTTAGACGACTGTAATTTCATATTGTATCCTACTGGATTCTTATATTTACCAGCAAGTGTATCACCATCCATCAAAGAAGCTTCTTTTTTCAACAGATGGAGACTATTAACACAGTTTCTCAACTGGTCCCAGGCAGAGAATAAGTGTTTGTGAGATACCCAACCCTAAGTGACACATCTACAGTGGAACCTCTATACCAGAGGCTTTTGGAACATAGTGGAATAGGATTTAGAGATAATACCAATGGGTCTCTCTATACTCACAAGCAAAGCTTCCTCCTGCAACAGAAGGTGATGAAGACCACAGCTGGTCAAAGGGTAGAGAATAAGAGACTGCAGAGTGTGTGTCCCTGAATAGGACTCCTATATTAACCCCCCCCCACCACCCAGTGCTTAGAGAAGCATCACATAAAAGGCATTAGAAAGATTTGATGAGTCAGAGGTGGGTTTTGACCACAGGCAAATGAGTTTTCTAGTCTCCTGGAAACTTGCTCATATAAACTTATAGCAATGGAGACATTGGAAAAGACCCATGGAAACAGAATGAGACAAAAAAAACCCGAGGAAATGAAGAGGAGTTTCCAACCTCAGCAGAGGAATTATTAGTAGCTGATTGTTGCTCAGTGAGGGAGAGTTGCTCTTGTTTAAGGGGGTGAATGTAGATAGTAGATAGTCTGAACAGTTTCTAGTAGATGAACTCACACTGAGAGGCATGTGGGTATATAAGCTTGACTTGATCAGCCTTAACGTATATGACAAAATGCATAAAATCCAGTGGATGGGCCATGTGGGGGGTACAGATAGGAGAGAAGGTCTAAATATGATTAAGAGCTACCGTATGAAATGAACAAAAGTTCAATACGAATATATATTGAACAAATATGTATTCATCTACAAATATGAAAATTAATATGTACTAATAAAAATGACATAAAAACTAAAAATAAAACAGTATGCTAAAAATGAAAAATAATAACTCGAACAATGTTACTTATGAGTTCATTCCAGTAACATGGAGGATGAGTCAAACATGAGTAAAATTGGCCTCACTGCACTGAGCCCATCACAGTGTCTATTTCTCTGTTCTCTTTCCCCTCTCATTGCATCACCAAAAACAGCTCAGAAACAGCCAGTGACTGCCATACCGAATACGGAGAGTAGAAACAGGGCTCTCCCTTCAGAATCCTGGGGACGCCTCTCAGCATTTTGCTTACTGATTGCTGAGAGATAGTTAGACAAGTCACCTAAATACTAAAAAGACCAATTTTCCCCTATGCAAAATAGGATTGGCAAAATCTACTTCAGAATTTGAGACGTAAATAAGAATTATAATCTGCAGTTTTAGCTGGTCTTTAGTCCTACCACTTGGAAGGCAGAGGCAGGCGGATCTTTGTGAGTTCAAGGCCAGCCTGGTCTACAGGGCAAATTCTAGGACAGCTGGGGCTACAGGGAGACCCTGTCTCAAAAGACCAAAAAAAAAAAAAAAAAAAAAAAAAAAAAAAAAAAACAACCCCAAGAATCTGCAGTTTACGTTTAAATAATCAGTATCAACTTTCATCACAGTGTGGCAGCTAACTTTCGTCGCTGCGATCATTTTAAAGAAGGATTTATTTGGGCTCCTGGGTTTAGAAGTTTCACAGTTGCACTGTTGGCTGGCTTCAGGGCTTTGAGTCTTACTCCAGATGAAACATGGTGTTTCATGACGTAGTAGAGACTGAACTTTTCTGGCAGTCAGGAAGCAGAGAGGTGTGGAGGAATGGCCTAAGGAGAAATTTTTCTCTTCAGCTATCGTGCTAGAGGATCTACACCCTCCAGCTAGGCCCCTCCTCCTATGAGCCCAGTCAGCTCTGAGCTCGCCAAGGAATCAATTCTTGGATCAGGTTAGGATCTGAGTATCTAAATCATCTCTCAATAGCGCCACCAGCTGGGAACCAAAGACCTCACACATGTGCGTTTTGGTGGGACATTATATTCAGCACATAAAATACAGCTATTTAAAATGTTTTTTATTCTATTGAGTCCTTTGTGAATCAATAGGACCATATTTAGACACAAAATGACAAAGAAATGGGGATCTGGAAGAACACAGGAGGGTGATAATATTGATTATATATTGTTCATTCCTCCCAAACAACTGAATTTGGAAGTACACCAAAAGTCTAGACATTGTAAGAAGAAACTCTACATTCCTCTTCAAAGCACAAACTGTGGCCCTTTCTTTTCCCTATTTATTTTATTAATGAACTATAATTTGGGGAACTATACATTGACCAAAGCATGTCATCAAACCAATTTCCTTATTTTGTTTAAACTAAGATAAATATTATCAACCCAGACTCTTATAGGCCAGTGCAGTGGGTAGTTTTTACTAAGTAGGTTGTATAATATACTATAATTTAAAGTGATGCAATGGCCTACAACTGCACTAAAAAAAAACCCCATAAACTCTTTGATATAGACAATTAGTAGGATACTGGTGCAGACTTGCAACAATTCCAGTTTATCATGCCTCTCTTGTGTAGTTATTCCACATGTGCAACACACACACACACAAAAAAAAAAAAAAAAAAAATAATTTAAAATAATATTTTAAATAAATTAACACTCACTTTGAAGTTTCTTTAACTGAGAGTAGAAATTAATGAGGGCCACTTCCTCCTTCTGTCCAAATTATACGCTGGTGGAGGGGTGGGGGGATGGGGGGACACGAGTCTAGATTTGTAAAAAAATGTATGTATAAATAAATAATAAAAAACAAATCTTAAAAAACAAAATAAAACAAAACAACAAAAAACAAATTATATCGCTGGCTTTCAAATCCTGCAGTAGCACACTGTTTCCCGCCTGAGACCTCCCAGCTCACCTTCTGCTCACTCCCTGGACAATTCCCATCTGATTGCATATTGCAACTTGATTTTATTTTTTCAAAAATACTTTGTAAGCAGTGATGGAGAGATAGCTCAAAAGTTAAGAGCACTGACTGCTTTGAGGAGGACCTGGGTTAATTCTCACAGCACCCACATGGCAGCTAAAAACCGTCTATAACTATAGTTCCAGAGGATCCAAATGCCCTCTTNAAAAAAAAAAAAAAAAAAAAAAAAAAAAAAAAAAAAAAAAAAACACCCAAAAATCTGCAGTTTACGTTTAAATAATCAGTATCAACTTTCATCACAGTGTGGCAGCTAACTTTCGTCGCTGCGATCAATTTAAAGAAGGATTTATTTGGGCTCCTGGGTTTAGAAGTTTCACAGTGCACTGTTGGCTGGCTTCAGGGCTTTGAGTCTTACTCCAGATGAAACATGGTGTTTCATGACGTAGTAGAGACTGAACTTTTCTGGCAGTCAGGAAGCAGAGAGGTGTGGAGGAATGGCCTAAGGAGAAATTTTTCTCTTCAGCTATCGTGCTAGAGGATCTACACCCTCCAGCTAGGCCCCTCCTCCTATGAGCCCAGTCAGCTCTGAGCTCGCCAAGGAATCAATTCTTGGATCAGGTTAGGATCTGAGTATCTAATCATCTCTCAATAGCGCCACCAGCTGGGACCAAGA
This sequence comes from Rhizomys pruinosus, assembly GCA_009823505.1. Lineage (NCBI taxonomy): Eukaryota > Metazoa > Chordata > Mammalia > Rodentia > Spalacidae > Rhizomys > Rhizomys pruinosus. Next base: position 843,174 of record VZQC01008536.1, on the reverse strand, counting down.
CCTCAACACATGTGCGTTTTTTGTGGGACATTATATTCAGCACATAAAATACAGCTATTTAAAATGTTTTTATTCTATTGAGTCCTTTGTGAATCAATAGGACCATATTTAGACACAAAATGACAAAGAAATGGGGATCTGGAAGAACACAGGAGGGTGATAATATTGATTATATATTGTTCATTCCTCCCAAACAACTGAATTTGGAAGTACACCAAAAGTCTAGACATTGTTAGAAGAAACTCTACATTCCTCTTCAAAGCACAAACTGTGCCCTTCTTTTCCCTATTTATTTTATTAATGAACTATAATTTGGGGAACTATACATTGACCAAAGCATGTCATCAAACCAATTTCCTTATTTTGTTTAAACTAAGATAAATATTATCAACCCAGACTCTTATAGGCCAGTGCAGTGGGTAGTTTTTACTAAGTAGGTTGTATAATATACTATAATTTAAAGTGATGCAATGGCCTACAACTGCACTAAAAAAAAACCCCATAAACTCTTTGATATAGACAATTAGTAGGATACTGGTGCAGACTTGCAACAATTCCAGTTTATCATGCCTCTCTTGTGTAGTTATTCACATGTGCAACACACACACACATACACACATGACCACATCCATTTGTTAATTTAAAATATATTTTATAAATTAACACTCACTTTGAAGTTCTTTAACTGAGAGTAGAAATTAATGAGGGCCACTTCCTCCTTCTGTCCAAATTATACGCTGGCGGAGGGGTGGGGGGATGGGGGGGACACGAGTCTAGATTTGATAAAAAAATGTATGTATAAATAAATAATAATAAAAAAATCTTAAAAAAACAAAATAAAACAAAACAACAAAAACAAATTATACGCTGGCTTTCCAAATCCTGCAGTAGCACACTGTTTCCCGCCTGAGACCTCCCAGCTCACCTTCTGCTCACTCCCTGGACAATTCCCATCTGATCTGCATATTGCAACTTGATTTTATTTCTTCAAAAATAGCTTTGTAGCAGTGATGGAGAGATAGCTCAAAGGTTAAGAGCACTGACTGCTTTTGAGGAGGACCTGGGTTTAATTCTCAGCACCCACATGGCAGCTAAAAACCGTCTATAACTATAGTTCCAGAGGATCCAATGCTCTTCTGACATCTGTGGTCATTGCATGACATGGGTGCTTACATACATTCAGACAATACACTCATAATAAAATTTAAAAATCTATTTTAAAAGAAATAATAACTTTGTGTTTTTCCCAATCTAAAGTTTGAATTTCCCATTCTCCTTTGTCCTAGCACCATGCTCATTAGCATCTTCTTTTTTTCTTTTTTTCTTTTTTTTTTTTTTGAGACAGGGTCTCCTTACAGCCCCAGCTGTCCTGGAACTCACTATGTAGACCAGGCTGGCCTTGAACTCACAAAGATCCACCTGCCTCTGCCTTTGCCTCCCAAGTGCTGGGATTATAGGTGTGCGCTACCATGCCTGGCCCATCTTACTTCTTATTACAATTTGCCATTACATGCACAGATGTGCACACACATGTGTGCAAGATATAGACATGCACACACAATGAGGTGCTCGGTATATGTTTTCCTCACTGCTACACAGAGTCCGGACAAACCGATGTATTTTACCTGATATTTGATTCCCTTCTCTCCTAAACCTGCAGTGTTGATTTTCTTATTCACATCACAGGAACTCAGGGAAGATACACACTTTCCAGTTACAAACAGAACTAATATTAGAAGCTGATTTTTATCTGATTTCATATCCCACCTATCTGCTGTTGTTCAGACAACTTAGATAAACAGTTATCCATTCTGTAGATAATTATCTGCATACTGTGTTCCATGGCTGGTCATCCAGCCACTTGGTTGAAGCCACAGTCAAAGAAGAGATGCAAGAAACAATACTCATCCTTATCATCTTGAATAAAATTTCCAAATATTTGATGATGAGTATTTATTGAATGAGCACTTTATACTTATCCTAAGATATATTTTTGTCACATGGTAAAATGGCATGCCCTTGAAAGTGATCTTTAAAAGCCTGGGACAGTGGCACATACCTTTAATTCCAGCACTTCAGAGGCAGACAGGTGGCTTTCTGTGAGATCAAGGGCAGCCTGATTTATACAGTGAATTCCAGGCCAGCTGGGGCTACAAGTAGACCTTGCCTTAAAAATACAGAAGGAAAAAAGAAAGTGATCTTTATAAGAACAGTCATTGAACAAGAAAAAAAACCCTAAATTTTAGGAAAACTGGATTTTAAAATTCACTGTTCATGTATCTATACAGAAATAAACAAGATTTTTTTCTATTAAAAAGACTAACTAATATGAAAATATACTTACATATACCATATAATTTTCTCACAAAAGCTTAACAAGGATTAGTCACCATCTATTGTTTTGCTAGTTAGAAAAACCATCATAGTTTTATTTAGACATTCTTTGGAGAATATAATTACTGTACAGATTTATGTGTAATAAAAGCAAGAAAGTCTTTGGGGAAGTAATACAAGTTTTGAGATACTGGAGAATTTGGCCAGGTTATTGTTCAAATCTTCTATTGAGACTGGACGAAAGTTTCTTTGATTTTGATTTTTAATGGTAGAAAAACATCAAGCTGCCTATGTGTACAACCGAAGAGAGTCACCACGCATTTTTAGTTCCTGATGTAATTTACCTTCATCTATTTAGATATTTTGTTTATCTTTTATGTAGCAATAGCACACTGATCATCTCTGCCTTATAAATGCTGAAAGTGCAAATGAATAATTCAAGATGAGCATTGTCCCGGCCACATAACCCTTCACAGCAGAAGGTCCTTGAGGAAAGTGCATTTTCTACCTTTATAATCACAGAACATGATGAAAACCTCCAGAAAACTGCTGAACTCACTGAATTCTCTTGGTGAACAAATGGCTCTGTAAAAGACGGCAAATAAAATGAATCGACTGAAGAGCAGATACTTTCACTTACTTAGAAACTCTTCACAGAGTGATTTAATTTCTTTTGCAGGTATCAGGGGAAGACACACAAATGCATCTAATCACATTTTCAGTACTAGGGGGATGACAAAAACAAGGCTCAATAAAATAGGCAGGAGACGCACGACTCCAGGCAAGGTCTGTCTGCTACTTGCACCACCAGCTAATTAAATTTATCTTACCTCTTCAGAAGTATGTCCCAGGAAGTACACAGCTTGGCCATATACTAACAGCAAATGCAAAAACATGCAAAATTTTCTTCTAAGTTTCTTTTTCTTCCAGGATTTGATTTCTCCTTGTTTAATCAGGTAACAATAACTCTCAAGCACTAGACTGTTCAAAACTGTCCCTTACAAGCTATGTGACCTTGGTCATACTATTCAATCTGTCCCGCCTTCAGGTTTTCATCCATAAAAGGGGGACAAAGGCAGTAATCCCATAATGGGGTTATTTTCATTAGTAAGTGACTTTTCCTTTATAAAACTTAAACTCATTGTGGAAGAATGTCAGAGTAGCCAAAGGAGGTACAGACTGGAGAAATGGGGAGGAGGGTCAGGGAAGAGATGTAATAGAAGCTTAGGCCTGAGAGCTAAGGAGATTCCTCAAAAGAAGAAAGGAGCCAGGGAAGCATGCAGGCTCGAAGAGTGTTCCCTTATGTGGCAAGTAGAAGAAGGCAGGGGAATGCTGTGTGATCCGCCCATCACGTAAGTGTTTCCTTGCCAATAAAAGTAAAGAAAATGTAGAGATGACAGTTCTCATTGAGAGTACTTAGAGGGAAATTTGAAACAGTATATATCTCCATTAGATCCCTAACTTTTATAGGCTAGGATGAACATATAGAAAAAAGTCCAGATTCAGATTCAACCTGATTTTGAAAAAAAGGGATGGATCAGATATTTGTTGCAATACAGTTTTTAGACCACAAGTTATGTTATTGTACACCTGTCCCTTTCTTTACTTGCCACCATTACTAGCAATAAGGGACAGGCTATGTCATTTTTTAAGAGCCAGTTCCTAAGTCATCTGGTATTATTTACAGTATTAAAAGCATGTTCACTTTCCAATTGTTACCAAACCATGAAGCAATTCATTTGTTGGTTGTGATATTTGAATCTCCTAATAACCAGATAAAACATCTGGTGAAAAGGAAATGAAACAGTAAAACACAGTATATATATTTGCTTACATTTTACTGTGGCAGGTTACAATTAAGTAGTATGCACATTAATTACTGAGCTCATCTCAGTCTCTACTGCTCCTGTGTTATGTCCATAGCTCAAAGTGGCCTGTCTCTTGTATCTAAGTTTTGAATTTCATTAGTCTTCTAATAGAACCAACATGGGGCAAACAGAACAGATACATGATTTATTCAGCTGAAATTTATATAATAATCTGCATATGTTTAAGAAATACATAGTTCATCTGAGCTAGGCAAGGAATACTCTCCCGTAGCCAGATGTAAGGGTGAAAAGGAACATTCCAGCAATACTGGTGCAGGTAGTGGCAAATGTAGCAAAGAGACTCTTCTTCAACCTTGCAAGCTTACATTCTAAAAGATGAGGCATCTGAAATCCACATTGAATCATGGCTTTAGAAAAGGAATCCATGTTGAAGGGGCTATTGCAAAGGGTGACCTTAAGAGGCTGGAGAGATGGCCTAGCGGTTAAGAGCGCCGACCGCTCTTGCAGAGGACCCGGGTTCAATCCCCAGCACCCACATGGCGGCCGAGAACCGTCTGAAACTCCAGTTCCAGGAGAACTCCAGTTCCAGGGGAATCCGAGACCCTCTTCTGACCTCCGCGGCATTGCACGACACGGGTGCACAGACTTGCATGCAGACAGTACATTCATACACATACAAGAAAATAACTAAAATTAATAAAAAAAATTAAAAAAAAAAGAAAGACTTTTCATAATTTAGACTGCTCGAGGGGACAGGAATCCTTGAAAAAGAACCACTTAGAAATATTGGAGATAAAGAGCTCAATAAGCTTGATAAAAATTCAAATGACAGCCTCAACAACATGAACTAGATTATTTGCAATAAAGAATGTCAGAGAATCAATCTAAGTATTTTAGAACATGACATTGATATGAATAAAAGAGAAAATAAGGATGAATGGAGATGAAATCAGCAGGTTCATGAAATGATTAAAAGAGCAAATGCATCCTGAGAACATCTAATAGCAAGGAAATCAAGGCCAAAGTTACAGAATTATCCAGTGAAATAATAAACAGAATTCTTAGTTCTGTTCATCTAGAGAACCCTGATTAACGGAAGTGCCAAGCCATGTTTAAAGAAAGCCCATTAGGCTAACAGATTTCTCAGCACAAATTTGAGATTATTAAAATGGACTGACATGTTTCCAGTACTGAAAGAAAAAGAAAATGTCAAACAATATTACTTTATCTGCTATGCCATACCAAGGAGTTGAAGGAGAAATAGAAATTTTAAGATATGCTATAAGCAAAGAGAATTCATGAACACCAGACTGCCTTTAGGACTTCAAGGAATCCTACATCCAAAATACAAGAAAGACAATTGCTTTTAAGATACCAATGCTTCTCTCTCTTGACTTCCTGTGCTCATCGCAAGATGTGAACATCGGCTTTCTGCTCCAGCCCCAGCCACCATGCCTCCCTCCACAATAAACTCTAATTCCCTGGAACCATCAATCGTAAGCTCAAATAAACTCTTCCTTTTATTTAAAAAAAAAGATACCAATGCTTTTCTTCATAGGACTCAAAAAACAAACAAACAAACAAACAAACAAACAAACAAACAGGAATCAGAAGAAAATTTGATAAATGGTGATTATGTCAAACTAAAATGCTTCAGTGCAGCATAGAAAACAATAGAATGAAATTACAACCTACAGAAAGGTAGAAAATATTGGCTCTTCATCAGATAAGAGACTAATCATCCAGAATATATAAAGGATTAAAAAATATAACAAAGAAAAATAATCGTTTTTAAAATAAATAAATTATATGAGCAGAAATATCTCCAAAAGCAAAAAAATTAAAGAATATGCACTGTCATTACTTATTGTGGAAATCCAAATCAAAACTAAAACGAGATTACATCTCACCCCAGTTACAAGGCCTGTTATCAAAAATAAATAAAGGAACATCGTGAAGGAACTCAAACACAAATAGTGGGGATGTAAGTTACTATTACTATGAAAAATAAGCATAGAGGTTAACCAAGACATGAAAACATTTACAGAAAATAATTTGCAGGAAATGAGGGAGTAGAATAGTAGGGTATTGAATTATGAGGTAATAGAAGATTTTATTGAAACATGTATTATGCTTTCTGTGTCATTCTTTAGTTCCTTAACAGTTTTACACCGTTTGCTCTATATTTCCCTTATTGCATAGAAAAGGGCAGGATATTCTTCACAAAATAATTCCATTACATACATAAATACTTTTTCATGAGAAAGTTGCAAATTCCAAAGTCATGTTCAACAAGCAGCAGAATTTAAGCTCCACTTTAGGTTGTTAACAAAGGAAAATATGAAGTTTTAGGCTATCTGAAAAATAAAATATACTGAAGTCTGGGAATGGTGGTGTATGAACATAATTGTGGCTCTGGGTAGGCTGAGGTAGAAGGATTGTGAGTTCAAGGTCAGCCTGAACTGTATAGCCAGATCTCGTCTCAAGCAACAACAATCCCAGCATTGTAACAGTTGTCATTCTGTATCTTGCATATTAACAAAAAATTTAAATTTCACTCAGGAAAGTTTTGGATAGAGACTAACTGCTAATGGATTTTTCTAGGTCTCTACGACCTTAATATTTGTGACTTCCTAATTATGAGTATATTCAGCAAAAATATATTTTTCAAATATAGGTGAACAAGAGCATATTCATAAAAGATTTTATTTTTAGGTATGCGTATGCATGTGTGTGTGTGTGGCTCTGTGTATGTGAACTCAGGTTGCCTTGAAGGGAAGAAGAAGCTGGTTTCCCTGGATCTGGGGTTACAGGTGATAGCAAGCCACTCTGAGATGGCTTCTGGGAATCAAACCCAGGTCCTCTGCAAGCACAGTATATGTTCTCAGCAGATGAACCATCTATCCAGCTCCCAAGGCAGCATTGTGGATAGGAGACACAAACAGGGCCACCCAGTTACCATGTTTACTACGTTTCACATTCATTACAGAATGGACCTAAGAATGGAAGCCACAGGAAAGACAGTTTAAAGTCCTGCAACCATTTCAATACATGACAAAGATTTTCAAAAATCAAATTAAAGTCATAGATTTATTATACTGAACAAATATCCAAAGGTTCATTTCCAAATGAAATCGCCTTTTCTCACCTAATATATTAAGAAAATGTGATTATTGAAACAGAAGGTTGGCACACTTTAGTTATGACATGCATAATTAAATCTATAAAAATAACCTGGTTAATATAGTCATATAAGCAGTGCTATGTGTTAATAAGATATTTTCCAATATCTACTTTACTTAATAAAATTAGTTTCCCTTTATATATTTGCTTTGTTTAAATTTCATTTGAGCAAATACTGCAACAACTGCATAGTTATATCTCATTTCCTCTATGGAACAAGATGAAATTCAGCACAGCAAAGTCTTAAAGCCTTTAGACTCTCTACAGTTACAAAGGTAAAGGCTCTCTGTATGTGCTGCAATCAGGATTATGCCATCCTTTGTGTTGGGCTCAGTAGATTCTTTTTTATTTATTATTTTTTTTATTTAATTTTATTTATTTCTGTATGTGTATGAATGAATGTACTGTCTGCATGCAGGTTTATGCACCCGTGTCGTGCAATGCCACGGAGGTCAGAAGAGGGTGTCGGATTCCCCTGGAACTGGAGTTCTCCTGGAATTGGAGTTTCAGACGGTTTTTGGCCGCCATGTGGGTGCTGGGGATCGAACCCAGGTCCTCTGTAAGAGCGGTGAGCGCTCCTAACCGCCAGGCCATCTCTCCAGCCCCTATTTATTATTTTTATGTGTATGAGTGTACTGTCTGCATGTAGGTTGGTGCACCTGTGTTGTGCAATGCCTTGGAGATCAGAAGAGGGCATCGGATTCCACTGGAACTGGAGTTAAAGACAGTTCTTAGCCATCATGTGGGTGCTGGGAATTGAACCCGGGTCCTCTGCAAGGGCAGTCTGTGCTCTTAACCGCTGAGCCATCTCTCCAGCCCCCTCAGTAGATTCTTAAAATAGATTTTTTTAAGAAAACATCTGAGCACTTTCAAATGTTCGTCTTGAAAATACTGAGAAACATATCCATTTCGAGCATATTTATTTCTCTTAGAATTGTTATTATGAGAACAAATATACAATACAGGACAGAATTTTTTTTTTTTTTAGCCAAAAGTACCATAGGAAAGAAGTGGTGAAAGAGTGAAATGAATTATACTGTTGACTCTATGGTTGTCTATTCTTATGGAGAAGCATGCATGAATCTGACAGGAAGGAGCCTCAGAATAAATCAAAAGCTGCATCATGATAATTTATTCATGAGTCTACACAAGAAGTCTATCAAAAAGGGTTGCGACTTCCTTTGAAACAGGTCAGTTATACCTGGACTTTCATTACAAGTCCAATCTGTCCCATAAATCAGATGTGGCACCAGGTAGACTCTTTCCTACCAAGTAATCAGTGTAACATTACTGACGCTCTATTTTCCATTTCAGTTCCTCCAGTCCTACTTTTTCAGTCCTGCCGCTCCCTGATCCGCACTTTAACATCACCTTACACTCCCATGACATGAATGCCTTGGCTCCTGGCTAGCCCAGGGAATGTGGCCTCAGTTAAAATGCCGGCCTCTGATTCCTTGAATCAAGTATTTAAGCACTTACTTCTTCAAACGAAAACACACTCTAGATTGTTCATAAAGACAGCTTTAGATGTGCATTAAGAACATTGAAATTGTACACAGATATACATATTTTTAATAGTTTTGGAGGTTTTTCCTAGGTAAGTCACCACACAGATTTGCTTAGTCTTATTTTATAATTATCTCAGGAAAGTTGATTCTCAGCTGCTTGAAATCAATACAGGAAAGGAGAATGATTCCAACATAAACCTTCAAACTAATTGGCTTCGCAAATTCTCACTTAAATAATGCTTAATATATCAGGAGGAACTCCATTATTCACAATGGAGTAGACTGTTAAAATCCCATCCTCCTGTCTCTAGCTGAATTATGCTTGGTAAACTTCATGAATCTCTGTGCTTCATTTCCTAGTATAGAAAAACATTTAGAATAGTGGCTTTTACATAATATCATAAAATAGTTTATGGAACAGTATGAAAAATCCAATAGAAGGCACAGTTTTTAAGGAAACCAAACACTGAGCCTAGGAGCTGACTCACTGTTTAAAGGTGCTTGCCATGAAGCCTGACGGTCTGAGTTTGACCCCTGGAATCTACTTGGTGGAAGGAAAGAACTGATCTGAATAAGTTGTCTTCTGACCTCCACATGCAGCTGGCAAACACAACATATACACACAAGATAAATGTTAAGAAACTCTTACAAAAGATATATGCCAAGGAAAACTATAAGCAGAACCTAAGTGCTTTTCAGTTTGTCAATCTTTTTCCAGTTCAACTTTGATGCCTGTTATAGCTGCTTTTGCCTGGTGTGAAGTGATACAGTATCTAACAGATATATTTATAGCCATAGTATATATATTTCTCCAAAGAAACTTCTAAATAAAAACAAAAAAATATTTTTTTCAGAATATTTTTACACAAAATTTAATTCTATAATTGACCTTTAAAGACTAAATATCATTATTGTCCTAAGTATTACCCATTATGTAACCACAATATACTGTTTAAACAGTGTTTGTTCATTTGTTTGTTTATTTGTTTTTACTCTGGTCTCAGTTTTGTTCCTTGCAGTGGGAAAACTATTAGATATCACAGAACCTACTAAAAGTTCTCATAGTACATGCCTTTAGTTTGGGACAAGATGGCATAAGAAATGAAACCTCATTTTATTTCTTAATATTTTATTATTTTGTTTTGCGTGTATGAGTATTTTGCCTGCATGTATGAAAGTGCACCCACTGTGCAATGCTCAAGGAGGTCAGAAGGGGATGTCAGATTCCCCATAACTGGAGTTAGGACAGTGGTTAGCAGCCATGTTCATGGTAGGATTTGAAACTGGATCCTTTGCAAAAGGAGCCAGTGTTTTTTAACCTCTGAGCCATCTCTCCATCCCTGCAATCTCATTTTAATACTTGAGTAATGTTTTATGTTTGGTTTCCAGAATATACGATCATCAACAATCACCAGATGCCTAAGATGCTTGTTAGGATGTAAGCGCACCCCTCTCTCCTTCCTTCTTTTCTCTTCTTTCCATCGAATGTATACTTTTAAAAAAACTTTTTTTAATTTTATTTATTTTTGTATGTGTATGGATGTACTGTCTGCATGCAGGTCTGTGCACCCATGTCGTGCAATGCCGCGGAGGTCAGAAGATGGTCTCGGATTCCCCTGGAACTGGAGTTCTCCTGGAATTGGAGTTACAGACAGTTCTTAGCCCCCATGTTGGTGCTGGGGATCGAACCCAGGTCCTCTGCAAGAGCAGTCGGTGCTTAGGCTAGGCTATCTCTCCAGCCCCTGAATCTATACATTTTAAAGGAAGACCAAATTTAAAGGATTTTAAATAGCAAGATTTTAACAGTAACTATCTTTCTGAAGTTTCTGGATAAATTTTAAAGTAGCTCAGTGAAAGTTCTAACAATTGATTCCTCAGTCTTTGAAATAAGATGTTGGTGTGTGATGGAGGTAGTTATATTCCCATTAAGCACACAGCTATATGTATCACAGAGGAAAGTCAGCTGTCGCAAGGGTGTAGAAACTTCCCAGTTTGTAGTTATAAACCCCCAGAATTTGGTTTTAGCACTTGCTGTCTTTATCTCTCTGTCACAGATAAAACTTTAGTCTACAGAAACATGCATTTTACTTTTCATCTTTTTTGCTGGACTCATATCTGAAGATGGTATTGTTCTACTCAGTTACCATTCTGAACATAAAAATCCTGAACTGCACTCTACCAAATTAGATGTGCATCACAATATTAATAGAAACACAGAACATATAATTTTTTTGCAGTCATTGAACATTAGAATACAAGGAAGTTTTTCAGATTTTTTTCAAGGTAGTCTTTTCCTAGTGTCTTATAGATTGGAACACACTTTTGAGGGGGGGCAGGTATTCTTTATTCATGCCAAGTTTTAATCCTCCAGATGTACATGATTAGCATCTACATTTCACAGAATGTAAGGAATAAGAGTCAGCCAAGATTTAAAAGTAAGGAAAGCCAGGTGTGGAGACGGAGGCCTCCAATCTCAGCTCCTGGGAAGCAGAGCAAGGGCGGTGAGGATCAGAAGACAGCACTGGCCAGCAAGGCCAGCCGTGGACATAGCAATTGGAAAGTTCACATTTCATATGTAAATAAATCTCTTTGAGAGATGTCATTAAGTGTGGCTGCTTGATACTCAGAGGGGGGGTGGTTAGGCAGAAGCAGCCCTTGTACTACCTTAACCTAGGCCAATGCAATATGCTTCAGAAATGAAGATTACATTTTTGCCATTTAGGAATGAAGGAAATCCATCTTCACTCCGGTCGCCTATTTGGTCAATACAAATGTATACAGATATTTTTGAATAATTACTTAATGAATACTTATTAGTAGCAAGTGCTTAATATTGAAGAACAAAGACAGCCATGTTTTATAGACAGTTTGAACAAAACCACCTTAGAATCTTCTGAAAGAGATTTGATTGGAAAGGAACTTTGCACTAATCTTGAAGCAAAACATAAGCTCTTTTGCCAATAATAACACAGCAGACATGTCCCAAACACACAGTCATAGAAGCAGGGTATCAGCATAAAACAGAAGGACATTTTAGTAGAATTTGAACACAGAGAAAGCAGAGAAATTTATGATCAATCAGGAAAAGATAATCCTACTGTCTTACTCAATTTGATTATTTGGTCTTATCAGTTCCTTATATTACCATGTCAGTGCTGAGGTTTTGAACCCCATAATTTGTATTGTGGAGTGCTCACTGTGCATTGTAGGTAGTGGGGCTTGATGGCTAGCCCTGTCCACTAGATGCCGGTGATATCCTCTCTCTGATAGGACAACTGAATTTGCCTACAGACTTTGGCAGACTTTTCCCCTGGAGAGGAAATCTGTGAAATGCTTGAAAACCTTTGATTATGGCACCGGCACTTGTTTTCTTTCTTTTGTTTAATAAAACACTGACCAATTATTTCTGTCTTCCAGTAGCATGTGAAGCAACTTCCACAACTATCAAAATTACACAGCAGAGATGAAGCCTTGAGGTTAGTACCAGTTTGATTTCTCTGTTTCTGTTTTTCTCTACAACTCACATATGCAGTGTCTTCAGCAATAGGGTCTCACCATCTTACTGCCCTCAGTGTTAGTTATTCTTCCCTATATTCCCTTACCAACCCAGCCCTACTATTCACTACCACATGTAACCCTTCCTATTCCATTATTACTCCTTAACCTTTCATATTACTGCATTCTATCTACCCTCTCATGAATCCCTCCCTCATTATCTGTTACTAGTTTTCTGACCTATTCTTTTCATCTTTTTGAGACTGGGTCTCCTTATAGTCCCAGGCTGCCTGGAACTCATTAAGTAGGCCAGGCTGGCCTTGAACTCACAGAGATCGTCCTGTCTCTGCATCTGAGTGATGGGATTAAAGGCATGCCCGAACACACCCAGCTGGATTTTCTAATCAAATCACACACATCAAAAATTACAAAGCTTTCATAGTCCACTCATAAAAGACAACACGTGACATTTGGTTTTCTGCATCTGGTTGACCTCACTCAGGATATTTGCTTCCAGTTCCACCCATTTACCTGTGAATTTCATAATTTAATTTTTCTTCACAGCCACTGTGTAAACGAACCATATTTTCATTATCCATTCATCAGTTGATGGATATCTAGGCTGCTTCCATTTCCTGGCTCTTGTGAATAGTGTGGCAATGAATATGAATGAATGGGTATCTCTATAGTAGACCTTTGGTTACATAAGTAGTACATGATGGGGCAGCTCTCCTTTTTCTCCCTTTCTGAGGAAACTCCATACTGATTTCCATAGTGGCTACAGCAACTTGCATTCCCAACAGCAGAGGTAATGTTCCTTTTCCCCAAAATTTCCCCAGATCCACTAGCACTTACCATCATTTGGTTTTTGGTTCTTAGACATCCCTACTGGGATAAAATGAAAGCCCAAGGTACTTTTAATTTGCAAATTCTCAGCTTCATGAAGAAGTTGAACACCTAACAATTATTTCTTGTCCATTTGAGTTTCATCTTTTGAAAACCCTCTGTTTGGTTCCTTGATTCAATTTTAAAGTAGACTGTTTATTTTTTTATTTTTTATTTTTTTGGTCTTTTCGAGACAGGGTCTCCCTGTAGCCCCAGCTGTCCTGGAACTCACTCTAGACCAGGCTGGCCTTGAACTCACAAAGATCACCCTGCCTCTGCCTCCTGAGTGCTAGGATTAAAGGCATGCGCCACCACACCTGGCTAGACTGTTTATTTTTTAGAGGTTTAGTTTTTGAGTTTTTTATACATTCTGGATACCAACCCTCCTTCCAATATGTAGTGGTCACTAACCCAGCTGTGAAAGTGTGTGAGCTACAGTAATGACTGGTGTGGCAAGACACGCTCACTATAGTGGCATGAATTTTATGGGTATCACTAATCACTTTATGATTGAACTTCAAGCTCACTTCACAAGATGGGGCCCATATCCACCACTGTTATCAGAGCTGAGAAGCTGTGATGAGACTGGTCACAGCTTGTAAGAAAGAACCTACTACTATTATTCTCCTAAATGTACATATTTATTAAACTGACTCAAAATGACTTATCCTTATATCCACAGATAAGTCTATTTCTCAGCTGTGAGGAGAGCAACTTCTTCTTGTAGAAGATTTATAAAGAGGCCCAAAACTGATTAAAGTGCAGAAAATAAGAAACTGTAGAGGGGTCAGCCCTAAATTACACTCTTTCCTCAGAAAGCTCAGGGATTAGTTCTAAAACATGAGCAGAAAGATTGTAGGAGCCAGAAGTAGTGAATTATTTGAAGGAAACAGTGTGCACAAGACCCATGCAAGCCCAATCAGACAAAATAACCAGCTTGGAGTGGAAGTAGGTATAAGACCTCACCCTTCTCTGAGGAAAAACTGGTGGTTTATTTCACTTATATTGTGTAGCCCATCTTCCAGGGAAGCCATGGCAGGAAATCAAAACAGGAATCTGGAGGCAGAAACTGAAGCTGAGATAGCAGAGGAATGCTGCTTACTGGCTTGCTTGTCCTGGCTCGCTCAGGTACCTGACATCCCTGGCACACCTGCCAAGTGATCACTCAAAGTGGGATGGACCTTTCTGCATAAATCAGTATTCGAGAAAATGCTCCATAGACATGGCCACGGGCCAATCTAATGAAGGAAATGCCTCAAATGAGGTTCCCTTTTCTCAGGTGTGTTATCTTGACAACTAAGATCAGTCATCACAATATGCAGCTGCAAAAATATTTTTTACAGTTGTAGCTATTTAAACTAACTGAAGGGTTGCCAACGTTTCAGAGAGAGGTAATTGGCAGTAATAAAATTTTCATTGAAATGCAATGAAATTAGGAAACTCGAGACAAAATTACAACTTTTTATCATAGCTAAAAACAATTTGATATATTTTCTTCAGTGAAATTTTTAAAGAGTGTTTTATGTTAACATTTCCTTTCTTTGATATTTTGATGGTAATAACAGTATGAAGTTGATAGCCATTTATTGGAAACTCACATCATACCAACTTGATAAATAGTAAGTAATTTGTTCATTCTTAAAACTTTCTTTTACTGTTTGTATTGATTCCATAATTCATTATACTTGAATTATGGGTTTGGAATATGCTTCAGTTACGATTCATATTAAAAAGGTAAAACTCTGACAATATGCATTCTTAATTTACACATATATATGTGTGTGAGAGAGAGAAGGAGGGGAAAGGAAAGGAAGAAGGAGAAGAGAAGGAGAAGAGGGTCATGAATGAGATAGAGAATCAGGCAATAACTGGTCATGCAAAGCTGAGGGTTTATGGAAGTCAGATTTCATTATTGGGTTATACAACAAAATATAAAATATTTTTCTTTAAACTGTCTAAATCCAAATGTATACTCAAAGTCACACACTATCTTAATTTAATGTCAATATATTTCCATATTTTTTTCATATAGATTACAACTGTTTAACTGAAACTAAATGATAAATGTTTATATTAAAGATTTCTATTTCCTGGATTTCTTATTTTGGGGGATTGTTCATTTGCTTGAATTATAGAAGACTATAATTTTTCTGCCATAGTGAATGTATTTTTACCAGAGTAAAGGCACAGACTTCAAAATGGGGGAAAAAAATCTTTGCCAACTGTACATGGAGCAGATAATTAATATCCAGAATGTATAACCAACTACAGAAAAAAAATTAACCAAGCCTAAGTCAGCCAATCAATAAATGCATTAATTAACTGAACAGATCATTATCCAATCAAGAAATATGGTGAATATATTTGAAAAGGTGTTCAACATCCTTAGTCATGAGGAAAATGCAAAATAAAACTGCCTTGAGAGTCCATCTCACTCCAGTCAGAATAGTTATCATCAAGAAACGAATGCTGCCGGGCGTGGTGGTGCACACCTTTAATCCTAGCACTTGGGAGGCAGAGGCAGGTGGATCTCTGTGAGTTCAAGGCCAGCCTGGTCTACAGAGTGAACTCCAGGCCAGCTGGGACTACAGGGAGACCTGTTCTCAAAAAATACAAAAAAAACAAACAAAAAAAAAAAAAAAAAAAGAAAAAGAAATGAATGTTATCAAGGATATGGAGAAAAGAAAACTTTTACTCACTGTTGGTGGGAAGGTAAGCTGGTGTAGCCACTATGAAAGAGAGAGTGGGTATTCCTCAAAAGACTAAAAAGAGAATCCCTAAATAACTCAGATATATAGTGCTGAACATATACCTGAAAAACTATTTTTTTAGAAAGATTCATAATTATTTTTAAAAGTATATGTATGTGGTGTGTGTCTGTGTATGGGTATGTGCATGTGAATGCTGATGCCCCAAAAGACCATCAGATACCCTGAAGCAGGAATTACAGGAAATTTCAAGCTATTTGACATGGGCATTTAGGAACCAAATTCAGGTCCTCTGAAAGAACAGTAGATGCTCTTAATCCCTAAGTCACCTCTCTAGATCCTACCTGAAGAATGTTAAATTAGCAAACTCCAGAAATACTAGCACATCTATTATTGCTACACTGTTCACAATGGGTAAGAAATGGAACCAACTTGATGCCCATTCAATAAATAAGTAAATAAAGAAAATGCAACACACAATGGAATCTTATTCAGTCATAGAGAACAAAAATGAAATCACATTTGCAAGGAAATGGATGGAACTAGAAACCACTGTTAAGTAAAACAAGCCAGGCTCAGAAAGACAAATGCCATATGTTTTCTCTCATATGTAGAAGTGAAATTTAAATATAGATGTGTGCATATATGTGTGTTCAAGTCATGAAAATAGAAGAGAAACTATGAGGATGGAGGAAGAGATCCTAAGGGAAACAGAAGGGGACGAAGACAGAGCAATGGATTACCTGACATGAAAACAGGAAAAAAGAACTATTTGTGGGGAAGAGAGGAACTAGCAAGACACAGTTAAGCAGCTGAAATGTTGTGAAATGTTTTTATTAAACCCATGACTTTGTGTGCTTACTTTAAATTACTGAAGAGGTGGCTCTGTGAGTAAAGTGCTGACTGTACAAGTATGAGGACACAAGTTTGGAGCCTAACACTCAAGTGAACAAGCTCTGCGTACCTGCATACACCTGTAGGCCTAGCTCTGGGAACCGAGCAAGGTGGCAAAGGGATTGATGAAGACCTTCTAATGAAAACTTCTGGCTTCCACGTGTTCATATGTATCTTCATGGGTAGACACATACACATGTGCATGCATGCACACGCACCCACACATACACACACACAAAATTAATTTTAAAAAATAAAAAAAATAACAGAAAATATAATTGTAGGAAACACTTTCAAAGTACTTGTTGTGTTCAGATTTTTCCAGCCTCTGCCTGTCATAATGCTACAGTTCCAAAATGCCACCTTAATAAAAGCATTAGGTAATATAAACATTGCAAGTGATTTGGAATTTAAGACTATTGATACCATTGTATAGGACTAACAGAACTATGGAGTTAAGCATATACGGATGATTAGTATTGCATTTACACACAGGGAATGCTACCCATAATAAGAGCAGAAAAGCTATAACTATCAAAGATCAACAAAAATGCACTCCAAGTAAATGATAATTTATGCATCATATAGGAGGTATGAAAAAAAAAAAAACCTTCCTGTTCTTGAAATCCGTTGGCTTAGAGCTGCCCATCTGGTAGTATTGCTATTCAGTTGAAGTGTTAAAATCCAGAGATAAATATGAGTTATTCTTATTAGCTGGTTATTGTATATAGTTTAATCTCAGTCATAGATATTCTAATCTCATGATGGGCCAGGTGGCACCAACACGACCTATCCTTTAAAGTATTGAACATCTCAAAAGATAAAAATGAAACAGAATGCAATATTTAATTCTCATTACCAGCTACCTCATTAAACAGAATTTGGTTTCTTCCTGTCCCCTTTTACTTCAATGTTAGAGAAGATCGGGGTCAGCTTCTAGTATTTATCTAAAGGAAGAATTCAAATAGCTAACTCACAGAAAATGTGATTTCACTTTCTTTCAAACACTCAATGCAAATTCCATTTGGGTTCCTGAGAGACCTTGAGATTTACTTCCCATTTCTCTTGAAATGCAGTATGTCATGCAGTTAAAACACCGGTAAGCAAAATCTCTGGGTGCCCACACTGTTCTCTAAGATTGAATGAGGCTTTTATGAGGTCAGAAAGATACTGCCACATTCTATGGTAAAGCTGAGGCTTAATGTATTAGTGTTGTTCAGGGGAGACTGGCGACTTGTAAAGCTGAACATCTAGGGTCATGGAGTTGTATGAGTAGAAAGTAGAAAGATTTTGATAGAGAAAAATGTTCAGCAGCAACTATATGACTTAGGAAAATACAAGCTTTTAAATTAAACTCAGAATTTAGAAACTTCAAAATAGAGTTTTAAGAAAGCTAATAGAGAAGCTTTTTATTTATAAGTATTTTAATGGTGTAAAAGAGCATAATTGTAAGTGGCTTTTTTACTCTCCAGAAAAAGATAGATGGAAATATGTTCTTAATGGTGATAAATGAGGAAAGGGAAGGGGTGATGTAACTGCCTTCAATTAAAGCAAGCACATATCACTTTGGGACTTGGTATGGTTTTGCATCCTGAAGCAAAGCATCATGGTAGAAAAATGCTAAATTAGTTTAGACTGTTGACTGTAAGAGTTTATAGGAAAAAAAAGAAAGCTTCAATTTTGCCATATTAGTAATACTATAACTAAAACATTTTAAAAGTCACAGGAAGGAAGGGTATTTCAACCAATAACCCCTAATGATATAACCTTCCCCTTACAAAAAGGTGATGCAATCCATACAGAAATTCAAACCTGGATTCTATTCCCAGCACTCACACGGCAATTCCCAGCACAACATGCTCCATAACCCCACTTCCAGAGGATCTGACACCCTCTTCTGGCCTCCATGGGCATTGCATGATAGGTATGCACTTACATACATGCAGGCAATACACTCATACACAAAGAATTAAATAATAAATAAAATGCCTTTTACGATGAATGCAAGTATGTATTTTTAAATGTCTTTAAAGGTATTCTAGGTGTGGTGGTTTAAATTAAAATGTCCCTCATAAGGCTTCAAGTAGTCAAACATTTTATCCCCAGTTGGTAGTGCTGTTTTGAGCGGTCTTAGAAGGTATGGCCATTGGAAGACTTGGAAAGAACTTGCCACCCGACCCAGCCATACCACTCCTGGGCATGTACCCTCAAGACTCACCCCACTGCAGAAATACATGCACAGCCATGTTTATTTCAGCTCTCTTCACAAAAGCAAGGAGCTGGAACCAACCCAAATGCCCCTCAACTGATGAGTGGATAGAGAAAATGTGGTACATCTACACAATGGAGTTCTATGAAGCAGTAAAGAAAGATGACATCATGAGCTTTGCAGGAAAATGGCTGGAGCTAGAGGACATCATGCTGAGTGAAGTAACACAGTCCCAGAAAAACAAACGATGAATGGTATCCCTCATTTGTGGATGCTAGTGCCAATTACCTAGTTGTAAGTATTTCTTGTGCATGGCCCCTTGAGCTTTTGCCCAAGCAGTTGGGAGTGATGCGTATTGAAAACAACAACAACAACAACAACAACAGAAAGGACTGCATCAAAGAACTGACTGAAACAGTGAACTTCTGCTCAAAACAGTCAACTTCCTCATGGAGAATATTGAGAAAGACTGAGAAAGAGATGAAAAGCATGTTTGGCAGAATGCATGAGCTCTGGTGGGGTGGGGGAATGGGGGGGACATGGGTCTAGATTTGATAAAAAATAGATATATATATATATATATATATAAATAAATTAATTTAAAAAAAGAAAGTATGGCCATGCTGGAGGAAGTACATCACTGGGGGCGGGCTTAGAGAATTTAACAAGCCTTGTTAGTCTCTAGTGGCTCACTCTCAGCTTCCTGTAAACCTCAGCTTTCTGCTCCAGCTTCTGCCACCATGCCTCCCTGCCATGATGGACTCTAATTCCCTGGAACTATCAATTGTAAGCTCAAATAAACTCTTCCTTTTATGAGTTCCCTTGGTCATGGTGGTTTATCACAGCAACAGAAAAGTGACTGACACACTAGGCTTCTGTTCTTACATCAGATTATTGTTTGTCATTCATATATACTTTGTACTTGTATATTATTAGCAAAGAAATAATCTTAAGATATAGAAAAGTGAAGAAACAATATACAACATAACATGAAAATAAGCAAGGTGTGTAAATTAATGTATATGTTGTATTATTCCATAATACTATAACAATAAACCATAATGGCCATCTCTGTTTGCCTAGGTCCAAAACCCACAGCTTGATTATTTTGATGCAAACAAATGTCTTTTATATTGTTAGGACTCATGAACAAAACCATAAAACTGTTAAACCATAAAATTGTTATATCATCTGTATTGCTCCGTTTATCCCTCAGAGAACATCACAGGAGCAGAAAACAAAGAACATAAGAGCCAGAGATTAGTTGTGCTGGATATCTTTAGTGTCAACTTGACACACCTGGGTTGAGGGAGCCTCAATTGGGGAATTGGCTCCATTGGACTGGCCTGTGGCCACATCTGTGGAGTATTGTCTTGATTGTCAAGCAGTGTGGGAGGGCTCAGCCTACTCTGGGTGTTGCCACCCTGGGCAGGTTGTTGTGTACCATATAAGAAGGCAGGCTGGGCATGAACCAGGGGAGCAAGTCAGTAAACAGCATTCCTCCATAGCCTGTGCTTCAGCTCCTGCCTCCAGGTTCCTGCCCTGAGTTCCTGCCTTGGGCTCCCTAAGTGATGAACTGTGACCCAGGAGATGTGAGCTGAATAAACCCTTTCCCTCAAGTTGGTGTCGATCAGAGTGTTTTGTCACAGCAATGGAAGACAAACTACAACATTAGGGAAGAGTGTCGTGAAACATTGTCTTCTGTTCATGACATGGTTGTGGCAGCTATGAACTCAGCAGCTGTGGTTAACCTGCATAAGTCCTGGGTATCAGTATCACATACTGCTTCATAAGGATGAAGCTGTCATGAGATTACTCTTCAGAAAAGCATCATTAAGAGAGCTGCAGGTTCATAGCCATACATAGTCAAGCTGAAGGCTTGAACATTAGGAGAGCTCTCAGAGTAGTCACAAGACCATAGACAGCCAGGATGAAGCCTTATGGCAAGAAACAGCATGATGGTGACCTGAGGGGAATGTATCAGACCCATCAGTTCCGTTGGACAAAAGAAAAATGGCTTGTCTGGTGATATCAGCTACCATTTTAGTAGGTTCATTACATGTGACAGTGGAACTTCAGCAAGGCTAGGTTTCCTTCCTGGTTAAGCAACAGTTGCTGGCTCAGACTTACTAAATATGCTTCTGATTTCATGGATAGTTTATATACTTACTTGGAAAAAAATTATTGACTATCCAATAGAAATAATAAAGGCTCTGAAATATATCGTGTTTACCTGCTTGTCTATTTGATTTTCCAGCTACGTAACAGAAAAGTGATGTCTGCCTGAATAATAATTTTGAAATTTCTATCTACTTAGAGAAGTCCAATTGCAAACAAACAAATACAGTATTTTCACACCCTGCCCCACAGGCTTTATTCAGTATTCTTTTGCCCATTGGTCTCAATGATGGATATTTCCCCCATGTCTACCCACAGGCATAGTTGGTCATATTTGGGGTCACTTTTGGTGGTAAGAACTAAAGGATCTGGGAATTTGACTGGCAGCCCCTGGGTGGAAACCAGGGGCTTTTAAGCACCTCCAATGGCAAGGCTGGAGGGTGCTGGTGTGTTGTAGGGAGACAGAGAGAGCACAAAGGTAGCAACCTTGCATCAGCCTGGACTGTGCACGTGATGCAGATACAAAGAGGCAGACTCTGTTCTGGAGAGACCTGAATAAAATGTGTAGGACTGTAAAATGATTCTAAATGAGATATGTTTGCTTCAGTAGAATTTCTGTTACTAGAAGTTATTCACTCTCCAATGATGCTGAATGGTGAGGTACCAGTGAATCATCAATTTACTTAACAATAGGTGCTCTGAGAGTATCTTGTATTTCTAAGTATCCTTCCAGGGAGAGAGAAGCTCTGGAAAAAAAATGAATGATGTAAATGTTCATTTCAGATCCATTCATCCACTCAGTGATTCAACAAATACTCCTTTTATGACTGGCCATGTAGTTCATGGGTAGAGTGCTTACCTAACAAACATGAGATCCCAGGTTTGGTCTCACCACTGACTGCCAACAGGCAGACACCTCTTTTAATATACAGCTAGTGGTATCTATTCATGAAATATTTTAAAATCTGAAATAATATACTTTATAAAGTTAATGAGTATGTCCACATTCACATATCCCAGTAAATAATTGGCAATAATTTTTGTAAATCAGTTTGTAAAATATTCATAAGAAAAGAATATTGTTGAGGCCAGAGAGATGGGTCAGAGGTTCTGAGTACTTGCTGCACAATCATTAGGGCCAGGGTTATATGCCAGAACCCATGTAACAAGCTGAGCAGCCACTGAATACTGGTGGAGCAGAGGATCTTGCCGGCTTCTGTCCTAGCCAAGAAAATGTGAACCCCAGGTTTAGGGAGAGATCCTGACTCAAATAAATAGGTAGGGAGTGATAGAAGAGGACCTCTGATGCCTGCTCTGGGCTTTGTGCATGCACACACACACACACACACACACACAACTAAATATACACATGTGCACACACTCACACAGACACTAAATAAGTAAATAAATAAAGATTTTAAAATACTACAGTCTGGCATGTGGGGGCTGTGGCTCAGTGGTAAGGCATGTGCCTAGCTTGTACAAAGGGCTGGCTCTGATCCCTACCACTGCCAATAAATAATGATAATACTTTTGTCTGCATACAATAACAGTAGAAGTTTGTAAATGACTTTATGAAATACTTTAAATATCAGAAAGTAACGTGAGATTTCCCTTTCGAGTGTCAAAGAACTTCCACTAATTAACCATTTGTTTGCACAAAATTAAATTATCATCCTTCGTATTTCAGGACAAATTCAAGCATCCTTTTCTAATTCTGCAATATCAACACATAAGTATCATTGCTTTCACCAACTGAGGCTGATTTAGCAGAACAAATTAAGAACTTATCAGTAATTATGAAAATAATTTCCTTCTTTTATTGAAATGCTTTGCAGAGCACTAGCTTTGCACATTATTATTCTGGGTGGCGTAGGTGTTGTTGAAAGGCAGTGTAAAAATAAGAGCTTGAATTAAGAATTCTTTCCTTGTACAAGGAATCACTTTTTATTTTCCATGGCAAAAAGAATCTACTTCCCTCTTGAAATAAAATGGAAATAAAGAATACTTTAATTTTCGAGAACACATAGCACTGCATACAATGTAGACAGTGAACTAGATGAACCATACCCTTTGAAATAATATTTTATCCTTTATTTATAACTGTTCATTTAACTTACTCAGCTTTTTGTAAAATTCCTATCAATATAGATGGAGGAAAGCCCTATAGATTTATTACAATATTAAATAATTCATACTGTTTCAATTCAGTAAATATTTATTAAATACATACTCTGTTCCAGATACTGTGAGTTGTGTTAGACAAATCAAAATGGTTTTACATAAGAGGAATCCAAAGAGAACGACAGATGGAGAGGCCTTCCTGATAAAGCTAATATTATTCAGAACAATCTTAAGCTTATGCGCCTGAACCTGTAGAAAACGGATTTTCTTGTCCTTAGTACTTGAATAAGAGCAAACATTTCAACTTTCAGGTTAAGCTGAAAGGTCTGTCAACATAGGAACTATATGAGCTGAGGCATAAATTGTCTCCTAATTGTAGTGATAATTAAAGGACGGTTGCTGCTCTATAACACAGATGCACGAGTACTCTGACATCTTTCCAAACAATGGAATGGCATTTGTTTATTAGTAACACAGACTAGCTGTCTAGATATTATTTACACTTTTTTGCACCTATCTCTTCCTTTTGCATGGAGAATTTCTCTTGACTTTCTATCTTAGTCCATTTTCAATGCCTTAACAACATGCTGTAGGATGGGAAACTTATAAACATAGAAATTTATTGTCCATAGTTCTGAATGCTGCAAAATCCAGTCTCAAGGGACCACTGTGATTCAGTGGCTGGAGAGGGATCATTTTTCATGCATAGTGCTTTCTACTTGTGTTAGGGAGTGATAGAAGAGGATCTCTGATGCCTGCTCTGGGCTTTGTGCATACACATAGACACACGCACACACACACACACACACACGCATGCGCGGGTGCCTAAATATACACGTGTGCACACACAGAGACACTAAATACGTAAATATTTTAAAATACTACAGTCTGGCTGGGCCTGGTGGCGCACGCCTTTAATCCTAGCACTTGAGAGGCAGAGGCAGGCGGATCTTTGTGAATTCAAGGCCAGCCTGGTCTACAGAGTGAGTTCCAGGACAGCTGGGCCTACAGGGAGACCCCGTCTCAAAAAGAACAAAAAAATAAAATACTATAGTCTGGCATGTGGGGGCTGCAGCTTAGTGGTAAGGCATGTGCCTAGCTTATACAAAGGGCTGGCTCTGATCCCTACCACTGCCAATAAAATACCTATGTTGACAAAACACCTGACAGAAGCAATTTAAGGGAAGAACAATTCAATCTGGCTTTTGTTGTAAGAAGGGAGACAAGTCCAACACGGTGGCTGGTGAAGTGGTAGAGGCAGCAGACAGCTGCTCTCATCGTGTCACAAGAAGCAGAAAGGTGAAGGCTGGTGCTCAGTTCACTTTCTCCTGTTCCTTCAGTCTGAACCTCAGCCCATGGAATGGTGCTACCCACAGTGAAGGCCTTTCCCTCCTCAGTTAAATCTTTCTGGAAATATGTTCACAGGAACACCCAGAGGCCTTTTACTAGACCACTGTCAATTTGACAATGAAGATTAAGTTTTGCACATAATATAAGAGCAAAGGAACTGTCTGGGGAGTCTGAGAACTCCATAACACACACACACACACACACACACACATACACACACACACACACACACACACACACACACACACACACACACACACACACACACACACACACACACACACACCCCTACTGACTTCCCCGGCACACCATTGCTCCACACTACTGCACTGCAGACTGTTTCAACATGGGAATCCTGGAAGACATAAATGTTCCAGTCATAACACTAACATCTGTTCACTATGTCAGAGAGCTGTTAAGATAACCAAATGTAGGGGCTGGAGAAATGGCTCAGCTGTTAAAAACATTGACTTCTCTTACAGAGGACAAAGATTCAATTCGCAGCACCTACATAGTGGCTAACAACCATCCATAACCCCAGTTCCAGGGGAATCCAACACCTTCTGATGTGTGTGGACATTGTACCAAATGGGTGCACTTACATATATGTAAGAAATCCATTCATACACACAAAATTTTAAAAAGATAGTCAAATATCTCTACATTAGGTGAGTACCTAGCAATGAATTTAGAAAGCTAAAGATCAGTCTCTGCCTTCTTGTTCAGAATCTAACAGTACACAAAAACAAGAGAAAATAAGAGGAATTCCCTTTGTAACACTAAATATGGATGTGGCCTCTCTGCCTCTTTTCTGTCTTCCAGTTGTAGTCTATGTTCAAGTTGTAAGCTCTAAAGGACCCAACATGTGCAGATTACAGAAAGGAAGTTGACCACTTACAGACTTTGGTGAGTTGTGCTATGTTGGAAAGTCAAGGTAGATTATTACTATTATGTATTAAACAGAATTGCTAACACTGTAGACAAAGAAGCCCTTTCCACAGGAGCCCATTGAGTTTATGGGCATTGTTAAGTTAATTAAATTCTCGAATGTTTATTTCCAGCACATAGGTATCCACATGTGACAGTTCTGAATAACCAATGCCCTGATCCTTGACATGGCTGAAAATCCAGATGTGCAAAACAGAGTTTCCTCCCTTCCTCCCTCCCTCCCTCCTTCCCTTCCTCCCTCCTCCCTTCCTCCTCTCTCCCTCCTCCCTCCCTTCCTTCCTTCTCTTTCTTTCTTTTATCTCCCTTCCTCTTTCTTTCCTTCCTTCCTTCCTTCCTTCCTTTCTTTCTTTCTTTCTCTCTCTCTCTTTCTCTCTCTCTCTCTCTTTCTTTCTTTCTTTCTTTCTTTCTTTCTTTCTTTCTTTATCTTTTTTGAGATAGGGTTTCCCTATAGCCCCAGGTGAATTGGAGCTCCCTATGTAGAGCAGGCTGGTATTGAACTCACAGAGATCTACCTGCCTCTGCCTACAGAATGCTGAGATTAAAGGAATAGATGTCCTTTCCCTAATCCAAAATAGAATTTTCTTAATGCTGCTTCTATACTTCTCTTCCTATACAAACCCAAACAAATCAATAACTGTCCCAAACCCAACCAAACAGGTGACAAACAGAAAAGCCTGTCACTGTTTCAGGTCCTTGTCGGGATTTTCGAATACAATTTCCTAAAACATAGTAAACATATGTTCATTTTAAAAGTTCAAATGCAATCTGTGTGACAGGAAATGGTGCCATTCTTTTGATACAGCCTATAGAGCACACTACCACTATCAGCACTGGCTTGTAGTGGTTACAGAAATATTCAGCACGATGATCCTTCCCAATTTTTGCCAAAACAAAGTTCCACTAGTAGAACAAAAGTGAAGTTGTAGAATGACAGTGCACACTAAAAGAGATGTTTATCCAAAGCAGAAGCATGAACATACCGCCTTTTACAAGCTATGCGTTGGGCATTATCTATCCTCTACCTCATCTATCTATCTATCTATCTATCTATCTATCTATCTATCTATCTATCTATCTATCTATCTTCTTTTTTCTCTATCTTCTATCTCATCTATCTATCTACCTACATACCTACCTATCTCATCTGTCTATGAAGCTGGCTAGCCTAGAACTCACCATGTAGACCAGGCTGTTCTAAAACTCACAGTGATTCACCTACCTCTACTTCCAAGTGCTGGAATTAAATGTGAGCCACTTTAGCCAGCAATATAGTTTAAGTACAGATTTCCCAACTGCTTTCTCTTTAAAGTCTGTGATTGGATAATTTAAAGATCCTTCTTTAGTTTTAATCTTTGCCAAATCTCATCTGTGATAGCAACTCAGCTTGACTCCAAATGTAATTTACAAAATATCGTGGCTTGATTTATAACCTGCAAGTATAATTACTTTCTGTCTATTATATCAATAAATGAAAATGATTAAACAGAATGTTTTAATTTCATCCAAAGTCATTACAGCTTCATTTATTCTTTTTATTATTTATGTGTATGAATGTGCTGTCTGCATGTAGGTTTGTTTACCCGTGTCGTGCAAAGCCGCGGAGGTCAGAAGAGGGTGTCGGATTCCCCTGGAACTGGAGTTCTCCTAGAATTGGAGTTATGGATGGTTCTCAGCCTCCGTGTGGGTGATGGGGATCGAACCCCGGTCCTCTGCAAGAGCAGTCAGTGCTCTTAACCGCTAGGCCATCTCTCTAGCCCCCATGCATTCTTATACTATTGTTTTTTTCTCACAGGCTTTCAAAGTTGAATCTATAACCCTTGTTTTTTTTTAATAATTAGGAAAATATTTTTACACTAATTTCATATTTATTAATGATTAATGTCTCAAATCTACCTTTTACTTATTTTGGAAAAGAACACTAGTAAACATTTTAGAATATAGTTACATTTACATATATATATANAATTACTTACTGCTGTGGTTTGGATAATGTTTGAATGTGTCCTCAACAGTTCCAAGATCCTTAAGAAGTGGGGTCTAGTGGGAGGTGATTAGTATTTGTTGAACTGCCCAGCCTCTCTTAGTCTTCCTGTTTCCCCATGTGATCTCTTCTCTCCTGTGTTCCTGTCACTGTAAATTCATCCCCCATGAGGTCTTTGCCAGAGCTAATTCCATGTTGTTTAGAAATTCAGATATTAAAATTGTGAGCTAAGCTGGGTGTGGTGGCACACACCTTTAATCCCAGCACTTAGGAGGCAGAAGCAGGCGGATCTCTGTGAGTTCAAGACCAGCCTGGTCTACAGAGTGAGTTCCAGGACAGTTGGGGCTACAGGGAGACCCTGTCTCAAAAATACAAAAAAACAAAACAAAACAAACAAAAACTGTGAGGTAAATAAACTTGTCCTTAGCTAACTTTATATATTGGGAATTTATAAAACAAACATGTAAAACAGTTATAGCACAACTAAGCGATTGTGAGGCTTAAAATAGAAAAAGGAAATAACAAATTAAATATTAAGGAAAATGTCTGGTCTGTTGTTGATAAGATACATAACTCAAAGAAATTTTAGCCTGAGTCATACAAATGACTAAGCAAATAGAGCTCTAAAATTATCAAATATGAATTTTCAGCAATTTAAAGCCCTGATCTTTTAAAAATACCACCATAGACATTACCAAATTTAGAAGTTCACCAGGGACCTAGCCCTCCTGTAAGCTCTAAATTGTTCCTATTAATAAGATGTTCATTAATATTTTAACAACATAATTTTAAAGTTCTTTTCAGAAGACTATGTTTGAATCATCCCAGGCACCCTATGAATAATATAAATTAGCAATAAATATTCAATGAATTCCCACATTTGTTATTATTGATTTTAAATAATGTTCAGTTTTGTAAACACTGTAAACTAATCTCAGTGACTTTCTTGAGATGGGGGAGCAGAAGGCACAGTGTGCCCAGAATGTTTCATACAATGCAGAAAATGAACAGACTAAAGCACCTATAATACTGCTGCTTGGCAATTCTTATCCTTATTTATCTTTGGTTATTTTTCCCCTTACACTCTTTTTCTACCTTTTAAATATTTTTAAAATTTATTTTATGTATATGAGTATAATGCCTATGTGTAAGTAAACCTCTATCATGTAATGCCTGCAGAAGACAGAAGAGGGCGTTGGATCCCACTGGAACTGGGGTTAGAGATAGTTGTTAGCTGACAGGTTATGCACTCCATAAACTTTTATTAAAACATTTCCTGGACTGGACATAGTGATGCATGCCTTTGATCTCGGCACTTGGAAGACAGAAGGAGGTGGATCTCTATGAAAGGAAGCAAACCTGGTCAATACAGCAAGTTTTAGGCCAGCTGGGCTACAGGGAGATCCTGTCTCAAAAAAGCAAAGCAAAACAAACAATAACAACAATAAAAACCTGTTATGCTTTAGCCACCACGGGCTTTTTCTTGTGGTCCTTGTTGCCACTTCATGAAACAGGCAGCATTATTATTATTATTATTATTATTATTATTATTATTTTAACTTACTAACTAATATAGAGTTTAAAGAAATTAAGCTATTTGAAGTTCTTTTTTATGAACACATTTTCTTCATTTTCAAGAAAACTTTCAATTATATAACTTCGAGTAAATAGACAGTTTACATCGGCAAATTGCCATCTTCTACTTCCTAAAAGCTTTTTATCAAATAACAAAAATCACATTGAACAGCACTACTCATTTTAAACATTCTATGCAAATCAATTATTTTCCGATTGCTGTGATAAAATATGACCAAGGCCACTTATAGAAGGAGGAGTTTATTGGGGGTTACAAGTCCATAAGAGTCCATCAAGGTGAGGAAGGATGGCGGTGGAGGTGGCTGGAACAGAAAGCTGAACACTATCATCTTCAAGCAGGCACAGGAAGAAGGTAAGAGAAACTGGAAGGAGACAAGGCTGTATACTTTTAATCCCTACTCCCTCAATGATCGGCTTCCTCTGACAAGGAAGTACCTCCTACCCTCTGCAAACAACTCCACCAACTGGGGCCAAGTATTCAAATACATGCAACCTGTGGATGACATTCTAATTTAAACCATGAGAACTGGCCTTTCTAGATCATCACTCACATGATAAACAATTGACTATACAAACGTATTTTAACATTGGGTGTACTTGCAGATTTGACAATCCTTGTGAATAAAGCTAAAGAATTTCCCTCTATGAATTTTAATACCATACAAAAACAATGTGTCTACTCCTTTACTGTTTAATTTTGATTTACTTTAACGTATATGGTTCACTGGCCACAAAGCTATATTTTTAAATAACTAAGGATGTCTTTTTTGGCTAGAGTTCTTAGGTGTTTTAATATCAGGAAATATTTAGTTTTCATTTCATTATTTTTTACCTCTTTTCAAGCATTGCATAATTCAATTGAAGAGTTAGAATAAAGATCATTACAAGACCAAGAAAAAAGAAATTTGCACAGCAGACAGAAGGCTAAACACTTGAGGAAAAGTGGGCAAACTCTACAACTAAGAATGGCAGCCAGAGAGGTAGCTCAGGACAGCCATGAGGGATCATGCAGGGTGCTGGGACACTCGGGGCCCTGGCCAAGTGGACACAACAGCATCCTGGAATAAGTTAATCAAAGAAATATGAATAAATGAATGAAATGACCATCTTTACTCTCCTGATCTTGACATGACTTATTTATCTGTTCCTAACAAAGCCCTATAAGGTAGGTATTTTGGATTATTCACTGAAGTATGTTTTAAGATGTTGAACACTGACTGGAACACATGCTAGTTCCTCAAGAAATACTTGTCATATGAACTGGTAAATTTACAAAGCGCTGTCTTGAAATCTCTCTTGCTTAAGCACATAACTTCCAAATTAATGTGTCATACTTCATGTCTTCACATATTTAAATGTAGATGTGAATATCAAAATGCTATAAAGTTATAGAGAAAATAAAAAGGTTATAAAAAAAATTGAGGCTGGAGAGATGGCTCAGCAGTTGAGTACTGACTGTTCTTGCACCCACATGGCGGCTAAGAATTGTCTTAGGCTGGACATGATGGCCCATGCCTTTAATCCCAACATTGGGAAGGGAGAGGCAGGCAGATCTCTGTGAGTTTAAGGCCAGCCTGGTCTACATAGTGAGCTCCAGGCCAGCTGGGACTATAGGAATACCCTGTCTCAAAAAGAAAAAAAGAAAAAAGTACATTCACTGTGTGTGGTGGCACACAACTTTAATCCCAGCACTTGGGAAGCAGAGGCAAGGGAATCTCATTCATGGAGCACTGTATAGGAACATTCTCAGCTAAGAATGCCAGGGAACACTGGTGTGCACTTCTTTTTTTTTTGTTTTTTTTTTTTTTTGTCTTTTCGAGACAGGGTCTCCCTGTAGCCCCAGCTGTCCTGGAACTCACTCTGTAGACCAGGCTGGCCTTGAACTCACAAAGATCCGCCTGCTTCTCTGACTCCCAAGTGCTAGGATTAAAGGCGTGCGCCACCACGCCAGGCAACTGGTGTGCATTTCTAATACAAATTATTAGCCACAGATTATGAAATAAATGTGTCTATTTGGTTAAAAATATAAACAGAAATGCATGTTCATAAAATAGAAATTTCTGAAAAATAAGGGAGCCGATTAAAAAATCAAATAAAATCTCAATAAATAGGAAAAATCCTATTAATTTAATTTTGAACTTTGCAAATAATTTATGATTTCAAAAAAAATTGAAGAGAGATTGAGAAACTGGAATGATCTGTTGAAAAGGATAAATGAAAGTGTGTATGAGTACCCTTTACACAACTACAACAAAATATCTGAGGCTGGGCAACTTAATAAATAAGTTTATTCTAGTGTACAGTTCTGGAGGTACAAGGTCAAGGTATCTGGTGATCAAGGCCTGGTATCTGGTGATGGTCTCCTGGTTGACAGAGCTCTGAGTGGCACAGGGCAACAATCACAAGGCAAGAGAGAGCATGACCGGATGTCTCCTCTGGTCACTCTGTCTTTTTATAAAGCCACTAGCATGCAGTCATAGGGCTATACTGTGAACATCTTATCTGCTACTAATCACCCAAAAGCCCTTCCTCCAAACACCACAGTCATATTTCCCACCTTTTTAATAATTCATAATAGAGTTTAAATTCAATACAAGAACTTGAACTATATCCAAATCTCAGCAAAGGAACACAATTTCATATTATGCTGAAACACGGAAGACAGGTTTTGATTCAAGTCATTAGGAGGAATTATTCAGAATTCTTGATAAAGATGAGACAGATTATGGGAGAATCTATATTTGAAAAGATGATTTATTCTAGAACTAACAGAAATATTGATTTTCTCTACCCTTGGGCACCCTATCCTGACCCAGCTTACAAATATTTTCATTAATTTACTCCACCATGATATATAATCAATATTTTCTGTGTGCTAAAAGAGGAAAAATGCTTGAAAGCAATATTTTTGGCAGGAGTTGACAATTTGTTTAATATACAAAAGACAACAGAGTCTATACTTTAGTATTTGTGGGCGCCATGGCTTCTTTTGTGACTTATTTCTGCAGCGGAAGCACAGCCTCTGTCTCAGACATCAGCAAGTAAGCATGACTAGACCCGATAAAGCTTTATGTGCAGAAAACAGAAAACAGTCTAGGTTTGTGCCACAGGCTGTAGTTGGCAACCTCTGCATTCGAAGGTCAAGGCAAGAGTTAAAAAAAATATATACTCAGCAGCCTTTTACTCCTGATTGCCCTCAAAATTCATGTGAAAGGACTATGCTAATGGACATAAGCTTGTTAATACTGCAGGCAATGATGTACACTTTACTAGTTAAAAGGAGCCATTTAAATTCTAACAAATTTAAGAAAACTCCTACGGGAAGTTAAGCACTTAAAATTTAATACTATAAAATCTACATTGCACTTTAAAGCATCCTCTTTATATAGATAGGTAGATAGATGATAGATAGATAGGAGAGAGAGAGAGAGAGAGAGAGAGAGAGAGAGAGAGAGAGAGATAGGTGATTAAAAAAAAGTTTTCCTGAAGAGAGCTAAGCAAGGGAAGTTTTAATATAATGATTTTATGAGAAAACATGCATTTATGCTGTAGAAAACCTTCAAAAACTGATGTATTATATAAGCTAGAAAACAAATAATAAAGTGTTTAATTTCCTTCCAATGAATCTTTAGTCTTATACCTTTTAAAAGGAAATAATACTATGTTTTGCTATTTAAAGTACTTTTTAAAAGGCAGTGTTGTTTTAGAAGCAGAAGCGAAAATTTTATCAGCAGGAAATCTAGAATCCAGCAATTATCCTCATATAGGACATTAGCACTGGGCTGGGATGCTAGTGTACTATAATTGCTCTGGACTGTATTATGAGGATAATGAATAGTAACTTCTTTTTAAAAAAATTTAATTTTTTTGTTAATTAATTAATTAATTAATTTTTATGTGTATGAATGTACTGTCTGCATGTAGGTTTGTGCGCCTGTGTTGTGCAGTGCCACGGAGGTCAGAAGAGGGTGTCGGATTCCCCTGGAACTGGAGCTAAAGATGGTTCTCAGCCTCCATGTGGGTGCTGAGGATCGAACCCTGGTCCTATGCAAGAGCAGTTAGCACTCTTAACCATTAGGCCGTCTCTCCAGCCCCGAATAGTAACTTCTTTTAAAAAATTATTTTTTAATTTAATTTATTTTTGTATGTGTATGAGTGTACTGTCTGCATGTAGGTTTGTGCACCCATGTCGTGCAATGCCGCGGAGGTCAGAAGAGGGTGTCGGATTCGCCTGGAACTGGAGTTCTCCTGGAATTGGAGTTACAGACGGTTCTTAGCCACCATGTGGGTGCTGGGGTTCGAACCTGGGTCCTCTGCAAGAGCAGTCGGTGCTCTTAACCGCTAGGCTATCTCTCCGAATAGTAACTTCTTAAATGAATGATAGGACAAAGTATACAGCTCTGTTAGCAGAATGCTTGTTTACCATACATGAAGCCATGGGCTTTATCCTCAATACCACATAAAATATACATAAATACACAAGTATATGGGTACAAACCTGTAATCTCAGCACTTGGTAGGTAAAAGTAGACAGATCAGAAATTAAATATCATGCTCTGCTACATAGGGAGATTAACCAGCCTGAGCTATATGAAACTTTGTGAAAATAAATGAATGAATGAATAAATAAATAAATAAATAGCTGGGGAGATGGCTCTGTTGGCAACATGCTTGTCCTGCAAGCATGTGTTGATGCATGCTTTAATTTCAGCTCTCAGGAGACAGAGGCAGGCAGATCTCTAAGCTCCAGGCTGCCCTGTGCTTCATAGCAAGTTCCAGACCAGTCAAGACTATGTAATGAGTCCTAAGCTAAAAATAAAAATAATTTAAAAAAATATTAGCTTTTGAGGCCCCCAGCAGATAAATCTGAGGCAAGCAGGCTTGGCTTGAGCCAGGACAGATGGCTTAGTGGCCCCAGTAGGGACCTGGAGACAGTTGCCCCTCCCCTCTGCTTGAGCACACACTTTGGTGGACAGTGGCAGCCCCAGAAAGTCAGCCAGCTTGAGCACACACACTTGCACAGGGCAGCTGGAGGCAGGTCCAGAGTGAAAGGCACTTGACCTTCTTAACAGAATACAAATAACAAAACAAATCCACATGCCAAAAACACAATAACATGAGAAAGCCAAATAATAAACACCCGCTAAATTCTACCAACTGGCCCTACAGAGGAATACAATGAGAACTCCCTAGAGATAACTAGGACACAAATCTTCAAACATCTATCATAGACATACTCAAAGACATGAAGGAACACAAAGAACACACAGAAAAAAAAATCAAAGAGCTAGAAGGAGATAATGATAACCACCAGAAGGAAGTAGAAATACTGAAGAAATCTCAGGCTGAAATGAAAAGGGAAACTGAACACAAAGACAAACTAACCAAAGAACTAGAAGGAGAGAACGACAAACTCTGGAAGGAAGTGGAAATACTGAATAAATCGGAGGCTGAAATGAAAAAGGAAGTAGAGCACTCATCCAGTCAACAGGAAAGGGTGGGAGAAAGCCTCAATAACAGAAGGGATGAGGCAGAAAATAGAACATCAAGACTGGAAGATAACATGGAAGAACTAGAGTGCTCAAGCAAAGATCATGAAAAAATTTTAAAAACACATGAGTGGGGGCTAGAGAGATAGCCTAGCGGTTAATAGCACCAACTGCTCTTGCAGAGGACCCAGGTTCGATCCCCAGCACCCACATGGTGGCTAAGAACTGTCTGTAACTCCAATTTCAGGAGGATTCCAGTTCCAAGGGAATATGAGACCCTCTTCTGACCTCCGCGGCATTGCACAACACGGGTGCACACACCTACATGCAGACAGTACATTCATACACATACAAAAATAAATAAAAACACATGAGTGAAATAATCAGGAGTGTGAGACACCAGGAAAAGATTAAACCTCCGCATCATAGGTATAGAGGAAGGAGAAGAAACCCAGGATAATGGTATTGACCAGATCTTCAAGACAATTATAGAAGAAAATTTCCCCAAATTGAAAAAAAAGACATACCCATACAAATACAAGAAGCACATAGAACACAAACTAGACAAGACCAGTAAAGAAATTCCCCACACCATATCACAGTAAAAATGCTAGATGCTCAAAACAAAGACAGAATGCTGAAAGCCACACGTGGGAAACAACAAGTTACATACAAAGGAAAACCCATCAGAACTACAGCTGACTTTTCAATGCAAATGATGAAAGCCAGAAGATCTTGAGCCAAAGTCTTCCCAGTACTAAATGACTGTAGATGCCAACCCAGGTTATTTTACTCAGGAAAGATGTCAATTATAGTTGAAGGAGAAAGAAAAATCTTTCATGTCATAAACAAGATGAAAGAATAAATGTCGGGAAAAGCAACTCTTCAGAAAATACTGGAAGCAATTAGAAGGACAGAGGAAAGGATCAACTGTTCCCAGGCAGGAGAAGAAAGTAATTAATGAAAGTATAACCATGGAAACACAAACCTAGTCCAAAAATGCAAGCAGAAAGTCAATTGATGGGAAGCAATATATATCTCTCTATAATAGCCTTAAATATTAATGGTCTGAACTTCCCAATCAGGAGACACAGACTGGGAGAATGGTTCAACATCACTAATAATTAAGAAAATGCAAATTAAAACCACTTTAAGATATCATCTTACTCCAATAAGACTGGCTAGGATGAAGAAAACAAATGATACCAAGTGCTGGAGAGGTTGTGGGGAAAGGGGAACACTCATCCATTGCTGGTGGGAATGTAAACTTGTACAGCCACTATGGAAAGCAGTGTGGAGAACCCTTGAAAGACAAACGGAGCTTGCCATTTGAACAAGTCATACCACTCCTGGGTATATACCCACAAGACTCATCTTACTGCAGAGATACATGCACAGCTATACTTATTGCAGCTCTGTTCACAATAGCAAAAAGCTGGAACCAACCCAAATGCCCCTCAACTGACGAGTGGATAGGGAAAATGTGGTACATGTACAGAATGGAATTCTATGGAGCAGTAAAGAAAGACAACATCATGAACTTTGCAGGTAAATGGATGGAGCTAGAAGACATCATGTTAAGTGAAGTAACACAGTCCCAGGAAAACAAATGACAAATGGTATTCCTCATATGTGGATGCTAGTGCCAATAGCCCAGTTACAAATATTTCTTGTGGAGAGGGATACATATTAAAAGAACAAAACAGAAAGACTGCATCAGAAAACTGACTGAAATGGTGAATTGGGAAGGGTGGGAAGGATGGGAGAGGGACACAGGTGTATATTTGGTAAATGCATATTTAATTGACATGAGTTCAACAAGGATCCAGTTTTGCCCAGACTCTGTCTACAGGTTACATGGTGTTTTAGGACTTAGTAAAAGTAAATATGTGTATATTAAACAACATTGGTTTAAAGGCTCTGATAAAAACGGTAATGCATCTGAGTTAATTGGAGATATAAATTGCTATTGTCCACATTTGTTTTACTTAAAATCTGTATAACAATAACTTTGGGATTGGCACATACAAATGTTCTCTATAATTTTTCTGTTGTACAGTATCACCTTGTAGCATTCTCTTTCACCTATGGATGATTTAACTTAAAAATTAAGTTTGCTTCCCAAGTTAATCACATACAGTCACCCAAAAGAGCATGGGTGAATTTGATGAAATCTGTGCCTTGATTCCACCCTATAGGTATGTATAATACAACTGCCTTTTTGAGACTCACAGGTCAAAAAACAAAAACCCAAAATAAAAAAAGGCGGATACAGATAGATATGAAACATTTTGTCAAAAACCTTGCAATTCAAATCTTAAAACTAACTATGGGAAAAGATTTGTATGTTCCAACAGGTCAAAATGTCACCAACTTAACAGCTGAGAAAGAAAAGATACAGCTTTGCATTGAGTAGGATGTACCAGAAAGTACCAGCAGAAAGGCTGGCCCATCTGAACATTGAAAGGAAGATGGAAAATGATGTATGAAATACACAAAGCATCAATAAAAATAAAAAAAAAATTTTAAAGAAATAACAAAAAATCAGAGTGAAGATTAATGAAGTAGAAACAAAGAAAATAATACAAAGAATCACTGAATCGAAAAGTTGGTTATTTGAAAAGATAAACATGATAGATAGATCTCTAGCTCAGTTAACCAAAACAAAGAAAGAGCAACTTCAAATCAATAAAATTAGACATGAAAAAAGAAATATCACAACAGATAATGAAAAGATCAAGACAGTCATACAAGAATTTTTTTTTTTGGTCTTTTTGAGACAGGGTCTCCCTGTAGCTCTGGCTGTCCTGGAACTCACTCTGTAGACTGGGCTGGCCTTGAACTCACAGAGATCTGCCTGCCTATCCCTCCCAAGTGCTAGGATTAAAGGCATGTGCCACCACACCCGACCATACAAGAATTCTTTAAAAACATATATTCTATTAAATTTGGAAAACCTAAGAGAAATGGATGAATATCATGGAAATCACCAAAGCTTAACCAAGAAGAAATCAACAGCATAAACAGACCCATAACATATGAGAATATTGAGACAGTAATACAAAATCTCCCAACTAAAAAAAGCCCTGGCCATGTAGATTTATGGCAGAACTCTATAAGACATTTAAAGTGTACTACAACCATTATTACTCAAATTATTCCAAAGCAAAGACAGAGGTAAATCTCCCAAATTCATTCTATGAAGCCAGCATCACTCTAATACACAAACTAAGCAAAGATACACCTAAAAGAAAACTAGGGCCCCATTTCTTTAATAAACGTAGATAAAAAAATTCTCAACAAAATACTTGCAAACTGCATACAGGCACACATCAAAAAGGTCATCCACAATGACCAAGTCAGATTTATAACAGAGATGCAGGGATGGTTCAACATACATAAATCAATAAATGTCAAAAAGCGTACAAATGGACTGAAAGACAAAATCCACATAGTCATCTCAATTGATGTGGAAAAGGCCTTTGACAAAATTCAACATGCCTTCATATCTAAAGTCCTACAGGGAACTGGACTGGAGGGAACATTTCTCAACATACTTAAAGCCATATACAACAAACCCACAGCCAACATCATTCAAAATGGGGAAAAACTAGAATCATTCCCCTTAAAGTCAGGAATCCAGGAAGGCTGCCCCCTATCACCACTCCTTTTCAATATAATGCTTGAAGCACTTGGTAGACCAATAAGAAAAGAAAAGGAAATTAAAGGAGTACTAATTGGAAAATAGGAGATCAAACTATCCCTTTTGGCAGATGACATGATAATTAGCCTAAAAGGAACCAAAAACTCCATCAGAAAACTCCTAGAAACAATTAACAGTTTCAGTAAAGTGGTGGGATACAAAATTAACCTAGAAAAATCACTAACTTTTCTTATACCACCAACAAGAAACTGGAGAAGGAATACAAGGAGTCCTTTATATTCCCAATAGCCTTAAAAAAAAAAAAAAGAAATATCTAGAAACAAACTTGACCAAAGATACCAAAGATCTCTACAACAAAAATTTTAAGTCCTTGAAGATGGAGATTCAGGAAGACACCAGAAAATGGAAGGATTTCCCATGATCATGTATTGAAAGAATTAATATAGTAAAAATGACCATCCTACCCAAAGTAATATGCAGATTCAATCCAATCCTAATTAAAATTAAAATCCCATGAATTTCTTCAAAGACTTGGAAAACAAATCCTAAAATTTATATGAAAAAACAATAGACCCCAGATAGACAAAGCAAACCTGAACAAAAAGAACAATGCAGGGGGAACTGCTATACCAGACTTCAAACTACATTACAGGGCTATAATCATAAATCCCCTGGTATTGGCACAAAAACAGACCCATAGATCAATGGAACAAAATTGTGGTTCCAAATTTGAGCACATGAAATTTTACCCACCTCAGATTTGATAAAGGGGCCATGAAGACTCAATGGAGGAAAAACAACATCTTCAGCAAATGGGGCTAGCAAAACTGGATCACCACTTGTAGAAGAATAAAACTAAACCCCTACCTTTCACCCTGTGCAAAAATCAACTCCAAATGGATCAAAGAGCTCAGTGTGAACCTGAAACTCTGAAAATGATAAAGAAAAACATTAGCAGTTACCTAGAGGATATAGGCATAGGAAAAGACTTTCTAAACCAGACAGCAGCTGTGCAGGAAACAAGGTCAACAATCGGGACCACACTAAACTCAAAAGCATCTGAACAATGAAAGAAAAAAGTGGAGAGAAACTCGACAGAGTGGAAGGAAACCTTCACCAGTGATACATCTGACAGAGCATTAACATCCAGAGTATATAAATTACTCAAAAAACAAAGAACAAGAAACAAATGACCCAATCAAACGATGGCGTAAAGAGTTGAACAGAGACTTCACAAATGAAGAAGATGGCTGAGAAACATATTAAAAAGTGTTCAATATCGCTAGTAACTTAGGAAATGAAAATTAAAACCACTCTAAGATCTTACCCTGCCTGGTAAGACTGGCTAGGATCAAGGAAACAAATACCAAATGCTGGAGAGGTTGTGGAGAACGGGAACACTCATTCACTGCTAGTGGCACTCATTCACTGCTAGTTGGAATGCAAGCTCCT
Source organism: Rhizomys pruinosus (assembly GCA_009823505.1). Lineage (NCBI taxonomy): Eukaryota > Metazoa > Chordata > Mammalia > Rodentia > Spalacidae > Rhizomys > Rhizomys pruinosus. Next base: position 803,407 of record VZQC01008536.1, on the reverse strand, counting down.
GCAACCCCTATGGAAAGCAGTGTGGAGAACTCTTAAAAAAGACTCAAAATGAAGCTACCACCTGACCCAGTCATACCATTTCTGGGTATATACCCACAAGACTCACTCTAATGCAAAGATACATGCTCAACCATGTTTATTGCAGGTCTCTTCACAAGTAGTGAAGAGCTTGAAACAACCTAAGTGTCCCTCAACTCATGAGTGGATAAAGAAAATGTGGTACATCTACACAAAGGAATTCTATGCAGCAGTAAAGAATGATGACATCATGAAATCTGCAGGTAAATGGATGGAACTAGAAGGCATTATGCAAAGTGAAATATCACAGTCAGAGAAAAACAAATGATGTATGGTGTCCCTCATTTGTGGATCCTAGCACCAAATCTTTATTTGTAAGGCAAACTGAGTAATTTTCTTTTATTCTTTTAAAGTAAATATAATACCTGCTGCTACTGTAAAAAGTACATTAAAACATACATCAAATTGCTATGTCATTTAGGAACATAAATTAGTATTTCTTTTTACCAGCATACAGATCTTCTCTTAAAAATATGAATCCTTGTGCATGCCTTTAATCCTAGCATATGGGAGGCAGAGGCAGGTAAATCTCTGTGAGTTCAAGGCCAGCCTTGAGTGAGTTCCAGGACAGCCGGAGCTACAGGGAGACGATGTCTCAAAAAGACCAAAAAATTATATATATATGAATCCTTAAACATTTTCAGACATTGTAATTTTGGTATATGTGTGGGGTATATATATGCATATTTGGGGGCAATATAAAATGAAAAGGAACAACAACAACAACAACAAAAGACTTGTTCAAAGAACTGACTGGAAGAGTAAATTGCTAAAAACAGTAAACTGCATGGAAAAACTTTAAAAAGACTGAGAAAAAGATGCAAGACATGTAAGGCAGAATGCACGAGCTCAGGTAGGGGCCATGGAAGGGAGAATGGGTCCAAAGTAGATTAAGAAACGTTGTATGAAATACATAGAAGTTAAAATTTTAAAAAGGAAAACTCCAAAAAGAAGTTAGCTTTAGGGCCAGGTGTGGCGGCACATGCCTTTACTCCTAGCACTCTAGAAGCAGAGGCAGGCTGATCTTTTTTGAATTCAAGGCCATACTGGTCTACATAGTGAGTTCCAGGACAGCTGAGACTACAGCAAGGTCTTGTCTCAAAAAGCAAAAAAAAAAAAAAAAAAAAGGCAAAACTATCTTTATTAGCTGCAATTCTAGAACTGTTGAAGTAGGGACAGGAGGCCCCCTGGAATTTGTTGGCCAGGCAGTCTTGCATTATGTTCAGTGGGAGATTCTATCTGAAAAAAATTAAGGTGAAGAGTGAATAGTGGTAAGGGAGATACCCCAAATCGACTTTGGGGCTCTATATGCAAACAGGAACTTCTGCATGTACACTTGCACACCTATATGGACACAGACATACAAACATGGACATGGCCACCATACAGTTACAGAGCAAAGTAATAAAATAAATGACAATACAAGATCCATGTGTCCTAGATGTGAAGAATTAAGACTAGCAGAAGCAAATGAGAGAAATCACTTCAGATCAAGGATTTAACTTTGAGATAAAATAAACAAGTGTCAGTCTTAAGCTGTATGGCTATTTCAAAATACAGTACTTCAATCTGAGATGTCCAAAATAATGGGGAAATTCAGTCTAAAAGTTTTAATTTTTAACTAAAGGTGGGAAAATGAGTAACAAATAGATTGACTAAATCATTTGGCAATAGTCAGGCAATGGGTTAAAAAATTACAAGGGCTGGAGAGATGGCTCAGCAGTTAAGAGCGCTGACTGCTCTTGCAGAGGATCCGGGTTGGATCCCCAGCACCCTCATGGGAGCTGAGAGTTGTCTTTAACTCCAGTTCCAGGGGAATCAATACCCTCTTCTGACCTTTGCGGCATTGCATGACATGGGAACACAGACCTGCATGCAGACAGTGCATTCATACACATAAATAACAAATAAAAATAAAAAGATTCGATAAAAAAAGAAATACAGTAATAATATGGGCAGAAGTTAACTGTTTCAGTCAATTATTTGATCCAGTCTTTTTGTCAAGAAATGATGTATGAAATAAAAAAAATAATAAAATAACTTTTATCAAAATATGGGCAATTAAAACTCTGAAACAACTTGTTGAAAATGAATATAATTCTCCCTAGACCTTATAGTAGCAGGTGGATGGGACTGCAAATCCCACAAATAAAGATGTCAGGATATTTTAAAGGGCATTATAGGCTTTCAGGAGTATAGTTACCACATAAAACCCAGGAATCAGATTTCATCTCTAGAATAGTTTAAATGGAGGACTGAAGAGATGGCTCAGCAGGTAAGAGCACTGACTGCTCTTGCAGAGGACCCAGGCTTGATTCCCAGAACCAACATGACAGCTAACAACCATCTGTAATTCCAGTTTTAGGGGCTCCAATGCCCTCTTCTGACCTCTGTGGACATTTCAGGACATGGGTACACTTATATACATACAGGCAATACATTCATTAAATAAATAAATAAATTAAATCTTAAAATATTTGAAAAAGAAATTAAAATATTTTTAAAAAGAATAGTTCAAATCTTACAATTCTTCAATTACAGGTGAGCCAGAAAAGCACGGGTTGCCAGTGTCAGAGGCCTAGGAGCAAACCTCTCCCCCACCTGAGTTGTGGTGCATATGATAGAATTGTGGTGCAAATGATCCAGTGGGTGCAGTGCTAGTTATTTTAGGCTGCACAGCCAACGTAGAGGAACTGAACAGCAGGAAGCTGTTCAGTGACCAAACAGTCCTCCATAATAACATTTGAGATAAGCACCAGAATCCAAACAAACAATAAAACCCCACATGCCAAAGTCACAACAAAAGGACAACAACATGTGAAAAGCTCATAATAAATCCATGCTGAACTCTACCAGTCCTACAGAAGATCCCTACAAGGAGCTCTCCCTGGAAGGAAACCAAGACATGGGCCTTAGAAGAATAATCATAGACATATTCAAAGAAATCAAAGAATATAAAGAACAAATCAGAGAACTAAGGGGAGAGAATGAAAAACTCAGGAAAAATCTAGAAGGAAAAAATGATAAACTCCAGAAAGAGCTAGAGGGAAAGAATGACAAACTCTGAAAAGAACTAGAGGGAGAGAATGACAAACTCTGGAAGGAAGTAGAAACATTGAAAAGATCCCAAGCTGAAATGAAAAAAAAGAAACTGTCCAGCAAAGCAAGGAGCTACAAATAGAATGACAAACTCCAAAAGGAAGTGGAAATACTAAAGAAATCACAGGAAGAAATACAAAAGGAAATTGAACACTCATCCCATCAATAGGAAAGGATGGGAGAAAGCCTCAGAAGCAGAATGGATGAATTAGAAAAAAGAATATCAGACCTCCAAGATAACATGGAACAACCAAAATGATCAAGTAAGATTATGAAAAATTAAAAAAAAAACACACAAGAGTGGAACAACCAGGAAATGCAGAATACTATGAAAAAACAAAATTTCCTAATCATAGGGACAGAGGAAGGAGAAGAATCCCAAGACAATGGTATTAATCAGACCTTCAACAGGATAATAGAAGAAAATTTCCCCAAACTGAAAAAAGACAAACCTATACAAATACAAGAAGCACATAGAACACCAAATAGACAAGACCAGAAAAGAAATTCCCCATGCCATATCATAGTTAAAAAAAAACTAGATAGATGCTCAAATCAAAGACAAAATTCTGAAAGACACAAGAGAAAAACAACAAATTACATATAAGGGGAAACCCATCAGAATTACAGCTGAAGTCTCAGTGCAAAGTGTAACAGCCAAAAGAATGTGGACCAAAGTATTCCCAGTACTAAATGACTTTAGATTCCCATCCCAGATTACTATAACCAGCAAAAATGTCAATTACAGTTGAAGGAGAAAGAACAATCTTTCATTACATAAACAAAATGAAAGAATACATGTAAAAAAAAGCCCTACACTTCAGAAAGTACATGAAGAAATTCAAAAAGGAAAGGAGCAACTATACCCAAGCAACTAAAGAGAGAAACTAATAAAAGCATAAGACCATAAATACAAAGCTAGACCAAGAATACAAACAAAAAAATAGTTGAAAGGAAGCAACACACATCTCTCAATAATAACCTTATATACTAATGGTCTAAACTCCCAAATCAAAAGACATAGATTGGGAGAATGGATTAGGAAACAGAATCCATCTATATGCTGTCTACAAGAAACCCATCTCACCCTCAAGAAGAGGCACCAACTTAAAATGAAAGGATGGAAAAAAATATTCCAAACAAATGGTACCAAAAAGCAAGCAGGAGTTGCTATTCTAATATCAGACAAAATAGACCTTAGAGTAAAGTTAATCAGAAGAGACAAAGAAGGCCATTACATCCTTATCAAAGGAACAATTAACCAGGAAGACTTCACAATCCTAAATGTTTATGCACCAAACTCAGGTGCATTGAACTATATAAACACAATTCTGCAGGTCCTCAAGACACATGTTAATCCCAGCACACTAATAGTGGGGGACTTCAACACCCCACTGAGCTAGTTGGATAGACCAACTGGACAAAAAAATAAATAAATAAACAGAGAGACATTGGAACTGAATAATACAATACACTAAAAGGACATCACAGACATCTACAGAATATTCCACACAAACACCAGAGAATATACTTTCTACTTAGTGCCCCACAGAACATTCTCTAAAATTGGCCACATACTGAGACACAAAAGAAATCTCAAAAAATACAAAATGATTGAAATTATTCCATGCATTCTATCAGACCACAGTGCAATAAACCTCAATATTAACACCAGAATAAACCCAACTAGGTGCAAGAACACATGGAGACAAAACATAATCCTGAATAATGAATGGGTCAGAGAAGAAATAAAGAGCAAAATAAATGGATTCTGGGAACTAAATGAAAAAGAGAAAACCTTGGGATACTTTAAAAGCAGGCCTAAGAGGGAAATGTATAGCCCTAAGTGCCCACATTTAAAATAAAAAACAGAAAGAGAAAAGATAAATGATCTAACACAGCAGCTAAAAACACTTGAGAGATAACTACAAATGAACCCTAAACCCAACAGACAGGAAGGAATAATAAAAATCAGAGCAGAAATCAATGAAATGGAAAAAAAGAAAATAATACAAAAAAATCAATGAAACCAAAAGCCGGTTCTTTGAAAAGATAAACAAGATTGACAGACCTCTAGCCCAGTTAACCAAAGGAAAGAAAGAGCAACTCCAAATCAATAGTATTCACGATGAAAAGGGAAACATCACAACAGACAATGAAAAGATCCAGACAATCATACAAGAATACTTCAAAAACCTATCTCTACTAAATTTGAAAACCTAAGAGAAATGGATGAATATCTGAAATCCTGGGAATCACCAAAGCTTAACCAAAAAGAGATTGACAGTTTAAACAGACCCATAACATTTGAGGAAATTGAAGATGTGATAAAAAACTTCCCAACTAAAAAAGACCAGGCCCAGATGGTTTCACAGCAGAATTCTATAAAACATGTAAAGGGGTCTTACAACCATTACTACTCAAACTGTTCAGAAGGATATAAACAGAGGGAAATCTCCCAAATTCCTTCTAAGAAGCCAGGATCACTCTCATACCAAAACCAGGCAAAGACACAACCAAAAAAGAAAACTATAGACCAATTTCATTGATGAACATAGATGCAAAAATTCTCAACAAAATACTTGCAAATTGCATAGAGACCCATATCAAAAAGATCATCCATCATGATCATGTTGGATTCATACCAGAGATGCAGGGATTCTTCAATATCCTTGCATCAATAAATATCATAAAACACATAATGAACTGAAAGACAAAAATCACATGATCATCTTCGTTGATGCAGAAAAAGCCTTTGACAAGATCCAGCATCCCTTCATATTTAAAGTTCTAGAGGGAATTAGAGTGAAGGGAACATTCCTCAATATAACCAAAGCTATATACAACAAACCCACAACCAACATCACTCTAAATGGAGAAAAGTTAGAAGCATTCCGCTTATAGGTGGGAAGCTGGCACTTGAAATGCTGCTAGGGTAATAAGGCAAGAAAGGGAAACTAAGGAGTACTAGTTGGAAAAGAGGAAATCAAACTATCCCTTTTTGCAGATGATATGATAGTCTACCTGAGGGATGCTAAAAACTCCACCAGAAAATTCCTAGAAACAATTAAGAGTTTCAGTAAAGTGGCAGGATGCAAAATTAGAAAAATAAGTAATTGGAAAAATCAGTAATCTTTCTTTACATCAACAACAAGCAACTTGAGAAGGAATATAAGGAGACTTTCCCACTCACAATAGCCTCAAAAAAAAATACCTAGGAACAAACCTAACTAAAGACATCAAAGATCTCTACAACAAAATTTTAAACCCCTAAAGAAGACTGAAGATGACATCAAAAGATGGAAAGACCTTCCACATTCATGGATTAGAAAAATTACTATAGTAAAAATGTCCATCCTACCAAAATTAATATACAGATTCAATGCAATCCCAATTATAATCTCCATGAGTTTCTTCACAGACTTAGAAAAAAAATCCTTAAATTCATATGGAAAACAAAGACCCTGAATAGCCAAAGCAATCCTGAGTGAAAAGGGGATATCACCTTACCAGACTTCAAGCTATGCTACAGTTTTCAAACTGACTAAACTTCTGTCTAATGTGAGCACAACAAAAACCTTTGCTTGGAATTATCAAGGTAATAGATTACACTTAAAAGTAAAAATTGTTAATAAAGCACCTTAATACTATAATAAGCTACAGTTATCTGAAGCATATGCCTTCCAGGTTTCTAATAATTGTTAAAATTTCTCAACCATTAAAGTAAAACATAGATATAAATAATTCTTAGAGAATATACTGAAACTAGTTAATAAATATTTTTGGATGTATAGTGCCCACACAAGTACAGGAGGTGATGAAAATATTGTAATGAATAAAGTAATGTGAAGCCTGTTTCTTATGCAGCTCCAGACAGACAAAAAGCAAAAGTTCTGTAATTAGGATATCAGGAAAGATGACCAATTAGAATATAAAATAGAGAGCTTGAATGAGAACAAGCAACATGGTTAAGTGGTCAGAATCATCAATGAGGGGGGGAACAGGATAAAATGAACAAACTCAGTATACAAGTCAAATCAACTGAAAACCACTCTTACCTTATCTTATTTCTTTCAATCATTTATTTTGTGCTATTGGGGATCAAATCTTCTACCACTATAGTATAATGCTAGTTTTATTTTTACTGTTTATTTTGAGACAGAATCCCACTGAATTGCCAATGCTGGCCTTGAACTTGACCTTGTATTTTAAGAGGGCTTTAAACTTGTGATCTTTCTGCCTCAGTTTATCAAATAGCTGGGATTATAGCCTGTACCACTGGGCATGGTTGATAGGCTCATCATAGAGAATATTAGCTAAAGTATAAAATGTCTAGTGTATGCAGCTGGTATGAGGAATGCGACATATAGAGTGAAATAAAGCATTTCTAAAATATGTTTATTTAAATTGAATCTCTCAAGTATTGCCTACAGCATAATGATAATAATTATGTAAAACCAGTATTGTTTAGGTGTGACTGCATACACATGTCAGTGTATCAATGGATGTCAGAAATTACTCACATCGGGGGTGATCTTGCTGATGGTTAGAATAATCAATGGTACTTTTGACCTTAAAAGCACATTTTAAAATTATGCAAGTAACATATATTTCTGGACTGCTTTTTGTAATTAAAAGCTAACTTAAAAAATAAAAAGATACAGACCTGACAAGCCAAAGTCAAAATACATGCTCTAATTTCAAGTGTATTAGCACAACTTTAAAAGTATCATTTAAGTCAAGTTTTTGCTGTCTTGGAAGCCTCTTCCCTGAAGACTAGCCCTCATAGTATTAGAAGGTACTATTCAAGCTGCCAAAGGAGAAGCCAATCCATGCTCCTACCCAGCAGTACAGTCTACTAACCACAACAATGACCAGCTTAACAAACTATCTGAGGGTGCAGTAGTGGCACTTTTATATTGGAGTAATCAACAGCTATCTAATTGGGCTTAAGGCCTGCTCAATAGGAGGGAATCCATGAATGATACTCTAAACATAGCCAGGTACACATGACTGGAGAGGTCATACACCCTAGAAAAAAACCTACTATCACCATTTCCCTCAGCCAATGTAATTTATTAATATATCGTAAGTACTGATCCTTATATTCAGTTATAAGTGTAGCACTCACCATTTACCAAAGAAGCTTCTTTTTGCAACACATGGCAACTATCGTAAAGTTCCACAACTGATCATAGTGCAGAGAATTAGCAACAATGCGGTGGTGTCTAACTCTGATTGGTACATATACAATGTAACCTGAAGCTTAGGCAACATCTCAGAAGGGGAATGGGGAACAGAAAGATTCTAAGACTCACAACACCAGCTGCTGTACAGTGTGCTCTGGACATGGTAAGGAAGCTGCAAAAGGAAATCATCCCAGTATGGAAGTCTAAACAAACTGCATAATGACGATAGCAGTGGACAAGCCAAATGTGGGTGGGGGACATTTCCAACTGTGGATGAAGAGCTACAGGCAATTGATGGTTGGTGAGAGAGGTAAAATAAATTTTCTCCAGGGAATAGCTCCCTGCTAGATTATCTAATCCCAATGGTTACATAAATCCAAATACAGGAGAACAAGAGGAATACTAATGCACTCAGTGCAGAGCATATAATGTGATATATATGTATATGTACATGTGTATATGTAACTACAATGGTTCATAAAGAGGACAAAATTTGACAGAGGGTGGGAAATGATGTGGTAAGAGTTGGAGGGGGAAGAGAGATTAGTGGAACTGTTGTAGATGCAATATGTATGTAAGAAATTTTCAAGAATATTACAAATTTTAAGTTTTTCAAAATGAAAAAATGAACAAAAAGATGCAGACTTGACAAAGCGAAATTAAAACACATTTTTTAATTTCTACTTTATTAGCACACTCTTTAAAATATTATTGAAGTCAACCCTTTTTTCTATAAAAAGAATCTTTACTATTAACTTTCCTTAGACAATTTAGGCACAAACTTAAAATCATTGCATTGCTAAAGTTACTGCATATCTTATTAATTTTTATTTATTTCTGTATGTGTACGAATGTACTGTCTGCATGCAAGTCTGTGCACCCGTGTTGTGCAATGCTGCGGAGGTCAGAAGAGGGTGTCGGATTCCCCTGGAGCTGGAGTTCTCCTGGAATTGGAGTTTCAGACGGTTCTCAGCCGCCATGTGGGTGCTGAGGATTGAACCCGGGTCCTCTGCAAGAGCTCTTAACTGCTAGGCCATCTCTCCAGCCCGTATCTTAACATGAAATAAGATTAAACTGAAGAGATGTGAAAAGAAGAAAAAGAGCTGCTGTGCTGGAGAGCTTTAGTGTAAACTTGACACACCTGGGTCAAGGGATCCTGGGTTGGGGAATTGCCTCCATCGGACTGGCCTGTGGCTATGTCTGTAGAGTATTGTCTTGATTGTTGAGCAATGTGGGTGGTGCTAGCCCTGGGCAGGTTGTTATGTACAGTATAAGAAAGCAGGCTGGGCATGAGCCAGGAGAGCAAGCCAGTAAGCAGCATTCCTCCATGGCCTGTACCTCGGGTCATGCCTCCAGGTTCCTGCCCTGAGTTCCTGCCTTGGGCTCCCTAAGTGATGAACTGTGCCCCAGGATATGTGGGTTGAATAAACCCTTTCCTCCCCAAGTTGGTGTCAGAGTGTTTTTTCACAGCAATGGAAAAGCGAATTAGAAGAGTTGCCTTGAAGTTCACTGCCTAAAACCCACCCAGAAAATAATTTTGACAATGAAATGATGTTAAGTATGATGAGACAGAAGTTCTGTCACAGTAGAAAGTCACAGTGGAATTGTTTTTGCTCGTTTTTTCAGATATAACAAAGACCATGAACTACTCTAGTCTCTTGAGATTATCTGGATTGAAATGCAAGGAAACAAGACTCCCTTCCCTAGAAGATTTCTTTAAGGAAGTTTGCAAATCCACAAGTGTTTCTTTGTGTTGGATAAGGGGCAATTTATCAGCAGGTACTAGGAGAGGAGAGTGTGTGTGATTGATTCCTCAGGCTAACAGTGACCTCAAACACCAAGAGATTTATAAACAGAAACTAACACCTACTCTCCTAAAGGAAACTAAAAGAAAATATCAAATAGTGGAAATCATCTTCTTCCAGTATTTAAGTGTCCTGTTGGTAGTCCTGGTGAATTTTACAAAAACTAACACCTTCTCTTTGGGTCAACAAAGAAGCACATTCTATCACAGATTAATGCAAATAGCTATATTAAGGAATGTGCAACAGCATATATTATCATTGAACAGAAAACAATCAGATCATCACTGCATTTTACCTTTCCTATGGTCACAGAACATTGTAGACAACTTTTAGCATATACCACAAAAGTCTTCTTTAGCTATTACCCAAGAGAGCAAACTTGGAAAAATTCTACCATAAATTAATCAAGAAAACTTAATAATGCAGTAATGATGTCTATAAGAGCATTTAGCTCATATCATCTGCAGAGAAAATATGGTTTCTCCTTATGGTACCAGGGTTCCCAGAAAACAATTACTAAAATATCAGAACCTATACCCAAAACGCTTAATAATATAGACACTGCTCCTCAAAAAGAAAACTGCAAGTTAAACTTTATATCAAATACTAAAAGTGTAACTGTTAGAATTCCAATCCTATGAATTCCAAGAACATTCCTCTTCTCTAGTCTCTAGCGGGAGACATGTAGCATCATAAAATCTTAGTGCTAGAGCTTATATATATTTAGAGTGAATACCAGTAAGACAGTGTTCCAAGAATATGCATTTGGTAGTATTCGCTTTGGTCATTACTTTGGCATTTATTGCTTATCCATTCAACAACAAGCAAAACAAAAAGTTTGTTATGCACATAAGTCTAAGACTTAATTGTGTATTTTCTACTTTGTCACATTAAAACCCCCATAGAATTACCATTAAGCTGAAAATGAGCTTTACCAGATATATTGCAATTAATTATAAGATTATCAATAAAAACACATGGAAGGATCTTTCATGCTTATTTGGTGCAATTATTTTCTTTTGCCTGCCCGAATTGACAAAAATTTATGGATAAATATTAATAACACTCACTTTTTATAATGGTACCATATAAATAAACATTATGTTACACTCATAATACATTCAAGGTCATGCAAGTAATGTTTTGGCTAAATGACCAGAGAGATTGCTGTTTTATGCTACAATGCAATCCTGAATTACTAGAGCAGGATGTAGAAATAGTAGTTGAGCTTTTATAATCTTAAATTAATAGATCTTTTTAAAAATCCCAATGGGATTTGCATCCCAATGTGCCTTACACATTAGGCAATGCCATCCTATCTTGAGAAGTAACCAACGACATCACACACAAATCACTCATTATGCTACCTGAGAATTCAAAAAGAATGCTTTGTCTCTGAGTAAAATTCACATCCCACTGAATTATATTCCTGAGAACTAGCACACAGCTAAAATAATTTAATACTCTTTTAATGTTTAGTACATCAGAAAACATCTGTCACTTACGTTTTTGAGTCATCCCATAACACACAATAGGGATTCAAAGTACCCTAAAAATAAACGGAGAGAGAATAAAATATACTTTAACTATATATACAAAAACAAATTATTATGTGAAATGCAAAATGAAGGTTGAATTTCTAATCTTGTAGTAAGATACTTAAAGAGTCTACACAAGTTTTCCCTGTAAGAAATATGCATTTCCTTTCCTATAGTTTTGGCGACTCATTTTGTGACATACTATGAAAGCAAAATCTTTATTCTGAGGACCATAATCTGTATTTAGTTTTGTTGAAGATGGAAACCAAACTCCTCATATATGGAGGTCCATGTTTTGTGGTTTCTATACCACATTTGTTTCTCTGTTTTTAATTGCCTTCAAGAAGACAACAGAATCTTTAACATTTACACACACAAATACACACTACCACCATCTCATTTTTTGGTTGTTTTTTTCCTAGAAGAAAGTAAGATTGTATTAACTGTCCTTTTCTAGAGTCAGTTGACTAATAGAAATTTCTCAATCATATTTCAGTGGGCCCATAAGTAACAAAACTTTAAGAAAAAAGGTGCTAGATTTTATGCAGTTTAATGTATTAAGCACCTACCATGACTTTTAGGTTAACACAATGGGCTTCCAACACCGAGTTAACCCAAGTAATATCTGTCCTGAACAGTTCTGATCACTAGAAATCCTATCTTTCCTGTTTGTTCACATTCATTGAGTTTTCTTTTGTCCCTTGAAACTAACTTGATTTTCCAAGTAAAATATTTAGCTGGCTATAAATTCTATCACAAAGATTTTTCTTTTATCCATTAAACATTTTGTGGTTTCATGTTCTCTTATTTTTCATGATGCACATGAACTGAATCATATTCTGAAAGTCCTTTTAGGGGGATCATCTATTTGTGTCCAGTCTGTGCAGAGAAAAGTGGTTTTATTTCCTGTCCAGTTGACAAGCCTTATTTATAGTAATGCAAACTCAGATTTTATCAGCTTGTCTGAGGTCTTTTCCTGAGCTTGAGAGATAGTATGTTGATTCTTGTTTACCAACCCATAATGTGAGCTTTTTCGTTTAGAATTTGGCATCAAACGTATTCACTATTGTTTCCAAACTTTAGATCATTGCCAGATTAAGAAACAAACATGACCATGTCCTCATTCAATCTTGCCTAATAAAGATGATGAACAATCTAACATAGTAAAAGAGTGCAGTCCTGAACAGTGCTACTGTGTTCCTTTCCTGGGTAGACTTGCAAGCAAGCTATGATCCATTCTTTAGAGCTGTAACTCTATTATTACTAGGCTCAAAGTAGAGCTTTCTGACTCATCTAGGAAGAGATTATGTGGGATGTGGCTTTCTCAGTAATAATTGGTGGGTTAAGCTTTGAATTTTGTTAGGAATAAAAAACAATCTCACTAAAATTTCTGAAATCCACCCAACTTTAGTTTTTATTCATTTTAATTGCTACATTTGAATAATGACAATAATATGGTACCACAGTTTTTCTCTGAAATCCCTCAGAAGGCATTACTTTGTATGATAAATTCAGACCCAAAGAATATGTTTCTATATTGTAAGGAATAAATATAAAATCTTTCTTGAAAAAAAATGGTCATAGTATTCTAGCCATAGATATGGAAACACTAGTATGGAACATTTGTTTATAGAACAGTAGGAAAGAGTCAAACCTCACAAGGCAGAGTTTCCTGAGGGAGAAACATACACTCTGTGCTGATCAGAAAGAGTTTTGTAGAAGTCAGGCCTCATGTGGTTCTCACAGAAGTAATGCATCTTGATTTTTGTTAAGAGAATTATCTGAATGCTCCTGGATTTTTCACATAGTATGTAATTTTTTCTGATAAATTCTCAGTATAGCTAAAATGTTGTATTATACAGTTATACTGTTATTTATCTAACATTTTATTTAAAGGGGATCAGATCACTTTGTAGACAACAAATTATCCTTGGATGATCACAGCAAAGTATCTAGGAGTGTATCAAAAGCAAGTGTAAGCAAGAAACCAGATTTTAGGAATCTTTGAGTTAAGTTAAATCTCTATAAGGACAGGATTCTCATGATTTGCTTGATTTTTTTAGTTATTGTTTGTGATGTTTCCATGAGAATGCCCCCAGAGGCTCCAAGTATTTGGACATTTTGTCCCCAGTTGGTGGCTTTCTCTTGGAAGGCTTTAGGAGGTGTGGCCATGCTGGAGGAAGCATGTAGCTGAGGGCAGGCTTTGAGATTCTTAAGCCTCGCAGCATCCCTAGTCACTCTCTGTTTCTTGTGCCTGCTCGATGATGTGAAGTGCTCACCTGATCAAGCAGGCACAAGCACTTTTCCTCCAACTACCACCTGCCACCATGCTTCTCTCCTGTGATGGATTCTTACCCTCTGGAATCAGAAGCTAAATAAACTCTTTCTCTTATAAGTGCCCTTGGTCCCAGTGTTTTATCACAGCAACAGAAAAGTACCTAATACACCATACAGTACTGTTCAATACAGGTTAAAACAAGAGAAAATAATATTGGAAAATAAATGCAATATAATCCCAATGGATTGGATAACTTTGTTTTCAGTCTTTTTTGAGTCAAGGTTTCCCTGTAGCCCCAACTGTCCTGGAACTCACAGACATCTGCCTGTCTCTGCCTCTTGAGTGCTGGGATTAAACACATGTACCACCATGCCTGGATGGATACCTTTTTTATTTTTAATTTTAATTTTTATTATTTTTATTATTTTTGGTCTATTTGAGACAGGGTCTCCCTGTAGCCCCAGCTGTCCTGGAACTCACTCTGTAGACCAGGCTGGCCTTAAACTCACAAAGATCCGCCTGCCTCTGCCTCCCAAGTGCTAGGATTAAAGGTGTGTGCCACCACCTTTTTAAAATTCCTCTAAAGAAACTTTAGATAAAACTCTAAAGATAAGAAACACTTCTTATGCTCTACATCTCTGTCTTCATTTAATTTTCTTTTGTATTTTTTTTGCCCCTTTACCTCTTAGATCCTGTTGCATGCTTCTCGCATTCCTTGTGCTTATAAAAATTTTAATATCATCCACCTAGGAATTAATAATGCCACCAAATCCACCATTCCATCCAGCATGCACAAAAGAGGCAAATACCCCTCTGGAGTTAGTCTAGTGTAGTAGCCACTGTATAGACTTAGGTTCTGTGGTCAATAATTAAAGATGAAGTTTAGAAAGTGGACAGAGCAAGAATTACAATAACTTGGTGCCTGGATAGATCAGGAAATACCAGAAAATTGGGTTCAGTGTCCCGGTCTTTAATTCCAGCAATAGGAGGGCAGAGACAGGCCTGTCTCTGTGAGTTTGAATCCAGCCAAGGTTGCATGGTGATATCTTATCTCAAAATAACAGCAACACAAACCAAAAACCAAAACATGAATAACTAACTAAATAAATAATTCTAAAATAAATTAAATGGAATTCATGAAGCAAGAACAATGAATAATCTTGTAGAAACAATAAATTTCCCCCAAAGTAGCTAAATGGTTTTACCAAGAAACTACTTGTAAAATATTTGTTATAATTTTCAGAAACTTTTCTCAAAGGGACTCTGCTACAAGATCTGGTATGAGGAATTTACAGGAAATCAATAACATAGTGGTGTGCCCTGACAGAAAGCAGTAACAAAATGTAATGACAGGAAGAAGCAGAATGTAAGCAAGCTGGGAACTAACCTCCCTAAGTAGACCAGAAATACATTGACTAACACCAGTTGTCAAGAAGACGAGACAGATGGGCTACAGATTAATTTACCAAGCTGTCAATATAATTGATGCTTAAATGTTTTGAAGCTGTTTGTATTTAAATTTTTGGAATAGACATGCTCTTCTTGACTAGCACGGGTTTATTTTTTCAAAACAAACAAGCAAAAAAAATCTGCCTCTCTAGACTCAATTCAAAACTGATTCAAGTCAACTGAAGTTAAACAATTAGTCACATACATTTAAGCATTTTTTTAAAAAGCATCATGACCCATATTTTTTAATTACAAAGCAAGCTGGAAAGTCAAGGAAAATTATGGGAAGCTGGGAAGGGAAAAGAATTCCCCACTCTGGAGCCAGGGTGAAACCTCCCGCCCCTGAGATTCAAGAATTCCAACACAATTAACATCAGCTTCAGGCCTTTCTCCTTTTCCAAAAGTAAAACTGAGGTTTGCTAGGAAGATGCCAGAAAACCCTTTTACTGTAAAATATATGCGCTAAACCACTTCTGCAATGCCAGTGTCTCCTGGTTCGATTTTATCAGGTTGTAAACCCCTCAAGGCACATCCAGAGCCTCACTGTAATCTCACTTTCTGAAAGGGTAACACAGGTCTAGGAAGGCAGGGGCCTTTAAAACCAATGAATCAATGAAATTCAAGAGACTACCATTAGGATACTCGAATGACAACTCTCCATTCAGAAGCCTATGTCTACAGTTTGTTAAATCTTATTCATTCCCTTACCTAAAATTTATGTTAAAAACTGTCTTTTAAGGGCTGTAGAGATGACTAGGCCAGGTAGAAAAGCTCATAACTACCTATAATTTGAGCTACAGGGGATCCAACTCTCTCTTCTGGCCTTCACGGGCACCTGTACACACATGGTATACACACACACACACAAACACACACACACACACACACACACACACACACACACACACACCTGACTCTTCTTTGAGAAGCCACCTCAAGCTCTCAAAAATGTTCTATTCCTTCCCTAAGCTCTTTTGTATTTTTTATATTGTAATTAAATTGGATTTATTTTTATTTTATGTGTATTAATGCTTTGCCTGTATGTATAGTAAGTCCACCATATGTGTTCAATGGTCATGGAAGACAGAAGAGGGTATTGGATCCCTCCCCCCAACTGGAGTTAGAGATGTAAGTGCTGAGAACTGAAACTAGGGCTTCAAGAACGGCCAGTGTTCTTAGCTGTTGAACCATCTCACAGCCCCATTTCTTTCTCTTTCTGGAATTCAAACTCTACTTCATATTGGCAGGAAAAATCTTTTTTGCAGTTATGACAAGGATCCAGTCTGACCTGAGTGGAAGGACCTAAAAAATTCACAGAACATTTCAGGTGTGCAGGTGATAGAGTGGAGGTGTGTGTCCCTCCATCCCCAACAACTTGACAGTTACTACAGATATTTTACCCTCCACCCTAAAGTAGCTTTTCTATTTTCTTTAACATCTTTTCTGTGTTTCATCCCCAACCCAAAGAGTTCATTTATTTGATATGTCACCAGTGTGTTCCACTGGCTGATTTTTCTCTTCTTTTGTCTGTGTGACTTTTCTGCTTTCCTATCCTTAGAGTATTTCAAAAGCCTTTCTGGATCCCTGAACGGCTCTACAGTCCTATTCATATCTAAATATTTTTGCCAGTAGTGGAATACTTTAAATACACCTCACTGCAGAAAATACTCTTGAAGATGGATATAAAGTCAGAGAGGTCAGGAAAGCCTTTCACAGAGGCTGCAAAATTACCCTATGAGAAAATCCTGTTGGCAAAGAGAATGGCTAAAATCCCACCCACTCCCTTGATGCCAAGCATTTGACTGGCCCAGGTACAGGGAACTCCAGAGTATCTGAAGGTGACCTGTGACTCATTGTAATACTAAAGCTGAGACCTGTGGGGGTATTGGAAAATGCTAATGAGACATATGATGGATGCATGAAATTATACATGTAACTCCATGCAACAGCATGTGGAAGGAAGCCCACAATGTGCAAATGTTATTAAAAAAAATACATGCTGTGACACAGAAGCCCCAGTCACTTTACAGTTTTAATGTTTAGCTCACTGCTTGAACCTGCTTCCTTCCTTGGAGATACATGTTTTCCTAATAACCGTAGGTGCTTTTGCTCCTTTCCACATGTCACTGTCTACTTCCTTGTTGTTGAATACAAGAAGCCAGAACCCCTCTAGACATGGCTGGCAAACTCTAATATCCACTGTCAGCACCTTCATAAACTATAGACACAAGAAAAGATAGCTAGGAAGCTAATCAAAGCATGCTCATCCAGTCATCTAATGATTCAGGTAAAAACCATGTAATGAATACATATTTCCAAAGCACTCTTCAGGGGATTGTAATATAGGGCTGAACAAAATGATATTTGCCTTGTAAATTTCACTGGAGTGAAGGGACAGAGAGATAAAATGCACCAAGAGACAAATACATAATACATTATATGGTAGCAGGTGTTACAGTGGCAGCAGCCACCGTGAGTGTTAAAGGCCATGAAAGGAGATGGATGGCAGTCTGTGCAGTGAGCAGCCTTTGCTAACAAGCCTCAATAATCTGAGCAGTAATGTTCCTTGTTTCTCAGTTCAGAATAAATTCAATTCACTGCTTACCTTAATTATATACTTGCTGACCTCAGTATGTTTAAAGCATTTTAAGTAGAGTTTTTCTACAACCATGTTTACCATGATTATTAAGTGTAGATTGCTCTAAGCATGGTAGTACATGCCTTTAAGTCCAGCACTCAGGAAGCAAGGCAGGCAGATCTCTGTGAGTTCAAGGTCAGCCTGATCTACATAGTGAGTTCCAGGCCAGTTGGGGCTACAAAGAGACCCTGTCTCAAAAAGGCCAAAATAAGGTGTAGATTGCTTGGATTGGATATTTTTGAGATATTTAGATTTTATTTAATTAATTAATTAATTTATTTATTTATTTATTTATTTATTTATTTATCTGGGGGAGACATGGGCATGCCAAGGTGCATGTATGGAGGTCAGAGGACAAGTTGGCTCTCTCCTTCCACTATGCTGGCCCCAGGGAGGGAACTCAGTGCTTGGAGACCAGCACTTTTATTTGTGGAGTCATCTCACCAAACCATAGATCCTTCTTATTTTTTCTTTAAGATTTGGGATAAACCCAAGAGTGTGGACTTCAATTATTCTTCCATATGGCCTCAAAAACTTTTATGTGCAACAAACTTAGAGAATCATTTCAAGATAAATGAAGCCTGCACTCTAGGGAGTGCTGAAGAAACTCAGGGGTATTGGTGGTTACTATGCAAGTTGGGCACCTTGAATTCGATCCCCAGAAATCAAGTAAAGATAGAATGATAGAACAGACTCCACAAACTTGTGGTCTAACCTCCATATATGTGTCATGTCCACTTATGAACACACACATCATGCACACATGCACACATACAATAATAATAAATTTCAAAAAAAAAGAAATAGCATGGTGAAATTTTCCATTTAAATCTACTCAGCTAATGATTTGAAAATACACAATTCATTAATATTTACTATAGCCAGTCTTCTGTATTATAGATCATATGAAGCTTATTCTTCCAGTCTAAATGAAATTTTGGGAAGAGTGATGTGTTAATTAACATGATATAGTCATTCTACATAGACACAAATATCAACTCCTCTCTCAATTCCCCTTAAATATAATTATCATTTGTCAATTAAATATAAAAAGAAAACTAAACCTGGTTAGATTGCTAGCTAGTCAGATAATGAGCAGACTTGCAAGCCTCATGATCAGGTATGGACACTACCTCCCACTTCTCTGGTAACATACCAAGTTTAAGAAGGGGAAATTCTCACAGTTGCTCTTAGAATTGTATTATCATGAGCAAGGAGGGAGGCAGCATCACAGGCTACTCTCCTAAAGATTTAAAATACCACATGAAAGGGTGCAGTTGCTAAGGGTTTTCTGAGTCCCAACAAAGATCTCAAGGGAAAGCTACTTACTTGGTAAAGCATGGCTATTTTACAGATTTAAAAATGTCTTTAATTCTTTTTCGTCCACTCTGTTACAGATTTTGGGTCAGAAGAATGGGCTGTGAGTCATACTTCTGACCCTGAGTGGAGACATGACATTCTAAACTTCCAAGCAGATTATAAAATTACATAAACCTACCGTTCATTTAAAAGCTAATCCAGATGGTCTGTCAATCACCTGGACTGGAGACTGCTCATCAGGAAAGCTGATTTGAAGGGAAGACTAACCCTCCCCTTAATGGTATGTGTACTTAAATACTTCAAAAGCCCTCCCTTGGTGCCGTCGCTTGCAGATTCATCCTGCTAAGCATCATTGCTTTTTGAATTTTACCTAAAAAAGATTATTCTCTTTCTCTCTGAGTCCTCTAACCCCTGTGGCTGCTCACAGACTATCTCTAACTCAACAAAGGTAATCCTGTTGGCCACTCATCTATCAACCTATTCTTTAGGCTATGGTAAATATTGTTCCATATTATAGCATTTTATTTTATTTTTATTGAAGTTACATGCATTTCTTTTTTTTTCACATAAATTTATTTTTATTTTTTTAACAAATCCAGACCAGTGTTCCCGCCCATTCCGCCACCCCGCCAGAGCTCATGCATTCTGCCAAACATGCTTTTCATCTCTTTCTCAGACTTTCTCAATATTCTCCATGAGGAAGTTGACTGTTTTGAACGGAAGTTCACTGTTTCAGTCAGTTCTTTGATGAAGTCCTTTCTGTTGTTGTTGTTGGTGGTGGTGTTTCCAATATGCATTATGTCCAACTGCTTTGGACAAAAGCTCAGGGGACCCTACACAAGAAATACAACTAGGTAACTGGCACTAGCATCCACAGATGAGGGATACCATTTGTCATTTGTTTTTCTGGGACTGTGTTACTTCACTCAGCATGATGTCCTCTAGTTCCAGCCATTTTCCTGCAAAGCTTGTGATGTTGTCTTTCTTTACTGCTGCATAGAACTCCATTGTGTAGATGTACCACATTTTCTCTATCCACTTGTCAGTTGAGGGGCATTTGGGTTGGTTCCAGCTCCTTGCTATTGTGAAGAGAGCTGCAATAAACATGGCCGTGCATGTATCTCTGTGGTGGGGTGAGTCTTGAGGGTACATGCCCAGGAGTGGAATGGCTGGGTTGGGTGGCAAGTTCATTCCAAGTCTTCCAAGGGTTCTCCACACTGCTTTCCATAGTGGCTGTACGAGTTTACATTCCCACCAGCAGTGGATGAGTGTTCCCCTTTCCCCACAACCTCTCCAGCACTTGGTATCATTTGTTTTCTTGATCCTAGCCAGTCTTATTGGAGTAAGATGATATCTTAAAGTGGTTTTCATTTGCATTTCCTTAATGATTAGTGATGTTGAACAGTTCTTGAGGTGTTTCTCAGACATCTCTAATTCCTCACTTGTGAAGTCTCTGTTCAGTTCTTTGCTCCATCTATTGAGTGGGTCATTTGTTTTCTTTTTTCTTTGTTTTTTGAGTAGTTTATATATTCTGGAAATCAATGCTTTGTCAGATGTATCTGCAGTGAAGGTTTCCTCCCACTCTGTGGGATTTCTCTTCACTTCCTTGATTGTTTCTTTTGATGTACAGAAGCTTTTGAGTTAATGATGTCCCATTTGTCAATTGTCGACTTTAAATTTTGTGCACGTTGCTTGTCTGATTTAGGAAGTCTTTTCCTATGCTTATGTCTTGTTGTACTGCTGCAACTTTTTCTTCTATCACCTCAGAGTTTGGGGTTACACGATGAGGTCTTGATCCATCTGGAGTTCACTTTTGTACAGGGCAAGAGTTAGGGGTTTAATTCATTCTTTACAAGTGGTGATACCAGTTTTGCCAACACCAGTTGCTGAAGATGCTGTCTTTTCTCCATTGTGCTTCTTGGTCCCCTTGTCAAATATAAGATGACTGAAATTTCATACAACATTTCTCAGTCTAATCTAAACTAATCTTGTCTTCCATGCCCCTACACCCCACCCGAGTTCATGCACCCTGCATCCCCTGCCCTGTAATCTTTTTCTGATTCTTTTTCAAAGATTTTGTTTTGGTAAAGCAGAGAATTATTGTCCTTGGGGAACTACTTACATTAGAGTTCTCTTGTCCCTGTTCCTTGCTTTATCCCCCAAATCTGTATTGCTTCAACAAATACTTAGAAAGCTAAATCCATTTCTTGCTCTCGTATTTGTTGATAATATTTTTGAAGGAACAGCTCTCATATATCTGAAGTGGTAAGAACCTCATTTAGATGACAGTATTATATTCCTAATAATAGGAATATAGAAACTTGGAATATTTCAATGGACTTGGGAGGATTCTAAAGAAAGCATCATATCGGGCTGGAGAGATAGCCTAGCGGTTAAGAGCACCGACGCTCTTGCAGAGGACCCGTGTTCGATCCCCAGCACCCACATGGCGGCTAAGAACCGTCTGTAACTCCAATTCCAGGAGAACTCCAGTTCCAGGGGAATCCGAGACCCTCTTCTGACCTCCGTGGCATTGCACGACACGGGTGCACAGACCTGCATGCAGACAGTACATTCATACACATACAAAAATAAATAAATAAATAAATAAATAAAAATTAAAAAAAAATAAAAGAAAGCATCATATCAAAAGTCAGTTACACCAAGATAATGGAAGAGAAAGAGCTTGCTTTTGCTAAAGCAGAATGATATAATGATTATTACAGTGAGAAATGCAGAATTTTAATCAATATGAGAAATATCCATGTTATATTGTTGTTCTTAATTAGAAGACAAGGAAAAAAAAGATTTAATTCGGTTTCTGCTACATGGTTACACAGTAGCACACATTAACGGGCTTACAAAATTTTCTGGATGGGATAACAGACTTTTCTAGTTTCTGAGATCCATCACTAACTTCGTTGTTCATTATTTCCTAATAGATACTGCCTATTTGTCATAAAAGTAGTAGTTCAGAGCAGAGCTACAATAAAGGATTTTACATATATTCTGAAAACAAAATTTCGATCCCTATATATATATGTTTTAGAGTTTCTTTCCCACACGTGATTATATCATTCAAGATAGTGACTGAGTACAGTCTGGTCTAACCTAACTTTTAGCATACAAAGGGGTCTTTAAGGGTTGAAAACTGTCACACTGTAGCCTGTGAGTTGAAGTAGCAAGTAACTTTAATAAATGAATACTTAAATAGATTCCATAAAGGCTATAGATTAGATATATTTCTCTTGATGTTCCAGAATGTGTCCTAATAAGAATTACATGAGATTGTGGAGAGATAAGAATGGGCAGAGATGATTTGCACTGCTGAAGTCTACCAACAGTGCAGAGAAGTTTGGCTGAATTGCTTTAGGAGCGTAGCATATCTGCAGATTTCAGGGGTGTTCTTCATTTAGCACCTTGTGTGTTTTGTGGCTGTGTCTCATGACATCCTTCAATCGTTGCTGTGATCCAGCATCATGTTGCAATGGCCATTCTCACTGACTGATGATCTACAGTCATGTTCCAACAGTGGTAGCATAATAATAGTCGGGCAAGATGTATTCCATTTGTCAGTTGATTTTCAGTGAATAATATATTGTAGGGCCAGTTAATTCTGAACGACACTATCGATATGTAGATTATCTTCATCTTATAACAGTTCTGTGGGGCTCCAATGCAGGGTATATTAGTTTTCTAATACTGTAGCAACAAATTACCACAAACAAAATATAGAACAACATAGATTAATTATCTCATAGTTTCTGTAGATCAGAAATCAGAGTTCAGTTGGACTTCTGCTTAAGAAGAATACATGGTTGAAATCAATGTGCAGTTAGGCCTGCATTCCTTTTCTAGAGAATGTGTGATGAATCCACTTACAGTTCCCTCCAATTGTAGGACTGAGATTCTGCCTTCCTGGTTACCAACCAAGGATTCTTACCAGCTTTGAGACTGTCTGCATCCCTTAAATTGTAGTGGGCTTCCTTCTTCTTCGATGAGAGCAATTATTGCTTGAGGCTTTCTTATGTAGCATTTCACTGACCACAGCTGGGGAAGGTTCTTCATATTTAATGGCTCATTTAATTAAATCATCCTACTCAGAAAACTTTAGAACTGTCCTCCAATATCAAAGTCCTTACCCTTACTCAAATCTCACAATTCATTTTGAATTTACACATACAATACATGTACCCCTTTTGACATGTAATAATTAACAGGCTCTAGGGGACTCAGAGAAGGATATTTTTAAAGATCTGATTAGCACACAGGAGCTAAATTCAGTCTGCCAGGTATTTTTATAAGTAAAATTTTATTAGGATAGAGGCATATTTGGCTATTTATATATTTTCTGTGGCTGTTTTCATATTACAACCACATAGTTGAGTACATGTGACTAAAATAATTAGGTTTCCACATATAAAATATTTACTAATTTGACTCTATCCTAAAAAATATTTTGCTGATTCGTATCCCAACAATAGAACAATTATTCTTAAATAGTTTGGGGAAATATCAACTATATATTATAGATAAAAAGAAACTCAGTTCAAAATGTGAGGAGGATCCTTTTCTATGTGGGGAAATTTAGGATATAACAACTAAACATAGTTAGAGAACGGTTTCTATCTTAATTTTAGCTACGGGCAGAGCCATCTATCTCCTTGTCTAGTTAGCATTTCAAGATTCAACAAAACCACTAGGAGCTTTAAGCAGGCAAAATACCAGAAACTGCTTTTAAGTAGAAAATTTTAGGATAAAAAAATTAAAAAGTAAAAAGTCTGTGAAAATTATGTTTGCATAGATTGTACTTTTTACAGCTTTAGCAAACAATTTTTAATTCAAGTCATCAGCCAATTATAATCACAAAGGTGCCTGCAAATGTTGGGATTTCCCTGTGTTGTCTCTCATTCTCATCAATGGCAATAATCACTACACATTTTCACTGTGTTTCTACTGTGATTTACAAAAGATGTGTCTTGTGAATAGTTTCCATTTACAGACATATATTAAATTTTATAATCTATTAGTTTGACTCTTGCCATATAAGAAACAGGGCAACAGAAGCAAAACACACCAGCTCAAGCTCCCATGAGATTGCTGTGCACCTGTCTACTTCAAGAACTACAGATAATTCTGATGCTTTGTTGCTCAAACTCAAAAGACAGCCAGAGCACCCTACACGCACTCTCTGGTTTTTAAGGACAAGATGATGTTGTAGTTCATCTTCCCATTCCAACAGATGGAAATGTATAATGATGTTTCATTTGAAAAAATAATAAATGCTGGGACTCCCAATGTTAATAAATCCTTGCATAACTATAAGGTCTTTTACAATCTCAGTCTTATCTTTAAATATGAAGATGTTAACTTGGAAAGGCAGAGTAGGACTAGAACTGTGATCTAAGGAATGCCCACAGCGAGCATATGTGTATGCATTTGTGTGTCCGCATATAGTTGTATTCTATTGTACTTATTATTTTCAATAAAACCATTAACTTTCCAAATATTTTATGGAGATTAACAACTTAATGTATAAACTGATTCTAAATGAAAAGAATACTGTGATAAACAAATTTATTTATCAGAGAAAAGTACAGATTTTATAACTTAAAAGTAAGTGGTGACTGCAGCCGGGCGTGGTGGCGCACGCCTTTAATCCTAGCCCTTAGGAGGCAGAGGCAGGCAGATCTCTGTGAGGCCAGCCTGGTTTACAGAGTGAGTTCCAGGACAGCCAGGGCTACAGGGAGACCCTGTCTTGAATAGAACAACAACAAAAAAGTAAGTGACTGCTACGCTTAAAGATTAAGGGTCAGAACCTCTTACTCTACAGGTTATGTGGGATTTGTAGAAGAGAAACTGCACTGAAAATGGCGCCTCATTCATTAACAACTATGCTGCACAAAACCACAGCTGACATTGCTAAATACCATTCTGAATGGCAAAGTGCCATATTCTATTTCCTATCCCTGCAGGTTCCCAAGGGTCTTATTATAGTTAACATACTATAAATGCTATTTGTTAAAAAGCTTTTTTAAAAGGACAGATTTCATTTACAAAATGTTAATAGGCTTTTCCCTAGACTCACTCTAACTTTTAATTCCCATCTTTCAGTTTTATTCACATGACATATAAGGAACATGCTATTTTCAGGTTGATATTCTATCCTGAGCCCAGAGAATTGTGGTAGATAACTTTGAATTTAAGAAAACAAGTGAAAGTAGACAGATCTGATATTACATATGTGTCATTTTAAAAAGTTCAACCGGAAAGACGATGATGGGTATACTCACATATATGTATACATATATTCGTTTTACCTTGTTTTAGTTGCAGTATTCATATTAAAACACATTTTATTATATTCTACTGAAATTGTGATATTTCCATATAGTTTATTTTGTTATCTCTTAAATGGAAATGAGCTAATATCAATACATAAATATTAACAATGGGCTGGCAATAAATATTAAGAGATGCAGAAAATCAGTCACACATTCTTTTCTTTGGTGAACAATAACACTTTTAAAATTCTGATTTGAGTGCTACTATAAATGTAAATATAATGAGCATTATAAATTCAAATCTGTGGAACTAGAGAGATGGCTCAGTGGTTAAGAGTACTGTTGGTTTTTCAGAGAAGCGGGTTAGATTCCCAGCACCCACATGGTGGCTAACAAGTATCCATAACTCCAGTTCCAGGAGATCTGATGCCCTCTTCTGACCTCTGCAGGCATTACATGACATGGATGCACTTACATGCAGGCAATACACTCATACACATAAAATAAAAAATAATAAATAGAATATTTTTTAAATAAAGTCAAAGCAATATGGCGCAAAGGGCTGTGGATACTGCACACTGTGAAGTCTTTAAAGTAGAGCAGGTGTAGAATGGAACACAGAAGATCCCACCCATGTCTGTTAGCTGGAATGGACTCAGAACAAGCACAGACTAAAACTACAGGTCAGGAAGTTATCAGTCTGTGGCCTTGGGGCTGGAGAGATGGCTCAGTGGTTAGGATCACTGGTTACTCTTGTACAGTCTCTGGGTTCAGTTCCCAGCACCCACATGGTGATTAACTACCCATGACTCCATTTCCAGGGCTCCGATGCCCTCTTCTGGCCTCTTCAGGCATTATATACATGTGTGCACTTACATACATGAAGACAAACCAGCCATACACTAAGATTAAAAAAATGTGACCTCTTTTATTGCACAGGTTTTGCATCTTCCTATTCTCTCTTCACCTCATGATTTAACATATTTCTCCACTTTGTCTTCAATCTGACGCTTCTACAGTGGTGAAAATTTTGGGGTGAAGCTAGGTCAATTCAATTACTTAAAATATTAAAAGATACTGAATTAATTCTCAATGATTCTGGTCATTATTTCATCATACTTCCTTGCTAACTTTCATTTAATTATATTGTCTAGTTGGTATATATTAAAATTTGTTTAGTATCCTCTGTTTCTCAGACATGGAGAGTTATTTTGTACTAAACGGTTTAAAATTTTTATTTATTTTATTTATTTTTTTTAACATTTTTATTGATGTTTTGTGCATCGTTTCTCATTCCAATCTACACTCACCTCCCCTTCCATGCTCCCCACCCCAACCGAGTTCATGCACCTGCCATTCCTGCCCTGTATCTTTTTCTGATTCTTTCCAAAGTTTTTCAAAGCAGAGGATTATTGTCCTTGGGGGAACTTTACTGTTTCAGTCTGTTCCCTGTCCCAGTTCTTCTGCTGTTGTAGTTCCCTCCAATCTGTATTGCTTCAACATATTTCAGGATTCATGTTTTTCTTTTAAAATTTATATCACTCTAAAATATGCCTACATATCCTCCACCCATATACCAAGACTACAAAGTCTCAAAATAAGTGATAGGTTAATTCTAGAGCCCGTTAAGGGATTTACATTATAAGAGCACAGTTGTTTTCAGGAAAAGGGGTACATAACATTGATATTGCTCAGTTTGCCTTACAACTCGGTGCTTGGTGCTAGCATCCACAAATGAGGGATAACATTCATTGTTTACTTTGCTGGGACTGTGTTACTTCACTTAGCATAACATCTTCTAGTTCCATCCATTTACCTGCAAAGTTCATGATGCCATCTTTCTTTATAGCTGTAGAGAACTCCATTGTGTAGATGTACCATATTTTCTCTATCCACTCATTGGTTGAAGGGCATTTGGGGTGGTTCCAGCTCTTTGCTATTGTGAAGAGAGCTGCAATGAACAGGCCTGTGCATGTATCTCTGTGGTAGGATGAGTCTTGTGGGTATATACCCAGGAGTGCTATGGCTGGGTCAGGTGGTAAGCTCAGTTTGTGTCTTTTCAGAGTTTTCCACACTGCTTTCCATAGTGGTTGTACAAGTTTACATTCCCACCAGCTGTGGATGAGTGTTCCCCTTTCCCCACAACCTCTCCAGCATTTGGGATCATTTGTTTTCTTGATCCTAGCCAGTCTTATTGGAGTGATATGATATCTTTTTTTTTTCTTTTTTGTGATATGATATCTTAAAGCAGTTTTAATTTGCTTTTCCTTTTTAGTGATGTTGAACATTTTTTAAGATGTTTCTCAGCCATCTTTATTTCCTCATTTGTGAAATCTCTGCTCAGCTCTTTACTCCATCTTTTGAGTGAGTCATTTGATTTCTTATTTCTTTGATTTTTGGTTTATCACTTTTATCAGAAACACCTAAGCCTCACATTAGAACTACAACCAACAAAAGCAACCCAAATATCTGATGCTTAACAGAAAAACACCCCACAATAATATAAAAACTCAATGGACCTCCACCAAATACTAATAGCCTTAAGAAGAACCCTATAGTGAAGACTCCTCAGATATAACTCAGTATACACATTTGTGTGTTTTTGAGACAGGGTCTTCCTTTTAGTCCCAGCTGGCTTGGAGCTCGCTATGCAGACCAGGCTGTCCTTGAACTCACAGAGATCCTCCTGCCTCTGCCTCCCAAGTGCTAGGATTAAAGGTGTGCACCACCATGCCTGGGCTCAGGATACACATCTTAAAAGAAAAATTATAAACATGGTTCATGAAATTAAGGAGTTGAAATAATTTAAAGAGCATATAAACAAAGAAGTCAGGGACGTAAAATAAGACAGGGATAAATTAAAAGATGACAATGATAAACTGCAGAAGGAAATTACAAAAGAGAGAAACATTGAAGGAAATTCAAGTTGAAATGAAAAAAAAAATCCAACAATCCACAAACCACTTGGAAAGGATGTGAGAAAGTCTCAATAACAGAATGGATGAATAGAGTATCAATACTAGAAGACAATATGGAAGAAATGGAATGATAAGTAAAAATAAAAAAAATGAATAACCGGGAACTGTGGGACACTATGAAAAGACCAAACTTATGAATCATAGGGATAGAAGAGGAAGAAGATTCACAGGATAATGGTATTGCTCAGATTTTCAACAGAACTGTAGAGGAAATTTTTCCCAAATTAAAGAAAGAGATACTTATAGAAATACAAGAAGCATATAAAGAACACGAAGTAGACAGAACCAGAAAAGAAATTCCCCATGCAATATCATAGTAAAAACACTAGATGTTCAAAGCAAAGAGAGGATACTGAGGGTGGCAAAAGAAAAACAAGTCACTTATAAGGGAAAACCTATCAGAATTGCAGCTGATGTTTCATTGCACACAATGAAACCCAGAAGAGTTGCTATAAAGTAGTCCCAGGTCTAAATGTCTTTAGATCTCAACCCAGAATACTTTATCCAGCAAAAATGTCTATTCTATGAATTTGTATAACAACAACTTTGGGGTTAATGTATACAAATGTTCTCTATAATTTTTGTGTTGTACAGTATTATCTTGTAACGTTTTCTTTTACCTGTAGGATAATTTAACTAAAGGTATTAAGTTTGCTTCTCAAATTAACAACATACAGTCAATGATAAACAGCTTGGGTAAATTTAATGAAAATTTACACCTTGGTTCCTGCCTATAGGTATGTGTACTACAACTGCCTTTTTGAGATTCATGGGTCAAAGAATAAAAACCTAAAATAAAAAGGGGGTACAGTTATATATTAAACCTTTTCTCAAATTTTTCAATTTAAATCTTAAACCTAACTATGGGAAAAGATTTGTATATTCCCACAGGTCAAAATGTCACTAACTTAATGGCTGAGAAAGAAAAGATACAGCTTTGCATTGTGCAGGATGTACCAAGAAATACCAGCAAAAAAGTTGGCCCAGCTAAACATTAAAAGGAAGAAAAGCCTCAGACTGCTACAGTCATCAAACATCTCTGTGGATCCTATTTGTAACAACTATTTATAATGTGTCCTAATTAACTTTACCTTTCAGGTGCTGCAAAGTTTTAATATGAGAGACTTTCTTACCTCCTTTTTATTGAACAAAGAAAAACATGATGGTAATGAAGTCATTCCCTAACTGTAAGTTAGAGCCAACTGTTAATAGAGGTAATCTCTTATAAAACTGGTATAACTGCTTTATTTAATTGGCTGATAGACATAGGAACTGTGAAAGGATAATTCTCTATTCAGAGCTAAATATAATACTAAAGACTTTATAAGCTGTAAAATTAAGCAAAATATATTAATATAGGAGAGTTCTGATATCAGCAATGGATTATTCTGCCAAGAAGATGTTGGCTAGGAGATCCAAGCCCCCAAAAAGGCAAAAGCTTTTTGCCTGTAAACTGGGATACCTGCAAGAAGAGAGGTGGCAAGGCTCTGCTGTGGAAGACCTGGTGTAAGCATGGGAAAGATGTATTGAGACCACACTTGCAAGTGTACAGCTGGTCTCTGGAATGCCAGAGAGTATTACCAAAGGCCACTAAACCAATAAAGCAAATATTGGTCTCCTTGAGTCAAGCAAGACTCCTCTGTCAGCATCAGCTACACCTCACCTGCCTGGAAATACTGTGCAGCAGTGGCAGCCATATGTCTGTATATCCCAAGTCTAATTGGCTATTAGCTCTCTCCTTGGAGTAATAATTCATGGCTGATGCCACCAGCTTATGTCCTCTAGTGGTTAGGAGATGTTATAAGCCATGGTAAGACCTTGTTATCTTTTACAGAAAAGCTATAGTTCATGGATTAGCATACCTTCCAAACATCTGTGTCTATAACATAGTAACCTACCATAATAATTAGTACTGTTTAAATGCCTGTATATCTAATTGCTTGTGCTTCATTAGGATTAAAAGGTTATTCCTGGATAAACTGCCAACCCATGAAAGGAAACAGCCTGAACTGATCAGAGTACAAAACGACATCTCCAGAGAAAGTAGACTGTTTTGCTTCCTGCTCACTTGTGCTCCTTTTCTAAAGCCTAGGGAAAAATCTGTGGAAGAGGGGGTGTGGTAGAATGTAAGGGCTGCAATTAGGGTGAATGGTGAAACTACAGCAATATAGACTGGACTCTTATTTGATCAACATGCTTGTATATACAAGCCCCTCCAGCTGGACAATGGGGACCTTGGACTGTATAAGTTTGGGCATAGCTGCTTGCAAATTGGTTTTTGCAATGAGGGATGCTTGTATTCATTACTTATTACTTATTATTAAAAAATAAATAAATAGTAGCAACAAAAAATGTCTATTATAATTGAAGGAGAAAGGAAAATGTAACATGAATAAGTTGAAAGAATTCTTGGGGCAGGAGAGATGGCCTAGTGGTTAAGAATGCCGACCGCTCTTACAGAGGACCTGGGTTCGATCCCCAGCACCCACATGGCGGCCGAGAACCGTCTGAAACTCCAATTCTAGGAGAACTCCAGTTCCAGGGGAATCCGACGCCCTCTTCTGACCTCCGCGGCATTGCATGACACGGGTGCACAAACTTGCATGCAGACAGTACATTCATACACATACAGAAATAAATAAAATTAAAAAAAGACTTCTTTAAAAAAAAGAAAGAATTCTTGTTCAAAGAGCCATCCCTTTAGAAAATATTTGAAGCAATACAAAAAGCAGAGTGTAGGGACAACTATAACCAACTAGCACCAGAGAATAAATGATACTACTACTATGAAAATAAAAACCTAGGGCAAGAATGTATCAGAAATCAAAATGATTGGGAGTCATATAATTCTCTCAATAATGACTATAAATTAATGGGCTGAATTCTCCAATTAAGAGACATATACTGGTAGACTGGATTAAGAAACAAAACCCATCTTTTTGTTGTCTGAAAGAAACCCATCTCCCCTTTAAACACAGGCATTATCTCAAGGTGAAAGGATGGAAAGAATAATACAAGCAAATGGCACTAAGTAACAAGTAGGAGTCACTATTCTAATATCACATAAAATAGACTTCAAACTAAAACTAAACAGAAGAGATGAAGAGGGTCATTTCATTCTTATCAAAAGAAAAATTAACCAAGAAGATATCACAATCATTAATTTATATGCACCAAATTCAGGCACACCAAATTTCGTAAACACAATTTTACAGGACTTTAAGGCCCAGATAGACTCTAGCACACTAGTAGCAAGTGACTTTAATACACCACTTTTTCAATTAGACAGGTCAACTGGACAAAGAATAGACAGCGAGGCACCTGAACTGAACAAGATGATACCCCAAATAATGGATTCACAAAGATACAATATAATTTCTTTTTTTTTAATTTTTTTTATTAATTTTTATTTATTTCTGTATGTGTATGAATGTACTGTCTGCATGCAAGTCTGTGCACCCATGTCGTGCAACGCCACGGAGGTCAGAAGAGGGTGTCGGATTCCCCTGGAACTGGAGTTCTCCTGGAATTGGAGTTTCAGACGGTTCTCGACCACCATGTGGGTGCTGGGGATCGAACCCGGGTCCTCTGCAAGAGCGGTCAGCACTCTTAACCGCTAGGCCATCTCTCCAGCCCCGATACAATATAATTTCTATGCTCTACTAACTACATATGACTTCTTCCTACTTACTGGTTACACTCCTTTGAAACTTGAGGCAAGATTTGTGGTAACTGGCCCACTGATAAATAAATGGACACATGTGCTCAGATTGGTAAATCACAATAGGGTTCTTGATCTTCAAGGATAGTAGTTTATTCAAAAAAATGATTATTTCTGCCCCAGGGAGCCATTCATTTTGGTATTTATTTATGTTTTATATGTAAGATATTTGACCACTAAGCAAAACATCTTTGGAATGAATAGACAGGCATTTGGCCCAGGAAAAGCTGCGGTATGCAGTCCAGACGGAGACAGTCTGAAAGGGTGTGGTAAACCCTTTCAGTTGGGTTCCTGTTTATAGGTAGGTGATTCAACTCCTGCTTTCTGGAAAACTATAAATCTGGATTTAGGGGCTGGGAAACAAAACATCTCTGAACATCTGGAGAGATTTGGTCATCTAGAACCTACCCCAAGACTTACAAGGGCACTTCAAATTTTTATTTTATAGTGGTATATTCAAAATAACTGTACTATCTATATAAATGAGTATAAATATTGAATATATCATAAATTATAATAACTAGGGGCACATCCCTTGGACATGTTATTTAGTTTCACGGCATTAACTAAAAGCCTTCTGTATAAGATGAGAATGGACAGCTATCTCCAGAATAGAAAATAGTAACATATTTAAGCTAATCAATGATACATAATTGCTGTTTCAACCCACCACTGACTTGTACTGGAGTCCCGGTTACAACTTTTGTATTAAATGGACACAAATTTTCTCCATGTTTTCCTGTATTATAGAAATGAAAATTTTGACATTTCTTTGCCATATAACAAGATAATTTGGCTCAGGAAAATCTGGGTACTACCTCCTTGAACCAGCGTTATGCAATACAGTGGGAGACAATCTGAAGGCATCTGGCAAACCCCATCAGTTTGGTTCCTGTTTATAGGTATGTGGTACAGCTCTTGCCCTCCAGAAAACTATACATCAGTGCTTAGTGATCTGGGAAACAAGAGAGGCTGCTCAAAATGTGGTGACAATTACAAAAACAGAAGGGGAAGGAATATGCCTCCTCTCCCCAGGATGCAATTTTCCCCTACATTTAAATAAAAATCACTGGTAGATAAAGGCTTCAGTACCATCTCTGGGCTGCCCTAGCATCATGAAACCATCTGACAAAATATATCATTGTTCATTCAGGTTGTTTTGTCAAATACTCCTTTATCGGATTGAGAAAAGTCAATATTTGGGACCGTTTTCATCAAAACTATTTTTGTGGTTACTCTCTTCCATTTTATTAAAATAAATAAATAAATAAATAAATAAATAAATGGTACATGCTCTTTATATTATAAACAATTTTATCTAAAAGTCATATAAGTGTTCATTTAAAGGAATGTATTGTGCATAAGAAACAAGGTTCACATTCTAATTCTAATTATTCAGCAATCCCATAATGCTGGTGCAGATAATCAGTATTTATTGCCAATTTATACCACTTCCTTTAATTGTATAAGCATTTCCATAAGAAATAATAAAAACAAAGAGAAAGGTAAATCTCAAGGAATTTTGACCACACAATAAATTTCTTCTTAAAAATAAAATGTGGAAATGTAAAATTTGTGTCTCGCCATTTTCAGCACAGTAAGTTATGAAGTAGATATTGAGAAAATTTTGTCATATTGGTAAAAGTGGGAAGATTTAATAGTATAAATATTAATTGCAATGTTTGAAAGTTATTTCTGAAAGATTTAAGTTTTCATTAAATGGTCTCAGAAGCCTGAGGCATCTTAAGATAATGTAGTTCACAGGGAAGATGGTTATCTCCTTCTATGAAACAAAGATTGATTTCTATGGGAAATCAGAAATTGTACGATAGCAGAAATACACAAGTTTTGTAGGCTAAAGAAAGGGGATGCAAATTTTGTTATTCCATAACTACATTATCTTGAGAAAATTATTTAATCGGTATANCCCCAACAGACCAGCCTGACTCAGTTAACACACTGCACAGTGGGTACACTCTGCCTGCCACTGATCCCCATGCATACTCCCAAACACAAAGAGAAGTTATTAAGTACCTTAACAAAGACTCAGGCGCGTGCATGTTTGTGTGTGTGTGTGTTATATATATATATATATATATATATATATATTATATAATATTTTATATATATATATATATATATTATAAAACTAAATAAAATTTTTAAGAATTTAGAGCGATATCAATGAATAAATTGAAAACATACAAAGTATTTTAAATATTATAAATGTACTTGCTATTGTTGTAGTATCAATGTGCTGAGTTTTATTAATAATGGAAAGTGACATTTTAAGGAGAACCAGTGTTAAAGAATTTAAGAATCCATCAGTATTTCATTTCCAAGAAACATTCAGGCTAACCTAAAACATGAACTTGCATGCTCAGGACTGACCAACTTCTCTCTGGGAGAAATTTACATAATTTGTTTTCTGGTAGTGAAACATACACACACTCTCAGATTCTATGCTGTAAACATTTTGGCATTCTCTGTACCTATAAACTCTGCCAGTGTGATTGCTCAAAGAGTTATCTTCCAGGTTTGCTTCTCCATTTACACTAATCAGAATCCATGGTCACTTATCCTCAAGAAAGAAAAAGAATATATGTCCGGGTGTGGTGCCGCACGCCTTTAATCCCAGCAACTTGGAGGCAGAGGCAGGAAGATCTTCTCTTTGAGTTTCAAGCCAGCCGTTTCTACATAGCAAGCTCCAGAGCATCTGGGACTAGGGGAGACCATGTCCAAAAAACAAAAAAAGCCCCCCCCCCCAAAAAAATGATTATGTGCAAAGAGGGAGTTTTGACTTTCTTATTGGTTAGATTTATATCCTTCTCAATGCAGCTTATTTGCTTCATTTAGTATTAGACAAAACAAAGTGTAAACAGCTCTCTCTGTTTATAACCACTTTCCCTCTAAGGAAAATAAAATATACTAATGCTCTTGGCCCTTGAGTGTTTATTTTCATTGTTTTTTTTGTATTGGTTTGTTTTGTTTTTTTGTTTTTGTTTTGTCTTTCCGAGACATTTGTGTCTCCCCGTAGCACCAAGCTTCCTGGAACTCGCTCTGTAAACTCAAGGCTGGCCTTGAACTACAAGATCCGCCTGTCTCGCCTCCCGAATTGGCCTAGAATTAAAGGTGTGTCCGCACCACGCCCGGCTATTTTTCACTTTTTTACTAACCAGGATTCAATAGTATATTCAGCATTGAAGCAATATTTAAGAAATTCATTACTTGCGGCTGGAGAGATGGCCCTAGCAGTTAAGGTGCCAACTGCTCCTACAGAGGAACCCTGTTCGATTCCCCAGCACCCACATGGCGGCCGATGACCATCTGAACTCCAATTCCAGGAGAACCTCCAGTTCCAGGGAATCCGATAAACCTCTTCTGACACTCGCCGGCATTGCCAAACGGGTTTGCACAAAACTGCATGCAGAACAGTACACATCCTTCATAGACCATACAGAATAAATAAAATTAACAAAAAGAATTCATACTTGCATTATTAAATATATCAAAATGGAGTAAAATATTATCCCACTCAACAATATGCTGTTTTTCTATCCTATGGAAGAGCCAAGCATTCTTTTGTCATGAAATTTTGCATTAAATACCATCCTAGTAGAAAAAAGTTACCACAAATAGTGAGAGTTTCAATATTGTTCTACCTTATCATAATTATAGAACTCCAACAGTGTAGCCACTTTAGAAAAATGATTGTGACTTTATAAACTACAAATGTACATTGTACCATAGGCAGCAAGCCAGATTTCAGGTATTTGTACTAGACAAAAATATACGTTCATACAAGGCATATATCACAATTATTCCTAATAGCCACACGTGAATAGCTATAAAAACTAAAATAAGAGAAGTAATTCAAAGTCAGGTTGTCTGGTTAGTAAAGAGATAAATTATGATATATTTGATCTGTAATGTTACTCAACTATAATAAATAAAGTATATCAATATCAAAAATATTCTGTGAATTAAGTAAAGCACAAATGTGTGTATACTATAAGGCAATATTTAAATGAAGTCCTAGTAAAGGTAAATTATATGCTGAAGTATGGTCCTATGTTTTTCTGGACCATGGAATAGGTAGGGATCATCTGCAAATGATCTGTGTAGGATGAAGGAACAATTGCCTAATTTGATTGACAGAGGTTTTTGTATGGTGCTATGGAAGTAGCAGAAGCATTAAGTTTTGTAATTAGGAATGGTGGATTTTTGTTTTCTGAAAATAATGTCCTGGAAGCAAACAATTTTTAATGAACTTATGCCTGAACTTACTTGAATTATCTAAAATAGTCTTGCCCATTGAAGACAACATGATTTATTTTATTATTATTTTATTTATTTATTTATTATTTATTGGTGTTTTCGAGAACAGGGTCTCCTGTAGTCCGCAGCTGTCGGACACACTCTGTAGAGCCAGGCTGGCCTTGACTCACAAAGATCCGCCTGCTCTCCTGCCTCCAAGTCTAGGATCTAAGGCGTGCGCCACCTCGCCTGGCCATACCACATGATTTATTTAAATCAAACACTGAGGCATGAATATGCTTCTTTCTTCAAAATGTGAAAAATCGTATATTAATCCTTTGAAATTTCTAAATAAGTAAGTATTCTGTGGCATGTTGTATACTTTAGATGAAAATTTCACTATTCTAAATGATTTATTTATGTGTTTATATTTACTATAATTTCTAATTATATATGCATATACTTACACAATCACTCTCTGTGAAAGAACAGCATTTGGGAACATGTTTCAGAAGAAAGACATGTTTCTCAGACTGAGAGCATTGACTAAAACACTGGCTTGCAAATGTCTGTTGCTTAAAAGAATGACCAGTGATAATTAGCAGCGGCTAATTATCCTTTTTGTAGGTGAATTTGGTTTAAGGAATCAGAAACATTTCACTGTTGTTACTGTTTTCATCTTTTCTTCATATGAAATGATTATAATGCCATTATTTCTCCTGAAATTTCTTATGTTTTTTTCTTACCATGATAGTGCTTGTTCATAACAATAAATTGACTTATATATCATAAATACAATTGAGATAGTGTAGGAAGTTTTCTTTTTATGCTGAACAGGACACTTTGGGTCCTGATAAGGGAAGGGGAACACAGTGCCTGCTTCTAGACATTGTGGGGAGCTGAACCCTCTGTGTCAGATGGCCAGCCAGCTACTTCTGTAGCCGCGCCTGAGGTGGTACTTTCACAACTCGGCCCTTAGCCTGGACGCCACGAGACCATGTTCCACTCTTGGCTCTGCTTCCCACCTGGCCCGGAGACACCGCTGAACCCTGGACGGAATTTACTATGGCTGAGGCCTATCTTCAGTTATGCCCACTCACAACACCAGCTCACCCGACTGGTGGTTGCAAAGAGAACCTTTTTCCAAACCCATTGGCCACCCAAAATGAAATGCAGGCCTACCTTAGCTGTATTGCACCATAATTATAAAACAATGACTGGGAATTCGTGATGATGTTACTATGAAATCAAATTTATTCCTTGCTACAGCCTACTTCTATAAACTAAATGACGTCATTCCCAAGACCAATCCATAAGCTCCCACTCCGAGCCACTGACACACCATTGCCCCACCCAGCATCCCACACCTCACACCATGTTGCTTGCTCCTCCTTGGGGTGGGGCCAGACCCTCAGCCATGTGGTGCCCTGAGGCGTGCTGGCCTAAAGCTAGCCTGCAATTCAAGCTGGATTTTCCCACAAGATAGCTGTGTTTTTCTTAGGATGTATTTATTTTATTTATTTATGTCATCCTAACAGATAGGTGTAAAACAGTGTGAATCATAGTTTTCATCGGTCTTTTCTCCTTTTAATCATTATTATGTGATTATTCTTCATTTTTCAGAAATTATACTGTTGTTAATTCCAAAATCATCGTGGTCACAATTAGACCTGAACCCAAAACAACTGATTCATTTCTGGAGATAGAACTAGCTCACTTGGCGAATGTAAGTATCACTCACTTACTATTGTGTTGCTTGCAGAATTGTCCTTTGAAATACACTTTTAACCAATAAAGTCAGAACATATCTTCTATATTTTTATACTCACGGATGAATTAATTTCTTGTGAACGTATTATTCTATACTTTTCACTCATTATTAAACGATCTCTAGTTTTTCAAAGAGGATAATTAGTGGACTGCTTATTTAGCTAAGCATACACGTTTATTTGGTTCCACTACCTCTTGGGAGTCGCAATATGAATAAGAACCTATCTTACTATACTATGTGTTGGGAAAAACCAACATAGAATTGAGTCATTTAGCACTCAGAACTGTAAAACTAATTCAAAGGGGGAATAATTAATTAAAAGAATACTTTGGTATTCAGTATATAGGGTGGCCTACAAAAGTATTAGTACTTTTTATAGTTTTAAAGATTCATACATGCGTACAATGTGTTTTGATGAGGTCCGTCTTCCATTGCTTCCCCTCCAATTCTTCCCTCTCCCTGTTATTCCCTACTCACTTTATAACATTCATTTTTTCTTACTTCATTTCTCTTTTATTCTTATCTACTGAATCCATTCAGCAGACAGTGTGTGTAAGTGAAGAGCCATCTTCTGGAACCTGGGCAGACTCTCAGGGGCCACACTGTTAGAGAAAACTGAATCTCCCTCTCCCACTTTAACTTTTAGTCTTTCTATTCTTACCCTTACTTTCAGTAAGTGATTGTTAGAACTGCCTCATTACTCCAGTAGTGTGCACTGAGATCTTTCCTGCCAGAAAGACAACCCCCTTCCTTAAATCAATGCAGTTTGCATTGATTTAAGGAAGGGGGTTGGCTTTCTGGCAGGAAAGTGCAGCTGAGCACTCTGGATCTTGTTCAGTCACTTACAGAAACGCAAAATTCCTTACCATGTATACATGTACTTAAGTTCTTAAATAACTAAATGGTAAGGCCAGGGATGTGATTCTTATAAAGTCCTTCCTTATGGCACTATTTTTATTCTCATAGTTTGCATGTTTTCTTAATATTCCTTGAAGATCTTATATAAAGTTTTTTTCAGTTTTATTTATTTATTTATTTATTTATTTATTTATTTATTTAATGTAAATGAGTGTTTTGCCTGCATGTATCTAAGTGAACCATGTAAGAGCAATGCCCCTGGAGGTCAGAAAAGGGAGTCTAATCCCCTTGAACTGGAGTTACAAATGGTTGTTAGCCACTATGTGTGTGCTGGGAACTGAACCTGGTTCCTCTGCAAGACCACCAAGTGTTCTTAACCACTGAGCCGTCTCTCTAGTCCCCATATATATATATGGGGACTAGAGAGACGGCTCAGTGGTTAAGAACACTTGGTGGTCTTGCAGAGGAACCAGGTTCAGTTCCCAGCACACACATAGTGGCTAACAACCATTTGTAACTCCAGTTCAAGGGGATTAGACTCCCTTTTCTGACCTCCAGGGGCATTGCTCTTACATGGTTCACTTAGATACATGCAGGCAAAACACTCATTTACATTAAATAAATAAATAAATAAATAAATAAATAAATAAATAAAACTGAAAAAAACTTTATATAAGATCTTCAAGGAATATTAAGAAAACATGCAAACTATGAGAATAAAAATAGTGCCATAAGGAAGGACTTTATAAGAATCACATCCCTGGCCTTACCATTTAGTTATTTAAGAACTTAAGTACATGTATACATGGTAAGGAATTTTGCGTTTCTGTAAGTGACTGAACAAGATCCAGAGTGCTCAGCTGCACTTTCCTGCCAGAAAGCCAACCCCCTTCCTTAAATCAATGCAAACTGCATTGATTTAAGGAAGGGGGTTGTCTTTCTGGCAGGAAAGATCTCAGTGCACACTACTGGAGTAATGAGGCAGTTCTAACAATCACTTACTGAAAGTAAGGGTAAGAATAGAAAGACTAAAAGTTAAAGTGGGAGAGGGAGATTCAGTTTTCTCTAACAGTGTGGCCCCTGAGAGTCTGCCCAGGTTCCAGAAGATGGCTCTTCACTTACACACACTGTCTGCTGAATGGATTCAGTAGATAAGAATAAAAGAGAAATGAAGTAAGAAAAAATGAATGTTATAAAGTGAGTAGGGAATAACAGGGAGAGGGAAGAATTGGAGGGGAAGCAATGGAAGACAGACCTCATCAAAACACATTGTACGCATGTATGAATCTTTAAAACTATAAAAAGTACTAATACTTTTGTAGGCCACCCTATATACTGAATACCAAAGTATTCTTTTAATTAATTATTCCCCCTTTGAATTAGTTTTACAGTTCTGAGTGCTAAATGACTCAATTCTATGTTGGTTTTTCCCAACACATAGTATAGTAAGATAGGTTCTTATTCATATTGCGACTCCCAAGAGGTAGTGGAACCAAATAAACGTGTATGCTTAGCTAAATAAGCAGTCCACTAATTATCCTCTTTGAAAAACTAGAGATCGTTTAATAATGAGTGAAAAGTATAGAATAATACGTTCACAAGAAATTAATTCATCCGTGAGTATAAAAATATAGAAGATATGTTCTGACTTTATTGGTTAAAAGTGTATTTCAAAGGACAATTCTGCAAGCAACACAATAGTAAGTGAGTGATACTTACATTCGCCAAGTGAGCTAGTTCTATCTCCAGAAATGAATCAGTTGTTTTGGGTTCAGGTCTAATTGTGACCACGATGATTTTGGAATTAACAACAGTATAATTTCTGAAAAATGAAGAATAATCACATAATAATGATTAAAAGGAGAAAAGACCGATGAAAACTATGATTCACACTGTTTTACACCTATCTGTTAGGATGACATAAATAAATAAAATAAATACATCCTAAGAAAAACACAGCTATCTTGTGGGAAAATCCAGCTTGAATTGCAGGCTAGCTTTAGGCCAGCACGCCTCAGGGCACCACATGGCTGAGGGTCTGGCCCCACCCCAAGGAGGAGCAAGCAACATGGCTTAGGTGTGGGATGCTGGGTGGGGCAATGGTGTTCAGTGGTGCGGAGTTGGGGGACTTATGATTGGTCCTGGGAAATGACGTCATTTAGTTTATAGAAGTAGGCTGTAGCAAGGAATAAATTTGAATTTCATAGTAACATCATCACGGAATTCCCAGTCATTGTTTTTTACTAATTATTGTGCGCATACAGGCTAAGGTAGGCCTGCATTTCATTTGGGTGGCCAATGGGTTGGAAAAAGGTTATCTTTGCAGACCACCAGTCTGGGTAGCTGGTGTTGTGAGTGGGCATAAACTGAAGATAGGCCGTCAGCCTGAAATTCCTGTCCAGGGTTCAGCAGTCTCCGGGCAGG
This sequence comes from Rhizomys pruinosus, assembly GCA_009823505.1. Classification (NCBI taxonomy): domain Eukaryota; kingdom Metazoa; phylum Chordata; class Mammalia; order Rodentia; family Spalacidae; genus Rhizomys; species Rhizomys pruinosus. The sequence goes on along the minus strand of VZQC01008536.1, from coordinate 761,720 downwards.
TGGGAAGTCAGAGCCAAGAGTAGAACATGTGTCTCGTGGGTCCAGGCTAAGGGCCTGAGTTGTAAGTACCACTCAGGCTGGGCTACATGAAGTAGCTGGCTGGCCACTGCACAGAGGGGTCAGCTCCCCACAATGTCCGTAAAGCAGGCACTGTGTTCCCCTTCCCTTATCAGGACCCAAGTGCTCCTGTTCAGCATAAAAAGAAAGCTTCCTACACTATCTCAATTGTATTTATGATATATAAGTCAATTTATTGTTATGAACAAGCACTATCTGGGACTAGAAATTTCAGGAGAAATAATGGCATTATAATCATTTCATATGAAGAAAAGATGAAAACAGTAACAACAGTGAAATGTTTCTGATTCCTTAAACCAAATTCACCTACAAAAAGGATAATTAGCCGCTGCTAATTATCACTGGTCATTCTTTTAAGCAACAGACATTTGCAAGCCAGTGTTTTAGTCAATGCTCTCAGTCTGAGAAACATGTCTTTCTTCTGAAACATGTTCCCAAATGCTGTTCTTTCACAGAGAGTGATTGTGTAAGTATATGCATATATAATTAGAAATTATCAGTAAATATAAACACATAACTAAATCATTTTAGAATAGTGAAATTTTCATCTAAAGTATACAACATGCCACAGAATACTTACTATTTAGAAATTCAAAGGATTTGAATATAGATTTTCACATTTGAAGAAAGAAGCATATTCATGCCTCAGTGTTTGATTTAAATAAATCATGTGGTATGGCCAGGCGAGGTGGCGCACGCCTTTAATCCTAGCACTTGGGAGGCAGAGGCAGGCGGATCTTTGTGAGGTCAAGGCCAGCCTGGTCTACAGAGTGTGTTCCAGGACAGCTGGGACTACAGGAGACCCTGTCTCGAAAACACCAATAAATAAATAAATAAATAAATAAATAAATAAATAAATAAATCATGTGGTCTTCCAATGGGCAAGACTATTTTAGATAATTCAAGTAAGTTCAGGCATAAGTTCATTAAAAATTGTTTGCTTCCAGGACATTATTTTCAGAAAACAAAAATCCACCATTCCTAATTACAAAACTTAATGCTTCTGCTACTTCCATAGCACCATACAAAAACCTCTGTCAATCAAATTAGGCAATTGTTCCTTCATCCTACACAGATCATTTGCAGATGATCCCTACCTATTCCATGGTCCCAGAAAAACATGGACATACTGTCAGCATAAATTTACCTTTACTAGGACTTCATTTAAATATTGCCTTATAGTATACACACATTTGTGCTTTACTTAATTCACAGAATATTTTTGATATTGATATACTTTATTTATTATAGTTGAGTAACATTACAGATCAAATATATCATAATTTATCTCTTTACTAACCAGACAACCTGACTTTGAATTACTTCTCTTATTTTAGTTTTTATAGCTATTCACGTGTGGCTATTAGGAATAATTGTGATATATGCCTTGTATGAACGTATATTTTTGTCTAGTACAAATACCTGAAATCTGCTTGCTCCTATGGTACATGTACATTTGTAGTTTATAAGTCACATCATTTTCTAAAGTGGCTACACTGTTGGAGTTCTATAATTATGATAAGGTAGAACAATATTGAAACTCTCACTATTTGTGGTAACTTTTTTCTACTAGGATGGTATTTAATGCAAAATTTCATGACAAAAGAATGCTTGGCTCTTCCATAGGATAGGAACAAGAAGCATATTTTGAGTGGGATAATATTTTACTCCATTTTGCATATATTTAATAATGTCAAGTAATGAATTCTTTTTTTAATTTTATTTATTTCTGTATGTCTATGAATGTACAGTCTGCATGCAAGTTTGTGCACCCGTGTCGTGCAATGCCGCGGAGGTCAGAAGAGGGTATCGGATTCCCCTGGAACTGGAGTTCTCCTGGAATTGGAGTTTCAGATGGTTCTCGGCCGCTATGTGGGTGCTGGGGATCGAACAGGGTCCTCTGTAGGAGCGGTGGGCACTCTTAACCGCTAGGCCATCTCTCCAGCCCAAGTAATGAATTCTTAAATATTCTTCAATGCTGAATATACTATTGATCCTGGTTAGAAAACAGTGAAAAATAGCCGGGCGTGGTGGCGCACACCTTTAATCCTAGCATTCGGGAGGCAGAGACAGGCGGATCTTTGTGAGTTCAAGGCCAGCCTGGTCTACAGAGCGAGTTCCAGGACAGCTGGGGCTACGGGGAGACACTGTCTCGGAAAGACAAAACAAAACAAACAAACAAACAAACAAAAAAAACAATGAAAATAAACACTCAAGGCATTAGTATATTTTATTTTCCTTAGAGGGAAAGTGGTTATAAACAGAGAGAGCTGTTTACACTTTGTTTTGTCTAATACTAAATGAAGCAAATAAGCTGCATTGAGAAGGATATAAATCTAACCAATAAGAGTCAAACTCCCTTTGCCATATTCATTTTTTTTGGGGGGGGGGCTTTTTGAGACAGGGTCTCCCCTTAGTCCCAGATGCTCTGGAGCTTGCTATGTAGACCAGGCTGAGCTTGAACTCAAAGAGATCTGCCTGCCTCTGCCTCCCAAGTGCTGGGATTAAAGGCGTGCGGCACCACACCCGGACATATTCTTTTTCTTTCTGAGGATAAGTGACCATGGGATCTGATTAGTGTAAATGGAGAAGCAAACCTGGAAGATAACTCTTTGAGCAATCACACTGGCAGAGTTTATAGGTACAGAGAATGCCAAAATGTTTACAGCATAGAATCTGAGAGTGTGTGTATGTTTCACTACCAGAAAACAAATTATGTAAATTTCTCCCAGAGAGAAGTTGGTCAGTCCTGAGCATGCAAGTTCATGTTTTAGGTTAGCCTGAATATTTCTTGGAAATGAAATACTGATGGATTCTTCAAATTCTTTAACACTGGTTCTCCTTAAAATGTCACTTTCCATTATTAATAAAACTCAGCACATGATCACTTACATCAATATCAAGTAATTTAATAATATTAAAATATTTGTATTGTTTTCAATTTATATATGAAGCTAAATTACTAAAAAAATAGGTTATATATATATATATATATATATATATATATATATACACACACACACACAAACATGCACGCGCCTGGAGTTTTGTTAAGGTACTTAATAACTTCTCTTTGTGTTTGGGAGTATGCATGGGGATCAGTGGCAGGCAGAGTGTACCCACTGTGCAGTGTGTTAACTGAGTCAGGCTGGTCTGTTGGGGAAGCTCCTTAGAGAAGGGCATCTGTGGTACTGTGTTTGCAAAGTACACATTATAGCATATTTAGAGTTTATTTCCGAAAGTATATGCCTACTTATGTATATGGACATACCCATCTCATTGATGTGGGTATTTCCTTGCTTTGCTTAACAGCACAGTAACATGTACCTAGTTCTATCACACCAACTCTTGGTCCTACCTGTTTCTTTCCATAAGATTCTAAGCTCAGTGAGGGGAAGAATGACATTTATCATTTATGCATCTTCATTTTCATTATACTTGGCATATAGTAATGCTCAAGACTTCTTGAATATTTGGGGGAATAAACATACAAAACAAACATCAGATTTTTACCAAGCTGGTATGAAACGCAATGCCAATATAATAATGCCTAATAAAAGAAAAATGAATGGATATGCACTATGCTTTGGATCCATTTTACAAAAAGTATATATTGTACAAAGTGTCTTTAATTTATTCCATCAACTTATTATAATTTGCATAAGTGAATAGCTGGCTCCTGATGTGCCATGTCAGGCTTTGTGATCTACTAATGCTTCCTGGCTGGGTGCGCGTTGATATTCATTGCTAAGAAAGCAGATCTTACAGCCAAATGGATTTCATGACTAAAGTAATAAAGTTCTTCCTTGTCCTTGAGATTTGTGCTAGCTAGTATTCACTAAAAGGAGAATCAACTCATTTTTCAGTTTTTCAGTCTTAAAGGGTTTAAAGCACATTGACCATATCTTAATGTCAGTAAAAATATAATTTAAAATCCAGAGCATACGTATACAAGAAACATTTTTAAAATGATGTGAAAAGAATGAAAATAAAAGGATGGAAAAATAGTGCATACAAATGGTAACTGAAAGAAAGCAGCATTGGCTATATTCCTGCTAGATAAAGTCAATCATAAGTTAAAACTCTCCAAAGAGAAAGAGTCAAATGTGATGGCACATATATTTAATCCCAGGACTCAAGAGGCAGAGGCAGGCAGATCTCTGTGAGATAGAGGCCAGCATGGTCTACACAGTGAGTTCCAGGCCAGCTTGAGAGGGAGAGAGGAGAGAGAGAGAGAAAGAGAGAGAGAGAGAGAGAGAGAGAGAGAGAGAGAGAGAGAGATTATATGTCAAAAGAGTCAATTCACCAATAAGCTATGACAAGATAATACATGTGCTCTTGATAAAGGTCACAAATACACCAGGTAAATACTGACAGAGTGTGGGGAATTAGAATTAGAGAGACATAAAAATCAGAGATCTCTTTCCCACTTCAATAATGGGTAGATAAACTAGACAGAAGATTTAAAAGGAAAGAGAGATATAACAGTGTAGACATTGTTCCTAACAGAGAGATACAATGTGCCATATAACATCAGAATTAGGAGTTTTCTAAATGCACAGTGAGCGTGTTCCATGATTGATCACCTGTGAGGCCACAAAACTAGTCCTAATAAATTTCAAAAACTGAAATCATGCCAAGCACCCTTTCTAACTACAAAGGAATGAAACTGAAAATTAAGGATAGGAAAAGAATACTCCCAAACTGATTTTATGAAACCACCATTGGTCTGATACCAAAGTCAGGCAGAAGTGCTACAGGAAAGGGCTACAAAATAATATTACCATACAACAGTGATATTGAAAAGACAATTTATAAATATTTAAATATGAATATACCCTCAAACAGTCAGTGTGTTAAGGAAGAAATCAAAAGAGATATTAGAAGACAATTTGAGACAGATGGAAAAAATGAGGAACAGCGAGAACAGTAAGAAGAGGCATATTAGAATAGTGAACACAAATAAGAAGTAAAGAAAGAAAACTTTAACTTTATATCTCTAGGAACTTGAAAAAGTAATGGCAAAAAGGGAAGAACACTGATAAAGGTCAAAAGAAACAAAATTGAAAATAGAAAAATCAACAAAAGTAAGAGGTGTTTTGCAATAGTAATGGAATTAACCAGTTTGTGGCTACATTAAGAAAAGAAAGGTCTTGCCAGGCCTGGTGGTGCACACCTTTAATCCTAGCACTTGGGAAGCAGAGGCAGGCAGATCTTTGTGAGTTCAGGGCCAGCCTGGTCTACAGAGTGAGTGCCAGGACAGCTGGGGCTACAGGGAGACCCTGTCTCAAAAAGTCCAAAAAAAAAAAACAAAAAAAGAAAAGAAAAGAAAAGAAAGTTATCTAATAGTAAAACTCAGAAATTAAGAAATATTACAACTGATATCACAGAAATAGCAAGGATCATAAGAGCCTGCTATATGCAATTAGTCATATGCTGACAAATATGACAGCCTGCACAAAATAGGTAAATTCCTACCTATATACAGCCTTTCAAGATTAAATCAAGAAGAAATAAAATTTCTGAACAGACTTGTGGTTAAAGTTTTATATAACTACATATATATGAAATTTATAAGGAGAGTTAATGAGAAATAACACATTTATATACTCTCAGTTAAGAATGCTCAAGGCCAGATACCATTGGAGAATTACGAATACATTCAAAGAAAAATAAACACCATTCTTTAAACTCTTGCAAAAGAAAAATTAAGGATAGGAAAAGAATACTGCCAAACTGATTTTATGAAACTACCATTGATCTGAAACCAAAGTCAGGCAGAAGTGCTACAGGAAAGGGCTACAAAATAATATTGCCATAGTATAGTGATATAAAACATCCTCATTCAAATACTAGTAAAGTGGATTTGGGGAAACATTGAAAAGATTATACAGCAGGACCAATCGGATGGGGATGGGGGCTTGAGCTGTGGTCCCCACCTGTGAGCCATGGTTCCACATTGCTTCTGGGCTGGGCTGGCAGCAGAGCAGAGCAGAGCAGAAGTGGGAGGCAGCAGTTTCTGCCTGCTCTGCGTGGCTGCACTACCCAAAGCTCACGTCCTGACGTCCCCAGGTGTGCATGGTAGTGGGTTTGCCTCTGTCTTAGACTTGTCATGGAGACAGAGGAGGTTTCTGTCATTTGCAGTTTCTAGTCTTGGGAGGACTGATTCTCAAAGATGGACTCCTATCCCCTTAATGGACAGCTAAAGTCTTAACTTCATATGTGGTCCTGGGCCCCAATGCCCTGACATTGGAACTTTTCCACTCCAAGGCATCAAGAGATTTTCCAACATTTTTCTATTCCTCTTCTATAGCCCCAGTGTACCTTTCCCTGTTTCCTTTAGAAAGTGTAAAGCATCTAACTGAATTTCTTAAACTAATAAAGAATATTTTTTAATTATTTATTTATTTATTTTTAAGGGATTCACAATATAAAAGAGTATTTTAAAAAAAAATCAGATGGGCTTGACTCTGGAATGCAACAGGAATTCGAAGCATGAGCTGCATCTGTGAGAATCAGTGATGAGAATATGCCACGTTGACAGAATAAAAGCCCTGGGCTCCATTTCCAACACTAGAAAATATAAACCAAATGAGAGATTGGGACCAAGAGTAAGGGCCAGGGAGAGGGAGAAAAGACAAGTGCATGATTTCAATTAATGACAAAAGTACATTTGGCAAAACTTAATACTGGAAAATAGCACCGAAGAAAGTAAGAACAGGACATTACTTCAACATAATAGAGACCGTACATGCAAAAGCCACAGCTAACATACTTATGATAAAAAATTATGAGCACAGCTTTAGAGTTAGAATCAGGAGCAAAGACAGAACATTTTCTCCTGTCAGTTGTATGCAACATATTACTAAAAGTCTTAGAGAGGTCAGTTAGGTGAGAAGAAGAAATAAAAGGCACTCAAGTTTGAAAATAGAAAATAAAACGTTCTGTGAGCTTCTAGATAGAAAATCGTCACATATATGAGCATATACATTGCAGAACCACTAAATTCAAAATCAGGCGTGTAGCTCATGACTATAATGGCAGCCCTGAGGTGCTGAGATTGAAAGGTAGTAAATTCAAGGCAAGCATGGGTTATATACTGATTCCTTGTTTCCAAAAGCAAAACAGAACAAAACAAAAACTCAAGCTTCCCATAATACCCAAAACAAGAAACAAAAAAATCAATTTTTATAAGGCAAGAAAAAATCCCCGTGCCCCCATAAATAAATCCTGATGCATTCAGTAAATTACAAGATGCAAAATCAACAACAAAACCCAGATTAATTCCTATATTCTAACAAAGAGTAATGCAAATGGAAAATGGAAGTTAAAAAAAAAATCCCTGGGAGCTGGAGAGATGGCTCAGTGGTTAAGAGCAGTGGTTGCTCTTGCAGAGGACCCGGGTTCAATTCCCAGTACTCACATGGCAGCTAACAACCATCTGTAACTCCAGTTCCAGGGAAATCCAGCACCTTCTTCTGACCTCTGCAGGCATTGCATTGCATGACACAGGCGCACTGACACACATGCAGACAATACATTCATACACATAAAGTAAACATAATGAATAAAACATAAAAGAGAAAACAGTATGACTAAGAAGGGGTCATGTGGGATAGAGGAGGAGGAATTTTAAGAGAAGAGGGATAGAACACAAGTTTGAAGGGAGAAAGAGGCAAAGGTAGGGTGAAGGTTTACGTGCAGAGAGGGTAAAACAAAGCACGGCAGAAAAGGTGCAGAGAGAAGTTTGGGAAGAAAATGGAAAGCTACTATTTTATACACTTCCAAAATGAATTTAAATGGAGTTAGAAGCCATAGGTGGACAAATAAAAAGCCCAGTGCTAGGTGTGAGACACCTTCTAAGGTATGGGTTCAGGGGATCCTAGAGACCTCCAAAACAGTGGCATCTACTGTCAATGCTCTTGAAGGCTCATCACAGTTTGGTGGTAAGTCCTTATTGCTGAAGAAAGCACACATTTTACTCAAAAGACATGGAGGAATCAGGCTGGAACTAACTTGCAAGCTTCCTCCATAACAAGCTAGCTTTCATAGTAGAGAAAGTTGCCATGCCGCCTGCTGAAGGAGAAAAATCAACAGAATTATGTAGCTGTGAAAACTGCAAGCTATAACAATGACCAGCCTGACAAGATATGCCCACGGGTACAACAGTGGATGGATGTTAAAGTAGTAACCAACCACTTTATGATCATATTTAAGACCCCGTTTCTCCACAGGAGGTAACCCAGGCCTGGCACTGTAAATCTGGCCAAAAGCCTATGTCTGGAAATTTCATAGTCCTTAAAGGATACCTACTACTATCACTTTGCTAAATAGATATAGTATCAAACTGCCTTCTAAATATATATCTCAACACCCTAGTGGAGCTCTCAGTCATCATCAAAGATGCTTCTTTTTGCAGCCAATAGCGTTTAATGAGGAGACTCACAACTGGTCAAAGTGCATAAAATTGTCTGTGGAGTTTTCAGTCATATATGGGATGGCTGTATCACATACTTTCCCTTCAAATCTCAGGGAATGTTGTGGAACATCAGGCAGAAAGATTCCAAGAGCCAGTCTGAGGAAGACTATAGCAAGTCACTGTCTTCTAGATACAATAAAACCCTTTCAGCAAGCAAAGGAAAGATACCCAATATCATTAATCATTAATGCAGTGCATGTTAAAATCACAGTGAGACATCTTTTGCTATTTGGATGGATGCTACTAAAAATGGAAAACAAAATAAGTGTTTGTAAAATTGTGGAGAAATTAGAAACTATGATAATAAAAAAGTGAACTGATACAGCTTCTTTTCAAACACATTATTGGAAGTTTCTAGAAAGATTCAAAATGCACTACCATACAATCCAATAACATGAATTCTTTGTACATATTCAAAAATTGAATGTAAGATATCAGATAGATATTTGTAAACTGAAACTAATGTTCATCAAGTATTATTTATGAAAGCCAAAAATAGAATATATGTAGCAGACATTACTCTGCCTGAAAAAAAAAAGAAAATTTGTTGCATATCCAACAAAGATGAACCTATATTGAAATAAGTAATGTAAAAGATCACATATACTGTGTGGTTCCAATTATATATGGTACTTATGTCTTATGAGGTGGTTAAAGTCTTAGAAACAGAAAGCAGAATGGATATTGCCAAGACCTGCAAGACTGGAAGACGGAAGTTTTTCTTCAGTAGCTCAGAATCTCAAATTTGTAAGACGGAGAATCTTCTAGAGACCTGTTGTGGCACAGGTGAATCTGGCTAACTGCAATGTTAGACACAAAACATTTAAGACACAAATTATTTTAAAAGTATTTTATTTTATGTGTATGACTGTTTCCCTACATGTATGTACATACGCCATGTGTATGCCTCGTATTCACAGAGGCCAGAAGAGGGTGTCAAATCCCCTGAAACTCAAGTCACAGATATTGTGAGCTGTCATGTAGGTGCTGGGAATTGAACCTGGGTCCTCTGCAAGAGTAGCAAGTGCTCTTAACCATTGAATGATCTGTCCAGCCCCTAAAATGTCAAATTTTATGTATTTTTCTGAAATTAAAAAAATGCAATGTAGTGTTACAGAAAAACCACCTATTGAAGGACCAGCCGTACTTATTTTTCCTTTTCAGATTTATCATTCATGTAGCTTTTAAGATGAGAGCTTTCATGGTTGTTTTAAATAAAACCTCCCAATGTTAATGAATCAAAAATTATATACAGAAGCCTTCCCATATTCTGGTAGCTGATAGATTTATCACCAAGATAAGATAAAGATAATTCACTTTTAAAATTAAAACCAGCTGATAGATGCTAAAAAGTAAAGTTTGGCTTAGAAATGGGACCCCAATTAGAAATTCAAGTTTGGCAGCTACAGTTGTAGAAAAATGGTTAAGGTGATAGACTAGAAATTCAAGTTTAGATTTCTAACAGCTGTAGAATTTAAAATCTCAAAATAGTAATGTTCATAGATATAAGTTATGTTTTAAGAGGTATGGTTAAATTAAACCCAGATTTTTTTAAAATTTTTTTTATTAATTTTATTTCTGTATGTGCATGAATGTACTATCTGCATACAAGTCTGTGCACCCGTGTAGTGCAAAGCCGCGGAGGTCAGAAGAGGGCGTCGGATTCCCCTGGAACTGGAGTTCTCCTGGAACTGGAGTTTCAGACGGTTCTCGGCCACCCTGTGGGTGCTGGGGATCGAACCTGGGTCCTCTGCAAGAGCGGTCAGCGCTCTTAACCGCTAGGCCATCTCTCCAGCCCCTAAACCCAGATTTTATGAATAATGTGTAGCATGTTAGTTTATACTATTAGCTGTGTCAATTTGCTATCCTGAAGCATAATTTGAATATCTAAAGTTTTAGGATGAAACATTCTAAATAATCTAGTCTCATAAATTCCCATTTCTTTGCACTCTCAGAATGGAGTGGTGTGGTTCAAGATTTAAGTCTCAAGATTATGGAGCATGTGTGTTGAGATCCTGATTGCTCAGGCTGAGTGTTTGCTGAGTGGGTTGATGTAAAAGTAATTATCTTTGTATTCTTATTATTTCTAGTAGCATTTAGCTAACTGTCTTTTCTTGTTTGTGTTTAATTCCTCACTGTTAGAAATGTAAATGTGCTTCATGGTGTAGATATAAAGAATTACAGTCTCATTCATCCTTATTAATTTAGTGTGCATGATGGATATTTATGTGATTTTGCATTATTGAAGTTTTTCCATTTTCAAACATAATTTCCTATAGCTAGTAAAAACAATACATATCTTCACATTTCTTTAGTTTTCCAGGCATTTTAATACTACAATGGAATTTACATACAATCTTAGATGACTTTTATTGTTTCATATGTTAATGTACTTATTAAAATGCATTTAGAAAAGATCCGCAATTGGATAGAGGTTAGCCTGGTCTACATAATGAGTTCTAGGACAGCTGAGGCTACAGGGAAACAGAACATGATTCTATTTCCCCGTCTTGCCACTGCTCACATACTCAGAAATACTGTGGTTTCCTCACAAACTGCAGCCTGCATGCATTAGGTGAAAGGGATTGTTTACAACTATTTCTTCTATCATCCTTGGCTTGATGCATGATTGAATATACTATTTCTTTCTCTTAGACATAATTTCATTAAGGTAAGTTCTTAGAAGCAGACTTGCTGGATCAATAAAAATATATTTCTTAGTTTCTTTTTCTTTTCTTTTTTTTTGTTCTTTTTAAGACAGGGTCTCCCTGTTAGTCCCAGCTGTCCTGGAACTCACTCTGTAGACCAGGCTGGCCTTGAACTCACAAAGATCTGCCTGTCTCTGCCTCCCAAGTGCTAGGATTAAAGGCGTGCACCACCACTGCTAAACTGGCCTCCAAAAATGTAATGACATGCTATATAATTTCCACAGCAGTTTCTGAGCTAGCCAGCCTGCGGATTTGTGAATTCCTGGGTATGAACAGGGTCTGTGTGTTGCTGTGTCAGCACCTTTAAAGCGCTCTCTAGTCGGGGCTGGAAGTCTTCTCCCTGAAAGGCTCTCCCATGCTCAGAGATGAAACAAAACTCAGAAAACCCGGGACGTGGCTGCAACAGCTCACACTGCCAACATGCTAACTCCCTCCCCGAGGGCTCAGTGAGACTGCCCATGTGCTACCATCTCCTTTTGGGAAGTGAATGGTTTTCAGGAGGCATAGGTCTATTTTTACTTTAAGATTTCATTCCATAGCTTCTGCTGACTTCAAACTCTCAATTTTCCTGCCTGCCTCGGTCTCCTGAATGGTGGGATTATAGGAGTATATATCATGCCTGTTTGGGTCCTATAACTCTTAACTGTAAGAAATTGTTCTTAGGAAGTATAAAAGTGGGATGCTAAGTAGAAGTAACTTTAGATGTGTGGAGTGCATGTTCTTTACTGGAAAGAACAATTTAAATTGTGTTAATTTAATTTTTAAAATATTTTTACACTGTTATTTATTTAATGTGTACACACACACACACACACACACACACACACACATGCGCGCGCGCGCGACACACACACACATCCCACAGCATCTCTGTGGAGGTCAGAGGACAACTTCCAGGAGTGAGTCCTCTCCTTCCACTATGTTTGTCCTGAGGTTTGAGGTCAGGTCGTTTGGCCTGGCCATAGGCTAAGTCATTTCACTGGCCTAGAATATCTCAATTTTATTTTATTTTATTTTTTTGGTCTTTTCGAGACAAGGTCTCCCTGTAGCCCCAGCTGTCCTGGAATTCACTCTGTAGACCAGGCTGGCCTTGAACTCACAAAGATCCACCTGCCTCTGCCTCCCAAGTGCTAGGATTAAAGGCATGCACCACCACACCCAGCAGAATTTTAAATGGAGGAATTTTAAAATGGAGGAAATTCAATAGCAAAATAAATTTTGTGTCTTGAAGAACAGTGGAGTGTATTATAGGGAAAGAGAAAATGAATGAACTATCTAAAAAAAGAAATGATGCAAATTTTTCGCCTTTTTTTTTTTTGTCTTCTTGAGACAGTGTCTTCCTGTAGCTCCAGCTGGCCTGGAACTCACTATGTATACCAGGCTGGCCTTGAACTCACAGAGATCCACCTGCCTCTGCCTCTTTAATTCCAAGTACTGGGATTAAAGGTATGCGCCACCACACTGGGCATAAAAATTTCTCTGTTTTTATTTGAAGAAAATGCTTAATTATAATTATTTAAAATAGTATATCTGGTTTTCCTTCATAGTTCCTGGCTCAGTTTGAAAATAATCATATCAAAATACAAAATTTCTGAGAATATAACAGGAAACATAATACTATATTACATATGGAGTAACTTGGAACCAAGTGTTTCATTAGATATTAGTAAAATGATCACTGAGAAAATAAGTTCATAAAATTTTATAAATAGTACCTAATCATATGAAAATATTTCTTGTTGTTGCTGTTGTTTGAGATAGGGTTTCTCCATAGCCCCAGCTGACCCAGAACTCTCTATGTAGACCAAGCTGCCTCTATCTCAGAGATCCCCCTGTCTCTGTGTGCACTACCTTGCCCATCTAACATACAAAAATATCTTAACTATGAATATACATTTTTTTCATTTACATTAGTAGATTTGTTTTTCCTTTCCTGTTGGGTTCAATCCACATGTATTTATATTATGAAGTAACATGATGTGTGTACTTTTCTTTTGTTCTAAAATATTTTCAGAATATAAACTAACAATCTTCTATGGAGCTCTCTAAAAAATATTATTTAGGCTATTCTATCAGATATGATAATTGTTCCATAAAATTCCTTTGCCTTTTGTTATTTATTAGGCATTGTTCTGGGAGTTTTAACAGTGGAGCAGATTTAAAAGGATTAATACTGAGCTATCAGCAGGGTTGCTGCACAGCATGTCCGCTGAGAGACTGAATTGCTGGTCTCTGTTAATATGCATGCTCTTATTTGGCACATTCATAATTGACTGGTAGAGTTAGTCACAGGATTTCCTGGAAAAAATTTTCCAAAGAGAAAAACAGCCTTGAGAGTGTTTAGTATATTTATTATTTCAGATATTAAATAACAGAAAGGAAGAACTAAACCTTAGGGTTTCACCTTCCAAAGAGTTCTTCCACAGACATTTCATCCTGGGCATTCTATTCTCTCAATTGCTGAGCAACTATCTACATGTAAATAGTTTCCTATAGGCATTTACTGAATTATTTGATAAACAGTATTCAAAATAGTTGTTAACATTTAAATTTTTTATGTGACATAACAAATGTTGATATTTATGAAATACAGGCAATGTCTCAATCCTCTATTCATTACATGATGTTTCAATCAGCATAATTGCCATATTTATCACTTCAAACATCATGATTTTGTTTTGAGAACATTCAAAATCCTTTTTAGATATTTTGAAATGTGGAATACTTTGTTATTTATAATCACTCAATTGTCCAATACAGCAACAGGATTGATTTTTCTATTTACCTGTAACTTCATACCTATTGTGTAGTTCTAATTCATATATATAAATGAAGAATGTGTATATAAATTTTATAACAAAATATAATGTTTTGTGTTGGAAGAACCTTTAGATGGGTTCCTAAAGTTTTCATGTAAAAATGTAGTGACTTGTCCAAGGGCCTATCTGAATCCATTTGTGTCAGAAGTAGGGTTAGGAGACCCAGCTTTCTATTCTCTGCTATATTCATTAAAACACTTAAAATGGGTCCATTAATCTAGTCATTGTAAGTGATGACTGTCTCTGTCATGATTAAAAATCTAAGATGAACCTCTAAGCAACTGCTTTCTCTTCTCCCTTTGCAAAAATGGCTGATATTTCTACATAAATTTCCAATTTCCTTGCCCACATGGATTTTTGTTGTTGTTGTCTTTAAGCATTTCAGAAATATTTTGATTGAGTTTTTGTGCATTTTGTATAATAGATTTTAACCAATTTTAGACCCCCCTTCCCACCTGTAACCCCCACAGCCCTTACCACCAGATTTTATGGATTCTGTTATATATGTTAAGTCCTTTCCAGTGAAGCACTTACACCCAGGTGTTCTTTGGTACAAGTTCATCCACTGGAGTCTGGTCAGCCTTCATAGAATCTCTCCATTGAAGAAGGTCTACTCTCCCTCACTCAGTAGGAAGCAATTGCTCATAGATCCAAGTCTACAAGTTAGGGAGCACGAACAAGACCCATGCTGACTCAATCCAACAAAAGTCCAGCAGAGAGCACATGGATTTCTGAAAGTTGGAAGAATGTATCTTCCTTGTATAGGGGAGGGAGTTCAACTATATTATACAGATCATGATTAATCACGTAACTCTGCCGTCTAGGAAGCAGAGCAATAATTTATAGAATTTTATGTTTTTCTAGGTTGAATATTTTATTTGCATTCACTGTAGGCCTCAGCAGCAAATAACACAAGCATTCCTCACAAAGTATTTGTATTTTAAATTTGAACTGAAAGCAGTTGAAGTGAATGAATGGGGAACTTGAGAAGTTTTTTTTGAAGCTTTTGTCATATTTAATTGAAATAAAAACACAAACACTTGATGTTAATGTCCAATTCAGAGTTATTCAAAGATAAATTTTACAGAAATAAGGATCTAATTTTATCAGAGCACTTTTTCCATAACAAATCTCCTCTCTTTTGTCTTTTATAAGCCATAAATAAATTTTTAACATATCGGCATATTTTCATGAAGTCAGAAGTCCAAATTCCATCCAGAGGATTAAGGTGTTAAGGAGAACCCCATGGTTGTCTTTATGGTTAAGAGAAACAACTTATGCTGCATCAACAGAGACTCTGGATATTAGTAATGTGCTTCATGCAGAGAGAATTTCTCCAAAGAATCATGACTAGTCACTCCTACTTCCTTAGGAGGTCTTTTTCTGCTGGGCTAATCTCTAATTGTGTTTATTTATTGGACCATATTATGCTCTTGATAACACTGTACACATCATTCATAATTTTTCCTCCTTAAAAGCATAAAACATTATTTATTCAAGTATGGGGGAAGGGCTCAATGCAAAGGTGTTTGGGTTAACAAAAGTAAAACTTGGTTTCAAGCCTCCAAAAATGAGATAAGCATGAGGAGACAGGTCGGCTGAATAATAAGCTTGCTATCCAAATAGATGTAAATGGTGTTTCCTGAGAGATCTAGTGGAGTAGGGAGCACAACAGCACAAGTGAGTGAATGTTGCTAGAATTACTATCTGCAAGTTTTAGCGTCTGAGAGGAAAGAAATCAATGGGCTTCTTACAAAAATTGTCTCTAATTGAACAGCATTTTTCTAAATGTAACTGTAATTGAAAATTTATTTTGAAGCAATTTGAGATCTTCTGCAAATGAAGAACAAAACTATGTTTTTCCAGCTCTTCTGACATTCTAATTTCCTAGGGTGGCAATGAAAAGTATCATTAAGTACAAATAAAAGGAGAAGACAGATGAATTTTACAATGACCCATTCTGTTAGAAGGAGGTGAGGGTTCCCCTCCTCCCTTTTCTTTATAATCTTCCGGCAAGTCGTGATTAGTTACAAAAGAATTGTAAGGGTGTAATCAGACATTAAAATTGTCTTTGTTAGTTGTTTTGAAATATATAATATGCTAATAACCTATTCATTAAATTAGTATTTTTCTATTTAAGAAGAAGCTTTTGTATTATAAAGCTAGTCTATTTTTGTGGAATGGGCTATAATCACATTTAAAAATAATTTACAAAGATTGCAATAGCTTATTCATTTGTAACTTACCTCAAAGTGGGTAAAATTAGGTCTAGGTTTTTGTATAGGACTGCTCCAAGAACAAATACAGATGATTCATCTAATTCTAGAAAGAATAAAGTGAAAAGTGTTAGCAAAATCATAAGAAAATGCAGTCGTACAAAACTTTAATCCATGAATCACAAATGTATTTCAATAACTGCTTATGAGCCAAGATAGAGCCATGTAGCAAAAAATGTACCCTTACTATGCCTGGGCATGCTGGACACACTGTCTGAACCAGGTAGCTGTAGAAGATAGTATTCATGATGGCTTTGTCATCAGGAACAATCTTTTTCCCCCACCAGAATGATGCAACGACCATCCTCAGGTAAATTTAAAGGATTTCAATTCCCAGTGATATGGGAGATATGGGAATTTTATATTATGTGTATAGTTGTTTTCCCTACATTGCATGTAGATGCACCTGATTGTAGATACACCTGGCCGTGCAGTACTTATGGAGGTCAAAAGAGGGTTTTGAATCACTTGGAATTGGAACTAAGGATGGTTGTTAACCACCTTATGTGTGCTGGGAACTGAACCTAGGTCCTCTGCTAGAGCTGTCAGTACTCTTAACTGCCAAGCCATCTCTTCAGCTCCCACATGTCAGTTTTGAAGATTCTTAAGATAAAATCTCATTTTGTCTTATATGTGCTAACAACACAAAACAAAATAATACCCACAAAGCAAAATAAATTTTAAGATGAGTTAGAAACAAAACACCTTTGCATTAAAAATGCAATTTTATTTCAGCATCTAAATTTAAAGTGTTGAGACATGTGCTTTATTCTGATATGAAAATATTAGTAGAGAAACTTAACTACATCAAGGTCAGGTAAACAGTTAAATTTTTTTCTACTCTAATACATCATCCCTCTTAATGAATTTGTTGATTTAAAGACCAAGTACAAGGTGTCTACATTTACAAAATTAGTTTACAATCCTGTTGCTGAACCATTTCAAAATTATTTAATATATGGAGATTTGTACTTAGTACTTCACTGTATGAACTTATCAGGAATCTTAGGTTCAAAGCTCATATCATTTCCATATTTACCTTTTGATGATACAGGAGTAAAAATGCTTTTTGGAATAACTACCCTATCTTCTGAATTTCTTGCCCAGTCAACCATTCCTTTCCGTCCTTTCATTGGGAAGTTGATGTCTGTTAGAACAGAGGCCGCAGGAAGCTTCTGAATACTAGCCACTATTGAAAAAGAAATTATATTGTCAGCCAGTCATTCTTTAACTGTTGCTGCAACCGAACTGATCAAATTCAACTTTAAATATATTCAAAATAGAATTGCAAGGCAAATTCTCATTTAGCAGAGCATCTATCTATCATCTATCTATCTATCAGGCAATATTTTTCTTGAAAGTTTGGAGCTCTCACTCTTCAGTAGGTTTGTGTTGGTTTCATTACGAATCATAAAATGATGGCCAATGGTGATGGCAGTACCCTGAGGGTACCCACAGATAGATAATGCCAATGGTGATGGCGGTAACCTGAGGGAACCCATAGATAATGTCACATTGCTTGTTGATGACTGCTCACTGTTCCAAGTCTTAATCTGTGTACTGTCATCAAAATATTTTTGCTTTAGCAGAATACTATTTTTGAAATTTACCTATTTCTAGTTTGTGTTTGTGTGTGTGTGTGTGTGTGTGTGTGTGTGTGCGTGTAATTCTCTGTATGTGCACTATGTGAATGCAGGTAACCATGGAAGGTGCAGAGATTGTTGGATTCCCTGGAACTGGAGTTACATGAAATTGTGAGCCCTTCCCATGTGGGTGATGGGAACCCAACCCTGGTCCTCTGCATGAGCAACAAGTGCTCTTAACTCCTGGGCAATCTCTACCCCCTGAACATTAATATTTGAACAAGTTTGCTATATTTTTGATGGGGTCCTCTGAAGACATGGACAATAAAGCCAAATTACACTGGAAGAACTGTCATAATACAAGTAATGCAGCAACAATAACAAGGCCATTACCACATCACTTTCATGTATAAAAATATCAAATACATTACTAACAACACAATCTTAAGACTTTTCCTTAAATCCAAAGTAAAAAAATATATGCACATTATCAAGAATTGTGCCTTTAAGATACATTAAAAGAAACATGATCTGTTAAATTTATTTCACAGGTACATATATGTATAACGAGGTTTAAAATGATAAAAATTTCAGCACTTACTGATTATACATTATATACATGTTTCAATTAAAAAGTATAATTTTTCAAATTTTACACAGATCCATGTTTGTCCTATATTAATGCTTTCAGTGTCCCATGGAGATTGTGAGTGGAAAGATGACGAGGAACTGTAAAAGCTATCACAATAGGAAAGCTAAAATAAAACCATTAGGCACTTCATAAGTGGATTTTATTCTAAGAGAACTTGTAATTTAAATAAGAGAGGATGAAATTAAGATTTTAACAATATTAGTTGTATAAATATATTACTGCACCACTGGCATGATTTCAAATTAAATTGGTTATGTATTATGGCATCACACCAGTGAAATTATACTTTATGAAAGCTCTTTCTGGCTATTATACACATCCATTATCAGCACAGGGTGGAATTTCATTTGGCCTGCAATTTGACTTATTAAGCTTAGAAGGGATTTGCTAACTAAATATTGAAGGGAAAAGGTACTGGGTAACACATAAATTATTTATGGTTGTTAAATGCCATTTTGGAATAACAGCTGTAATTATTTTACTTTCTTTTTAATTTTTAAAACAGGGTACTTTTCCCATGCGTAAATACCCCATTTAATGTCCCAAGAGCTATAAACCTTCTGCTGTGTATAAACAGTCAGCACACAGGTAAAACATACAGCCTTCAGTTTCTTAAACTGCAATGTGAAAAAATAGTTTAACTTTCTTCTAGTCTAACTTTATTATCTTGTCATTTAGAAGAAAATCTGTTTCATTACTTTGTTCTAAAAATTGATGAAATCAAAGAAATCGGAGTTGTCTTTCACAGGCTGCTTTTTATTATTAAGGAAATTAAACTAGAAGTAAATGGTTGGACCCTGAAATCTAAAACTTTCTCTATTTCTATATACTTTGATAGAAAACAAAAAAATAAAAACAAAGCAAGTTTATAAAATGTAGGATATTACCAAGATTGGTGGTCAATGTCTTGAATCCAAGTACTGAGGAGGCAGAGCAGATGGATCACTGTGATAACAAGTTTCAGGCCAGCTGAGGCTATGCAATAAGACCCAGTGTAAACAAAACAAAACAAAACAAGGAGGATATTTGGATCCATTAGGAATCACTTTACCCTGAGTAAATGCTAGCTAACACTATATTCATGAATACAGAAGCTGATATAGTGATACAGGTTTTTATGTGGCTTCAAGAAATACATTCAATCATTGGAGGTATATTAGCTGTTAAATATGCCTACATAGGAAAGATTATTCTTTGCAACACAGTATAGAATAAAGGAATACAAAAATATGTGAGGGATGTGTAAATTCACATGAGGATTGCACAAAACCAAAACCTGGCTTCCATTTTCTACTTAGGAATGCAGTATACATATATATTTATTATACACACATACATGTATATGTATGTGTATATAGTACATATTTAAATCCAGGCTTGGTAGAACACACTTTTTAAAAAGTCTTTTTGAGACAAGGTTTCCCTGTAGTCTCAGCTGTCCTGGAACTCTCTATGTAAACCAGGCTGGCCTTGAAATCGCAGAGATCCACCTGGCAGGACACACTTCTAATTCTCGCACTCAGGAGGCAGAGGCAGACAAATCCACTATGAGATTGGGGCCAGAGAGTTCCTGAGGCTAGAGTGAGAGCCTTGTCCCAAACAACACACCATTATCAAACACCAAAATAAACCAAACATATATATATATATATATCTATCTACTATATACTATATATCTAACACCCTTTTCTCTTATGAAAGGGATTTTTGTGTAGATGGTAACTCACATGCTGGGATGTGTCTGTTTCTTAAACAGACTTAGGACTTGTGAAATACACAACCTCAGCTACAATTAGCTACCCAATTCTACCATTGTACCTTGAAAGTAATGACAATAAGGAAACCTGTGAGTATAGCTAGCTATGTTGCAATAAACCTTCATGTATAGCCACTAAAATTTAGACATTATATGATTTCTTTCAAATGCCAAGTAGAATTATTCTCTTCTTGATTTTTTTCACACTTACTTTCAAGGTACAATGGTAGAATTGGGTAGCTAATTGTAGCTGAGGTTGTGTATTTCACAAGTCCTAAGTCTGTTTAAGAAACAGACACATCCCAGCATGTGAGTTACCATCTACACAAAAATCCCATTTTATTTTATTCTATTTTAAAAATGTATTTCTAGTTCAATATTCAATACTATATATCTATTAATATGAAACATTTAGACAGAAAGACAGTCTCTCTCTCTCTCTCTCTCTCTCTCTCTCTCATTGTGACCAGCCACACTGAGCTAATTATTATATGCAATACTTCACATACTTTTCATTGTGAGGTGAGAAAATTTAAAATGTCTTTTAGCAACGTGTTTCTTAAAGTAATATAATAATTTCAATAAAAGCCTTCTAAAAAGTGACATTGCTTGTAGACTTCTGTTGCTCAAATGTTAAAATTTAAATTATGGCATCTTGGCTCTTCATGAACTTTCAGTCATTAGTGAGAAGGCTTCTTCTACGCAGCAAAAGTAATTTAGAGATGGCTTGTTTCCTCCTTTTTTGAGTCTTGTGGAAGACTTTTAGACCAATCCAATTCCCAATCCTTCCCTTCTTCACTAAGTTTAAATATTCAAGTTCCTTAGGTATATTTAGATGCAGTTAGTCTTTAAGGAAAGGGAAAGCTAGAATGTTAGATGACTACCAAAGAGGTAAAGTTCAGAAATTAATTCATTAAAGTACATCTTAGTAAATATGTGCCTAGTGCTGACAGTGCGACATAAACGAAAGTGTACATAACAGTGTACACTGTGCTTCTGGAGCAATGGATTCATTAAATGCACTAATAATGAGCGCTTAGGTGACACAAAAACTTTACTCAAATATTTAAAAATAAGCTTTCTTAGAGATTACAGTGCTTGGAAAAAATGTGACAAAATACATTGTCTCTGAACTAATAAGTATCTCTTCCCTGCTCCAAGAATTACCTTAAATTCACTGTATCATATTTTCATTACAATATATTTGTGAGTTCTTAATGTAATAAAAAAAAAGACATTTCATCTATGGAAGTGTTGGCTATTCTTTGTGGAGCTGATTTTCCCATAATTGTTTCTGGGAATTGCTACATGCTGTATTCCGTATCATAATAAAGTATTTAACTTTTGCTACAAACATTATTCTTGGTTGACTTTCAGTCACCGAAAGCAAGGGGTTACTTATTAGAAACTTTATACTGAATTCACTCATATAACCAGAGACAAGAAGTACACTTAAAATAAACAGAGCTCAATATGTAGTACTGATACAGCACTATACAGGGTGGTGAGCCAGAGACCATTCTACTGTTTTGTTTCTTTTAGCATTTTCTTTTCTTCCTTTTCTTTTTCTTCTCTCTCTCCATCTGCCTCTGTTTTAAATTGATTCTGCTAGAAGGAAAGAGATGCATTCTCTGGTAATTTGGGTGTACAAGGTCAGCCCATTCAAAAAAAAAGTATTGCTTCAATAAAGAGAACCACTGTATCACAAATGACAGACTCGGTATTTCCATTGCAGCTAGGACCACAGACAGTGAAGGGCACCTCAGAGTCACTACTCTTAACATCAGCCTGAGCATTCAAGGCAGTGATTCACATTCTGTTTCAATGATGAAACGCTTAGGCAAGGGTTCCTTGTAGCAACAAACAAGTGTGGAAGGGAATATAGAAGCTGTTTAACAGCTACCTCAAAAACAGTTCTTCCCTATTTTCTCCTTGTATTGATGTCTCAGACATATTTGAAGTTCGCATTATTTTTTCACTTTCATTCAGAGGGGAACAACTGACAAGCTGGGTCTTACTGCATCAATATTGGAAAATTGCCCAGTTATCAAAATGGAATGCTTAGTGGAAAATATCAGTCCGGATTACTACTAGATGGCCATCTGCACAGCTTTGAAATCCTGTGAGAAGAATATGGTTGCAGGGGAGGGGAAGTGATGCTCTGGGGTCGGTATGCTGTACTTTACCTATTGGTTTCAGTGAGCAACTTCTGAGTTCTTAGGTTAAGCGTGTGACTTGTCTTTATATGACAATGCTGACTGCTTAGTAAAACAGACTATCTGAGAAAGCAAGGGACAACATCTTTTTAACAATTGTTGGATACTTGTTAAGAGGTTGACACTTTTCATTCACTCCTTAATTCATTCAAGACCTATTTAGAACCCCTCTGTACTACCCATTGCTGTTACCATAACACTTAGGTGATGCTCTACACACATCTCGTTTAACATTCAAATCATTTCATGAAGCATTACTATTATCAGGATTATTGCTGTTATTCTTAGGACGTTTAGCTTTACAAATGAAGAATTGGATTCTGCTTAAGTTCTTTACTCAAGGTCTTCAATGGTCCCAGGGAGTGTCAAATCCCATGGGACCATTGAAGCCCATGATTTTGAACTGCCTGGTGATATTTGATTCTATCTTACAAATCACCACAAATTTCATCTACTTCCTTGTAATATTTTTAACAAAACATACAAGAGAGTTTTAGTAATTTATACTGAAGACAAAGAACTCTATGCAAAATAAGAAGCCATTGAACAATGATAAGTAGCTTATATACTTTCACCGGACTGCCACAATCTTTATGTTGTAACACCTAAATAATAAAAAGTCACATCTTAAGAGTCTGCAACAGTGGTGTATTAGGAAACATTTGGATATTTCCGTAGATAGAGTTTAACTGTTCTCTTTCTTTTGGTCCCCACATCTGTTCTGCCTTTTTTCTCAAAATGCTGAGATTGGAGTGTTGAGGGCTACAAAGAACCTGATGGCTGCAGTGTGATGCTCGGCCACAGAAGCAGTGGGCAGAGAACGCTCGGGACCAATGAGCTATGAAAGAAAGTTCCATTGCCTCTATCTCCACCAGTGCCACCACAAAGTTCTGGATACCCAAGTCCTAGAAACATTGTGCACAGATTTAGATGAGAAATACCCTTCTTTTTACATGCTCTCAACTTTTGTTTTTGGAAAAAAATAGGATCCTATGGCAATCAAATGTAGGCAAACTGATGTGGAGTTAAAAATAAGTAACTATATGCCAGGCACGGTGGCATGCATCTTTAATCCCAACCTTGGGAGGCAGAAGCGGGTGCCCCTCTGTGTGATCCAGGACATCCTGATTCACATCATGATTTCCAGGTAGGCTGGGCTAGGAAGACCCTGACCAAAAGCAGTCGTCAACAACAACAACAACAACAACAACAACAACACACACACACACACACACACACACACACACAGCAAAGTAATTATGTGCAACTTTTACTAATTCCTTCTTCAACTTGTGAGCTGAAAATTTCATGTTAGTCAATCTAATAATTATTTTCCATATTTGTTTCCAGCTTTTAAATAGGAAGTGTTCTAAATTATTTCTAATTATTAGTTTCATATTCTATTTTTTATCCATCACCCATTTCAAGCCTAGGACTTTGGGCAGCAGAATGCATTCCTAATTTCTACCTGACTTTGAGGCTCTTGCGAAGGCCTCCTGCACCAGCACACCCCACACTGAAAATACTGGTGCAAAAGGGCCGATCCAAGTTTATACATGAGATTCTTGTTGAGCAGAATTTTCTTGACCAGGAGTCACTAAACTAAAACCTGCAGTAATCCTGTCCCTTTGGCCACCTTTGCATCACTTTCAAACTAAAAATATTTTTGTACATCTCTTTAAGCAATGGGAAAAAATCAAGAAGAGAATAATTCTACTTGGCATTTGAAAGAAATCATATAATGTCTAAATTTTAGTGGCTATACATGAAGGTTTATTGCAACATAGCTAGCTATACTCACAGGTTTCCTTATTGTCATTACTTTCAAGGTACAATGGTAGAATTGGGTAGCTAATTGTAGCTGAGGTTGTGTATTTCACAAGTCCTAAGATCTTTACTATTTGGATTTACAATATGTTCTACACATATTTTGTGTAAGGTAATCATTTTTCTCTAATAAGAAATATAATGTAAAAAAAGACCTTAGCATCTCTACTTTTGTAATCTATTGCAAAGTACTTCTGACTGCTGTTTTGTTCCTATTTACACAAAGTGTAATAGAGAAGATGCCCGCCGATTTTACCAATTTTCTTTCAGCTTTCAAAATATGTGCTCTTTTAGAAAAAGACACTTACAATATTCATTTTCTCTGTGCAAATGGATCTTAATTTTAATTTTATAATCACTACAAAATAGGATGTGAGGTGGGAAGTATTTTTTGCATGTACATCAAAATAGTAAAAACACATCGATTTTAAAATACTTTAGGTTAAAATCTTTCATTTCCCAATCAGTGAAATTCTGAACACAAGACCTACAGAAGAAGGAATTTTAGATAGTAATTAACAAAGTATAAAAGAATAAGGGCTTTGGATAATAAAACATTATCCAAATGTTATTTTGAAGTTAAAGGTTGCTTAAACCCTGTCTGAAAAACAACTCGGGAACCTATGAGGAGCTGGGATCTGCAACCAGAGTTTCCCTGGAGATTGAATGACCCACTCCCTGGGAAGTGCTATGTCTTAACAGTAGAAAAGGTATCATTACAGACTTGATAGTTTTATTTGTTACTACATTCATCCAAAATCCCCGTTAAGCACCAGAGAGTTCCAAGAACTGTCCTACTCCTAAAATTCAGCAAGTAAACAAGATGCATTAACTCTCTGTCCTTAAAGTGCTGGAGTGTGGTATACAGAATGCCTTCAACAAATAAGGGGGTGGGGCGTAGTTCAGAGTATTCTAGATTGCATTGCCTACAACCTGAAGGGAATGACGGATAAGACAGAAAACAGGACATGGGTCAAGGATGGCCGCTCCACACAGGGTTGTCTGAGGAATTGGTATGAGTTAGAGATGGGTAGGAGTCAAGGAGCGGGGATCGCCTTGGTGGACCCAGGACCCAGTAAACACGAGTAATGTTCCTGAGACATTGGGCCAGGAAAGGATATTCCGAACAGAAGAAATGATGTAAGATCAGAAAACTTAAGATATTCTAGGGAAACATTGTATTTATAGTAGTAAATGCTATTATATTAACACTAATAGTAATTGTATATGGGGAGAGTTTCAGTGAGGTACAAGACTAAATATGACATGGCATGCTATAAGATCTGATCAGAATAAAGGTCCTATTCAGAGCATGTAAGTATAACTTGGATGTCTTCAGATTAAAGCTGACAGTTGATAATATAGATATGGGTACATTATTGAAAACGGAGAATGTGATATTCTGATTATTTTATCCAGCAAGCATTAGCTGAATACTTACTATTTATTTGCCAGGCACAGTCACTGGAACTGCAATGCATTTCTGAATAACAGAGTAAAGTTAGTGCCCTCATGAAACTAACACAAAATCTTGGAAGAGATTGGGAGGCCACAAAACTTGGAGGAATGTCATTACCAATAAACGATAAAGACAGGTGAACTTTAGTAAAACACACTGAATAGAAGAAGCTTCACTCAGCAGCTGGCATTGGAAAGTATTGAAGGGGGAGCTATGTATATGTTGAAGAGATGACAGTTGTGACTTAGGAAGGTCTACTTTCAGAAGCAAAGGTAAGGGACAATAACAACACCAGAACTAAATGGTGATGTGTGACAATCAGGAACACTTGCATAATTTGATAAGAGAATGACTTCCTATGGAATTTAAGGTTTCCTAAAGTTGACATAGACAGCTCAGGATGTAGCTCAGTTTATAGCATGTTCATTTTGCTTACATGAAGCCCAAGTTTCAATCCATGCCACTGCAAAAATGGGGCATGGTAGCATGGCCATATATCCTCAGCATTTGGCAAGTGGGGACAAAAGGCTCAAAAGTTCAAGGCTTTTTTCAGCTACATAGAGAGTTCAAAGCCGATACAGACTACATGAAACTGCTTCATCTGAAAGGAAGTCATACAAGGGGCAGCCATTGTTTTTAAAATGAATACAGTACAAACACTCTAAAATTAGGTTTAAGATCTAACAAATACCAAGAGATGGAAAATTATTCCTACATGGCTAAAAAGTAAATTTTAGGGGGCTGGAGCGATGGCCTAGCGGTTAAGAGCGCCGACCGCTCTTGCAGAGGACCCGGGTTCGATCCCCAGCACCCACATGGCGGCCGAGAGCCGTCTGAAACTCCAATTCCAGGAGAACTCCAGTTCCAGGGGAGTCCGACGCCCTCTTCTGACCTCCGCGGCATTGCACGTCACGGGTGCACAGACTTGCATGCAAACAATACATTCATACACATACGGAAAAAAAAAAAAAAAAAAAGTAAATTTTATCAGTCTTCTTTTGCATCATTAAACTCTGCTTTCATTTTTTATTATTGTTATTTGATATGTATGAGTGTATTACCTGCATATATGTAACTGCACCTATATCATGCAATGCCCAAGGAGGTCAGAAGAGGGTGTTGAGTCCTCTGGAACTGGAGTTACAAATGGGTGTTATCTGCCATGTAGTTGCTGGAAATAGAACCCAGGTCCTCTGCAAGAGCAGACTAGTACTCTTAAGCACTGAGTGATCTCTCCAGCCTCTAAACTCTGGATTTATTATGTGAAAGCAGCCATAGAGAGTTATTAATGAATTATTAAAAAACCACACAGAAAAATGTGGTTTTTAATAATAAAAGCAAAATTGTCTTATGTGAGCAATGCCATTGATCAGAACCCTTGATTTTTCTCCTCAGAAGCACTCCTGTCCCCATCCTGCTAGAAGGTCTTGTGAAATACACAGACAGGAGGACCCCAGGCAAAAGGCTGCTGGAGGCAAAGGGTTGCTGGACTTCTGCCTTTCTCTGACCTCCTACAATTCAGCAATTAATTTAATCTCTTGGTATTAATTTTGAAACATGTCTCACACACTTTATTTTATATGTATAATATTTTATATATTTTATGTATATATGATTATAAATATATAAAATCACTATGCCATGGCTTCGGTTTCTGTAGTCACATTACATCATCGACATGTGGGTATGTTCTACCACAAGCCTCTTGCATCCAATACAGTACAGAGCCCTAATTCTTATCCTTGGGCCTTCATTTTTTTTTTTTTTAGTCTGATATGTCCCAACAATCCCATAGAAGGAGAGCTAAGTACCCATGTCTTTTTATTTTATCATCTTATAAAGCTCTTTCATTTTTTTTTAGCTCTTTCATTTTTATATACATTTTGTTTTCTACATGTTTACAAATTCAAAAGGGGAATCACGTTCCCTATGTACTTTTGTTTGTTAGGGTCTCAGCCTAGAGTAGGTCTGATATAACTGAGCCCGAGTCGTGTGTGTGTGTGTGTGTGTGTGTATGTGTGTGTGTGTGTGTGTTTGTAATTCTAAACTGAATCACATCACTCCTACTGGCTTACCATCAGGATTGCACTAAGTACAAAACACATTATGTCCATCGGGGCTAGTTTGTAGCCTATGATATCTGGGCGAGTTTGTGGAATTTAGGAGGTTAATTATGCATGTGTGACCCAATAAAAGTCTTTAAAGCAAAAGCAGGGACAAATAAAAACAGAACGCACTATCTGCTAAGCATATTAGTGGACACCTGCACATTACTTCACTGGATCCCAAAACACACTATGAACCAAGTGTAATCAATCTCATTTTATAGACATGTTTTGAAACATTATGAAGCAAAGGACAATCAATAGTTCTAAATGATATTATATGCAAGGCTCTTAAATTCCTGATTGGAGAGCTGGAGAGACGGCTCACCAGTTAAGAGCATTGACTGCTCTTGCAAAGGATCTGGGTTTGATTCCCAGTATCCCATGGCAAATAACCATCTGTAACTCTGGTTCCAGGGAATCCGATACCCTCTTCTGACCTCCACGGGCACTGCACTACATTGGTACACTTACCTACAAGCAGGCAACACACTCATACACATAAAGTAAAAGTAATAAATATCCTAAACAGTTCCAGACTGGATTTATAGATAACCCAAAGGATAATTGTTGACAAACACTAACTTTATAATTTATAAGCAAAATTTATTTCCAGTCTCAGGAAATAAACAATTCAGGGAACTAAAGTCCAATTGACAATTTTTAAATCTTTTGTATTATCTAATGAACAAACTAATGAACAACAACAATCTTCAAATAACAGGTTTATTTCTCTTTCTGCTCATATACAAATACAATGTAAAGAAAAATTGAATGTTGTCTTTCACCAGTTAATTTTATGTAGTTAGTATATAACTGTAGTTTATAATTTTGTTTTATGTAGATAGACTATATTCAAATATACTTTACTGCTAAAGGCCTTTTATGTCACCATGGACTGGAGAGATTTCTCACTGCTTAAGAGGAATGACTGACTGCTCTTGCAGATAACCTGATTTGATTCCCAGCACCCACATGGCAGCTGACCACTCTCAGTAACTCCTAACTCCAGTTTACATATGAAAAGCAATAAAAACAAATCTTCAAAGCAGACAGCCCCTGTGGTTTGTAGTTTAGACAAATTATCTGTCTAGAAGTCTAGGATAGTGTTCTCTTTTATGATATATACAATAGGCAGAATATTTAGATAATTTTAATATTACAAGGTAGCACATTTTGGTAGCAATTTTAAAGTATCTTAGAGGAACAGACTATGGTTGGAGGAGATGGAATGATGTCACTAAAATTATATATCCAGTCAGCGACAGAACCTATAATTGGCCCTGTGTTTGTCCATTGTAAACTAAAGGCCATATGTACCAGGTGCTAAGCATATGTTATGTTGAATCTTGGTAATAATCAACTCCACAAGGAAGATGAAATTATTATTATTATTATATTACAGAGAAAAATCCTAGGAGTTCAGAGATGAAATACCTTGTAGAAGGTCATTATGTCATGGCCAAGGCAATGTTCTAACTCTAATGCCAGCACATTTTATTTTATCAATTTGTTTTCATACTAGAGTGTCTCAATACGTAGCCTAGGCTACATACAAGAGTGTCGTGATATGTAGCCTAGGCTGGCCTTCAACTCCTGATCATCTAGCCTGAAACTATGGAGTTCTGAGGTTATAGGTGTATGCCACCACATCTGGCCACCATATCTGAGAGTGTAAAAAGTAGTATCCTCACCTGCATGGACAGGAAATTGCCAGTTTCTAATCTGAGTCTGTTTTTCGGTTTGAAAATTCAGATCAAAAGTTAGTTATCTTAAATTCAGTGAAGGATGCCTTCTGAAGAGAAAGGAGTTTGCACCAATGTCTTGTTATAACCAAATAAAGGAAGACATTTTGTTAAAGGAGACCATAAAATCAGGAAGTGGAAAAAAAGGGAAAAAATCGTTAAGGGGGCTCAGTGCCTTTGTTCTCTGCACTGCTTACTATTATAGAGTCAGACCACTATTGCCATAGAGATAAGCAATTATTGCCATAGAAACAGCTGAAGTGGGGTTATTTTTCATATTCACATAAACTCAGTTGCATCCTTCTCATTGAAGACCAAAATTAGAAAGGATAAAATATTCCACTTTTACTAATTCTAAATCCTTAAGGTATTGCATAAATCAGAAAAGACTAGACTATTTTATAAAATTCAAATACCACTTTCAGTAAGCTTTACAGTTTACCTTTGCATTTAGACCCCTAAGTGTGAATCTTCTGGATTCTAACACAATTTATCTTAAACACAAGAAGCCACTGTGGGAAAAGTTGCAACTCTGATACCTGTTAGATACCACAGGTCATTTCCTAGAATTGCCTCCTGCTAACTCCCATGTTAGAAAGCATTTCCCTCACTGACGACCCCCAACGATCTGAACTGAGAAGCAAAACACCCATGTATTTGTGGAAAGCCCCTCTTCATAGCTTCCCAAGAGCTAAGAACCCACCAAGAGCTTTTTTGCAGATGTCCAAAGTCTTTATTAAGAACAGGAATGACTCAACTCAAAGCTGTTGTGGTGAGCTATATGTGGCAGTATTTAGAAATTCAAGAATTCTCCTGTATTCTATCAGTAATCTCAATGTTTAAAGTTGTGGTTCTCTGTCTGATGATATCCACCCAGCACTCTTAACTATACAGCTTAGCTTCACCATCTCTGTGATGCACATTTCTTCCCACACTTCCCTAAGGCAGAAGTGAAATCTTTGTTTTCTCATTCATGGTCTCAAAAGCTGTTGCAAATTATTATACAGTCTATCTTCTAATGTCACAAACTGATTTTTTTGTGACCTCTTTGGACTTCAGGTACTATGAGCTTTTTCTCAACAAATAAAAAGTTTGAAATAAATGATATTCATTTATTCCTTTGGTAGAGGAAAAGCATTGCTCTTATCGTAATACATTCTCCACTAGATAGTAAGCTGAAGGAATAAAGCATGAATGATTAACAAATAAAGTCACAACATTTCTATCAGCTAAGATGTGTTACAACACATCTGTGAAATGTATAATTCTGCCATCCATTAAGATGTATAATTAGTTGGAAAAGAAATTTAATTTTTTTAATAAAGTAGGTACATCTGGAGATTGTTACTACAAAAGAAAAGTCAGAAGTAATTTAACATTCATGTACAAATACTGGTCTCCCTGAAGTCACATTAAAAAAAAAAAAACTGACCTTGGATTTCTTAATACAACAGAAGTAGATTAGAGAATGATTGGTTGTACTAGATAATGAAACAAATCTTTACCACTCAGTTACTGAGGTGCAAATGGAGAACTGTATTCATTTTGAATGGAAATCATTGATGTAGGACAAATTAGGTGGGTGTTCTCAATACTCAGGCAGCAAGATTATCAGGAATAAATAGTTGGAGCTGGAGAGATTGACCAGAACTTTCAAGCACTGGTTCTTTTTAGTGAAAGACCTGGGTTTGGTTTCCACCACCCACATGGCAGGTAACAACCATCTGTAAGATTTCAGGGAATCTAATGCCCTCTTCTGGATTATGTGGGCATTGCATGCATGTGGTGCACTTACATAGAGTCAATACTCCTACACACAAATTACTAATAAATTAAAAAATAGTATCACGAATACTCATGAAAGCATTAATTTGGGTGATGCTATAGAATATGACTCATGCTTTCTCAGACTTTTCTTGGAAAGCCGTTTCAAGAATGCTTTGTTATTTCCACCTAGAAATATTTTTTAATCTTTGCACTCAAATGGCACTTCTGAAAAGAGATTTTGGAATAATAGTCTCTGACACTTTGTAAATTTTCATTATAAAGCATTAAATCTAGTGGAGAGGCCATAGGGGGCTGCAGATAGGGGAGGAGGTCTGGATATGATTAAGACGTGTAGTATGAAATGTACAAAATTTAAATACAAATATATGTTGAGAAAAAAGTAAATAAAATGTATACTCAAATGATGTGGAACTAAGGTACAGCAAGAAGGGCATACCGAAATTGTCTGTTCATTCTTAGGGGTAAAATACATGAGAAAAGAATTGGGGGCTGGAGAGATGGCTCAGTGGTTAAGAACACCAACTGCTCTTCCAGAGGACCCAGGTTCGATTCCCAGATTCCCAGCACCCACATAGTGGCTAAGAGCTGTCTTTAACTCCAGTTCCAGGGGAATCCGATTCCCTCTTCTGACCTCTGCAGCATTGCACAACATGGGTGCACCAACCTACATGCAGACAGTACATTCATACACATTTAAAAAATAATAAGGCCTGGAGAGATGGCCTAGTGGTTAAGAGCACCGACTGCTCTTGCAGAGGACCCGGGTTTGATCTCTAGCACCCACATGGCGGCTGAGAACCGTCCGTAACTCCAATTCCAGGAGAACTCTAGTTCCAGGGGAATCCAACACCCTCTTCTGACCTCCGCAGCATTGCACGACATGGGTGCATAGACCTACATGCAGACAGTACATTCATATACATAAAAAATAAATAAAATTTAAAAATAATAACTAAAAAATAAATAAAGCAAGTTAAAACTGTTACATAGACATCTAGAGAAGACTGCATGAGCCAGTCAGGGCAGAGCAGGTACGCAGGGAGAAGTTGACATATTATCAGGACTTTGAGCTATTTATGATGAGAAAGACAAAGATTTTCACGGAAAAGAGTATTATTGAATAGTGGCTTGATGAATAAGTGTATACTTCAGTACAACTATAAGAAAACAGATCAGATGAACATGGAACTATTTTCACTTCAATTCACTTAAGAAAGAATAGAACCCTGTTGATTACTTGAAATACAATAGCACACTTAACATTTTATACATTAAAGTTTATAGTTATAGCTATGATAGTAATACTGTTGCAAATAATATTTTAATTATTTATTTTTATGTGTATGAGTGCCTTGCCCACATGTATGTACATGCATCTGTGTCATGCAATACCCACAAAGGCCAGTAGAGGACATCAGATCCTTTGTGAATGTAGTTAAAGATAGTTGTTAGTTGCCATGTGGAGCTGGGAATTGAATCTCAGCCCTCTGTAAGAGCAGCCAGTGTTCTTAACCACAAAACCATCTCATCAGCCTCACAAATAATACTTTTAAGCTACAGAAATAAAAATACTTTCAAAGGTGTTTTCAATTTATATAACAAACTTTTATATACATTTAATTATTTATTTAATAAATAGAAAATGGTCTTACAAAGTAGAATAGTATTGGTTAGTTCCTTGTTAGATTTGGCTAATTCTTGGGGGTCCTTATTATTGAGTCTCTGTAATCTCATGGCTTACAGAAAGAAACAGGAAAAGTCAGGGAAAGTGTGATTTACTTCATTTTTAACTAGCAGGTCAATCTGAGTTACAGTTTTATAAACTTGTTTAAATGGTCATTTCCCTTTTGGCTCTGATTGCAGGATTTAGACAATGAGTGAGAGCAGGACAGTGATAGCTTCTATGGATAAACCTGTTGAATCCCCCGGGAACAGTGAAATTAGTACAAACTATGAGACTAAGGACTTGTGTGGAAATTAGGATAATATAGAGTATTAAAGATATAATATATATATATATATATATATATTCTATGTACAAATGTATTTTTTTATCTTTTTGGACTCTAAGCCTTAAAGACACTTAAAAGGGCATACCCTAGTATTCTGACACAAGCCTGTCTTATTTCTCTAATGTGGCTCTTAAAGATGGTATAGAGACATGTCCTTGAACCTTTACTTTGTGTTTTATTCTCCTGGGACAGTCTTGAAAGCCTGGGCTCTGACACATCAGCCTCCACAGTAGCAGAGACCACCTGTATGCACCACCACAGTCAGCTAGAACTTCCTCCTACCCCACATTCTACTCTTTTCCACCCAGTAGTCCTAATAATCCTCTACAAGACAAATCAGGTTATGCCATTCTCCTGCTCAAATCCTGAAGTAGTCTTACCTCTTCTTCTGAGATTCAGTCCAATGCCATCCAATTCTTACTTTATATTCCATCTTTGACTGCCTTCCTTCTATGGTCCCTCTATAACCATGCCAGCATCCCTACCTTGGAGTCCTCCACTTCCTCCAATGTGAAACATGTAGATGTATCGCAGTCTTTCATATGTTTTTGTTTTGTTAGGAACGCTCTGTCCCCACTATTCCAGTGCATCTCTGGCTCTCAAGTGATTCCTGACATTCCAACTATCACTGGTCTGAGGCCTTTCCTGACTTCTCTGCCTGAAATAACACCCTTGTTCTTATCCTCTATCTCTAATCATAACACACTTTTTTTTTTCTCTTCATAGCAACTGTAACCATTGGGCATATTGGATGGTATTTGGTTGATATGTGCCATCTGACTGGAAAGATCAGTTCCACTCTTTCACAAGATCAAGAGCTTTGTCTACTAATATACTGGAATAACTTCAGAACCCAGAACTGAATTGTACTTACTGAAGGGCTGACATGACAAAGTGAATTGAATCCATGAATCATCATTGACCTACTGTACTGACAACAGGAAACACCTTAAACTGAGGTTCTCAGATAGGTAGAGAAAAGCCCTTCCGTAACCCATAAGCTGTTTGCACCCAGAAGGACTGAAATGTCCTTTTACATCAACCTACCTACGCAGGATTTTTCTCCCCAATCATTTGAAATAAACAGAAATGGTCAATATCTTGTGCTAATTCCCAATAAACAAGAAATAATCAGATAACTCATAGCACTGCATTATCATGCCAAGTCTCACCTTAAAATATATTTGAACTATTTTGACAAGAGAAGCTATATGATAGTTCTATAAAGAAACCAGTCATTTAAACTCTTTGCGACCTCAGGAAAAGCATCGATTTGTTTCAGGTGTCTAGCAAGCCTGGGAGAAAGTCAGAAGGTGGGGGAGAGCCTCACAGTTTTATACTTGAGCCTAGTCGAGTGAACTGACATCAGTACTACAAATAAACAAGAAGATGCAGATTTGTGTATTTTAGGGGCCTGGTGTCAACTGACAGTGCGTTTTCACAAAGGAAGTTAAGCAAGTGATGAATGTGCAAACTAAGCAGTGATAGAAAGGAAAATAAAGAAACGAAGCCAAGAAAGAGACATTTCTTTCTTGTAGCTATGTCATCATATTGAAAATTGTTCCTCAACTGAAGACCGGCTAATATACCAAAGAAAGTATTAAATGTAGCAGTAAATATAAACCTTGACATATATATATGGTGATGAAAAGTCATTGTAAGCCCCCCCAAAAAGAATACTGATACTGTATTACATCATTAGATTGAATTTAGACTCAGTTTAAGAAAGTATCAAGCAAGATTATTCATTCTGAAAAACCCGATGTTGTATATTTCTAAATCAAGAATATACAATAATATTTAGCTCCACAAAGAAAAAAATATCCTAACTACAATGTTTGTAAGTTACCTATTTTACTCATATACTGGGGAAGAAATGAAACTGTATTTTCAAAAATCATATTTCTAGAACAGTGTTTGAAATGTTTTATAACTCATTATTCTAACATTACTTATTTGAAGATTTTATTAGCCTAAAAACATTTCCTGTTTGGTTTCATACTGTCAACACTGAATAATTCCAAAGAACAGCTGTGAGACAGCAGCATGTGTCATCTTCGAAAAGTAAATTCTTGTCTACAACTGACTCCAATGTTAAGAGTGTCATGACCGAGGCCTCCAAAAGCATGCACATTTAGTTCCTGTCCACTCTGCCTGTGCTCTTCATGGGGAATTTTCATATACCATCAAAAAACACGTTTTTTAAATTTTAGATTTTAAAAAATATTTTTTAATTTTGAATGTATGGGTGTTATGCGTGTGTGTGTGTGTGTGTGTGTGTATGTATGTATGTGTGTGTGTGTGTGTGTGTGTGTAAGTGCACCCATGTTGTGATGCAGTGCCTACGAAGGACAGAAGAGGGCATCAGATACCCTGGACCTAGAGTTATAAGCAGGTAGGTATTAGCTGTCTTGTGGGTGCTGGGATTCAAACCCAGGTCGTCTCCAAGAACAGCCAGTGGTCTTTACTGCTGAGCCATCTCTCTAATGCCATGCTTTTCTTAACTCGAACACAATGACTTTTATTAGTAGTAGACAACAACTGGTGTGTTTATTTCAAAATCTCTCTCTCTTCTCTGATAATTTCTTGACTCTGACTATATTTATTTGGTCAGGGAGTACTAACCATTTATCCTCTGACACCTGCCTTGATTTTGTATATTCAACATAGCTATCATCTTACTTTCTTCTCTCACAACTGTCTTTTTAAAAATTTATTATTTTTATCTTACATGTACGATTTCCTACATGCATATAAGTGAACCTATGTTGTGGAATGCCTGAAGAGGTCAGAAGAGGGAGTTGGACCCCCTGGAACTGGAGTTGTTACCCACCATGTGGATACTGGGAATGAAACTCAGGTCCTCTACAAGAGCAGCCAGGGCTCTTAATTGCTGAGCCATCTCTCCAGCCCCCTCTTACAGCTGTCTTGATCACCGAAAACACTTACATAATTTCTACCATTATTTTTGTGCAGTTGATCCCCTTGTGTGTTTATTGATTTAACTTCTGTACTAAAATCTACGATCTCATTTCAGACTGTCACTTGAGGATTACACTTGTCTGAATACATGAGAGATTCAAATATTTTTGGAATAAATAGAATCTCAATTGCTCCTTTCTCCCCAACAGCCCCATTGATTATGGAATCCAATCAATTCTTACTTACCTCAGACAGAATCTGAAATTCATGTATACAGTTTAGTTTCTATTCATACCATTAGTAATTCAATTCTTCATTATGTCTTACATTGACTGCAGTTAAGAGCCTTTTATCTACACGTATATTAATTGTATTTACAGTTATTCCCAATAACTATTTTTTTTCCTTTAACATACTTGCTACCAATGCAGGATTCCTATCAAGCCAAGCATTAGTGATTACCTATTATCCTTAGAATGCAGAAAATTGAATTCTGAACCTCTTGATGCCTCTCAAA
This sequence comes from Rhizomys pruinosus, assembly GCA_009823505.1. Classification (NCBI taxonomy): domain Eukaryota; kingdom Metazoa; phylum Chordata; class Mammalia; order Rodentia; family Spalacidae; genus Rhizomys; species Rhizomys pruinosus. Next base: position 724,778 of record VZQC01008536.1, on the reverse strand, counting down.
TTTTTCTGCTTACTTCTACAAGTCTTTCATTCCACCATAAACACAATGACATTTGTGTTTATGTCAACTCTGACATTCGTCCTAGTTTCATTTCTGCTGCTGTGATGGGTAAAATACCCTGACCAAACACGACTTGGGAAAGGAAGGATTTACTTTAGCAGTTGATTTACAGTCCATCATTGAGAGAAGTCAAGGTAGGAACAGGAGGCAGGAATTTGCAGGCAGGCTTGCTTGCTTGCTATCTGACACAGCATTGCCTCTAACCAAGACACTCACACCCCAGACAAAGACCTATGGTAGGAGCTACAGAGGATGCTGCTTGCTTCCTGGCAGCCAAACCTAGCTACCTTTTCTATACAGTTCAGGACCAGGAACACATGACACGGGAATAGTGCCACCACAGTGGGGTGGCACCACGTACATCAAGTCATATGCATCTCCCAAAACACACAAGCCATGGTCTAATCTGATCTAGGAGAGTCCTCAATTGAGAGTCTCTCCCCAGATATTTCTTGGTTGTATCAAGTTATTGTTGCTGATTTTATGTGTATATATCGGGCCTGAGTGTACATATGCATATCCTGTGCATGCAGGAACCCATGGAAGCCAGAAGAGGATGTCAGATTCCCTAAAACTAGAGTTACATTTAGGGATTTTTGTTATTGTTGTTTACACAGGGTCTCTGGAGTATCAGCTCACGTGGGACTCACTATATGGACCAGGTGGCCTCTGGAGGGGTGGGATTAAAGGCATTACAGGCAGCTATGGGCCACCTGACGTGGGTCCTAAGGATTCAATTTAGATCTTCAAAAGCAATAAGTGCTCTGTTGAGTCATCTCTCAATCCCAGTTGGTTGCATGAAGTTTGGCAATTAATAATAACCAGCACAATATCTCATTTTCATCTTTGCTAAAAAAATAAATGAAATAAAAAAAAAAAAACTGATTGCCAGACATGGGGTGGGGGGTGGGGCATGTGGTCCGCCTTTATTCCCAGAACTTAGGAGGCAAAGGCAGGAGGATCTCTGTGAGATCAAGAGTACTTTGTTCTCATAGTGAGTTCCAGGCCAGCTATGGTTACAGGGAGATCCTCGCAAAAACGAAAGACAAGCAAACAAACAGCAGGGGGCTGAAGAGATGGCTCAGAGGACCCAGGTTGGATTCCCAGCACCTATATGGCACCTAACAACTGTCCATAACTCCAGTTCCATGGGATCCAACGCCCTTTTCTGACCTCCATGGGCATTGCACAGCATGGATGGACTTACATATGCTTGGGTAATATACTCATACACGTAAAATAAAAATCATAAATAAAATATTAAAAACAAAATCCATAGTTCAGAAATGTAATCATCTGCCTGCTAGACACTCCTTTATCTTAATTGTTCAAAACTCCAGCCTATCCATGCATTAGTACATATCTCACCTCTCACCAGAGATGCTTCTTAAAGCAGATGGAGATTAACTCAGAGACCTACAAGTGGTCAACATGAAGAGAATAAGAGATTTTAGAGTGCTCTGCCCTATATGAAATACCTGTATCACACCCTGTGGTGGTTTGGATGAGAATGCCCCCAATGGGCTCCAAGTTTTTGAATACCTGGCCCTCATTAGTGGTGCTGTTTGTGCAGGTTTGGGAGCTGTGGCCATGATGTAGGTATCACATCACTGAGGCAGGGCTTTGAACATACATGCCCTCCTATGGCTAGTCCATCTCTCACTGCTTCTGTGCCTGCTTGAAGAAGTGAGTGATCAGCTTTCTGTTAGCTTCTGCCATGCCTCCCTGCCATGATGGACTCTTATCACACTGGAACCAGCAGCCCAATAAACTCTTCTCTCTATATGTTGCCTTGGTCATAGTGTTTTATCTCAGCAACAGAAAAGTAGCCAATACACATCCTGTCTGCTTAAAGCTCAGAGATCACTGCAGAAGAGGGGGCCGAGAGACCAAAAGAGCCAAAGGTAGTGGGTGAATAACAGGATACTGTGTTTTCTAGACGCAACCTGACACTTGGACAAATGAAACAACAATGCTTGCGACAACATGTATAAAATCTACACACACCCAAGCCAGACAAAAACCAAGCCTGGACAGAGGAGATGGGGAAGGCGTTCCAGCCCTAGAAGAGGAAAGATTGGTAAGTGATCGTGCTCTGGAGAGGGAAAGTCAGTCAGTATTCCTCAAGAGTGTGATACTGAATAGGTCGACCAGGCCCCTGGGGATGGATCCACAGTCAACAGCACTTGGGAAGAGAATTTAGACTTAATAGGCCTTTAAAAAACTAATAGATGACATGCAGAAGCCAAGAGTGAAGTAAAGTGGAGGAAGGGATGGAAAGAGGATCTGAAGAATCAATAAAAATAATGTTTTAAAAATCCAGCAACCAGTACTCATAGTGCTGAAAGGTGCTATGTATGCTACCAGAAGGAAAAAGTAACCATCAACATTACCCAGCTGTGAATCTTGTGAACTATGATAACAAAGGCCTGGGAAGATACCCCCATGGGTGCGAGAGTGAGAGACATATCTCCAACCACTCTTCCATTGGATTTAAGGTCTGTTTCAGAGGATGGAACCCATACCTGACATTGATATCAGGCTTAAAAACCTGAAGCTAGACAGGCCATAGGGCATATGGGAAAACCTAATACTAGTTATCTACTAAATAGTTCCGGTTTCAGGAAATGAGGGACTACCCTGAGCAGCAAGGAACTGAAGACCCAGTGTTTGGAGAGGGAGTACAAAGAGGAGGTTTGAATACCTCTTCAAAGAGGACTTTCCTTAAAAAGTGAAAGTTTATTTGGAGAAACAACTTTTTGTTGTTAAAGAAAAAATAATTTTTCAAATAACCTAAAATATTCTCTGTGAATTGATATTTTGAAACTATTCATACATTGTAAAAGTCACATTTTCCTAAATAAACCCATTTACTTCTAGCATATATCTAAAACTTGTAGAATATAATTTTATGATGTAATGAGGCATGTAGAAAAATGAGATTACAAATTTTTCTATGACATATCATTTTTTTCATATACATACATTCACATGTTCATTCAATAATTATAGAAACTATTTAGCAGAGTATTGTTGTTTAGTAAGTGCTCAGCAATTTATGCACTATATTTTCCAAAGGTTTATTTTTATTTTTATTTTATTTATTTATTTATTTTTTGGTCTTTTTGAGACAGGGTCTCCCTATATCCCTGGCTGTCCTGGAACTCCGTAGACCAGGCTGACCTTGAACTCACAAAGATCCGCCTGCCTCTGCCTCCCGAGTGCTAGGATTAAAGGCGAGCACCACCACACCCGGCCAAAGGTTTATTTTTAAATGTCATACTTATGTGTGAATATGAAGAAGTATTCTGTTGATGCTCAAGTATTTTTCAAATGCATTAGGTTAACTCCTGTGTTAGAATTATTTACCCAACACCATATTAAACTCTTTGAGATTAAGTAACTTTTTTTTTTTTTTTTGGTCTTTTTGAGGCATGGTCTCCCTTTACTCCCAGCTGGCTGGAGGCTCACTATGGTGACCAGGCTGGTCCTTGAACTCACAGAAGATTAGCCTGCTCTTGCTTTTCTTAGTGGCTGGGATTAAATAAAAGGCATGCACAACCAATGCCTGGCTCAAAGAAATTTGATTAGTAACAGTATTTGAAAAAAAAACAGTAAGATTTTAGACATCTCCTTATATTGAATATATTCTATATATATACTATATTGCTATTCATAATACTTATCATAATAGAGAGACATTCCATTTACCCAAAAGCGTGGACACAGGGAGATGTTTGTTGGATTAATTTTATTTTATAGAAAGCCTTCGAGTATATTATTTAAACTGATTGTTTGAAGAAACTCTTTGAATGTTATAGAAGTTGTCTTTTCCTGCCAAGTTAATTGGGACTAGAGAATATTGTTATCTTGATAAGAATAGGCCATTGATTTTCAATATAGAAACTTATTATCTTTGTCAATAAGGTTAAGCCCTTCCAAAAGTGATGATTTCTGAGTCATTTCATTCCAATTAACGGGGATGTTAAAACTCTGGATTTATATCCTTGCTTTTATTGTCTTCAGCCACCAAAACTACGGCTTGTCAGTTTTCTAGAACAGTATTGGGCAGAAAAACAGGGAAGAATAAAAATAATAAAAAGATTTCCTTTTTAGTAGTTTGAGTACTAGATTACTGTATATGTCTAATTTTTTTAAATCATATTTTATTTATATTTTTCTTTTATGTACATTGATGTACTGCCCTCATGTGTGTCTTTCCTGAGTGTTGCTCATGTCAGGCTTGCACCGACGACTGCGTTTTTTAGAAGAAGGCATCAGTCCCCTGGAACTGGAGTGTGCAGACGTTGTTAGCTTACCCCCAACAAAATCTTGGTACTGGGAACTGAACTTGGGTCCTCTGTAAAAGCAGCCAGTGCTCTTAACCACTGAGCCATTCTTCCAGCCCCAGATATAAACTTTAAATTATGGATAATTAATGCTACAAACAAAAGTCGTTGGAAGGGACTGAAAAATTATACTGTTTCTTTGCAAGATTCCGGGAAGAGTTGGACCTAGTAAAAGAAAGTTAAGGAAAAAATCAAGAGCTGGGTTGTGGGGTGGTGCACACGCTTTAATCTGGTAATTGGGAAGCAGAGGCGGTGGATCTTTTTTATGAAACAGTTTGTGGTGTGTCCACCAACCTTTAATCCAGCACTTGGGAGGCAAGAGGCAGGTGGATCCTTTGTTGAGTTCAAGGCCAGACTACTCTTCACCAGAACGAGGTTCCAGGCCATTTTTTTATTTTTTTTTTTTTTTTTTTTTTTTTTTTTTTTTTTTTTTTTTTTTTTTGGTCCTTGTTTTTGAGACAGGGGTCTCCCCTGTAAACCCCAGCCGANGGTCTTCTCGAGCCAGGGTCTCCTGTAGCCCAGCTTCCTGGAACTCGTTCTGGTAGAGTAGCTGCTTGCCTTGAACTCACAAAGGATCCACCTGCCTCTTGCCTCCCAAGTGCTAGGATAAAGTGTAGTGGACAACCACCACGTTGTTCATAAACGATCCAACCTCTCCTGCCCCCAAGTACCAGATTAAAGCGTTGTGCCCCACACCCACACCAGCCCTTGATTTTCCTTACTTTCGTTTTCCTAGGTCCCAACTGTTTCCCGGAATCGTTGCAAAGACACCGGTTAATTTCTTCAGTCCCTTCCACGACGTGTTGTAGCATTATAGTATCCATCAATTTAACAGTTCTTATCTGGGGCTGGCAAGATGGCTCTCGTGGTAAGGCACACTGGCTGCTTTCTACGAGTGACCAGTCAGTTCCCCGTACCAAATTTTGCTGGGGTTACACTTACAACCGTCCTGCCAACTCCAGTTCCGGGGATCTGCATGGCCTTCTTCTCCAACGCATTCGAGTCGTGTGCCACGCCCTGAACAGACAACACTCAGAAGACAACCATGGCAGGCAGTCCTTCAATAGCATCACTAAAAGAATTCATCAATCAAATATGCATTTAAAAAATTCCACAGTAAATTAGTATCCCTCCTAAGAGAATCTTTTATGTTTTTCCTTCCTCCCTGTTTTCTGCTCTCCCAATCACTGTTCGCCGAAACTGACAAAGCCGTTAGTTTGGCTGGCTGAGAAGACTAAAAAGCAGGTTATATCCAGGTTTAACATCCTCCCGTCCTGCAAGGCATGAAGACTCAGACCATCATCACTTTCGCAAGGGCATTAACCTTTGTGACCCAAAGATTACTTTACTTACATCATCATGGCCCTTCAGTCATCAAGATACATATTCTCTCGTCCCAATTAACCTTGGCGGCAAAAGGAACTGATACACTCTCCACAAGCGTTTCTTCACAATAGTTTCACAATACACTCGAAGCGTTCGTTGCTTTAAATCCCCAAAAAAAATAACCACTTCTCCCTGTGTCCCCGCTTTTGGGTCATAATGACAGTGCTTCATTATGCATCCTTGTATCTCTGAAAGCCATAAGTATCTCTCATCTTAGATTATTCATTCCACGCATAAAGGAGAATGTCTAAATATCCTTGTTTTTTTTCAAAGTTCGTCTATCAATCTTCTGCGCCCAGGCCTTGGTTGTGCATGCCTTTCTTTATTCCCAGCCATACTCAGGAAGCGCAGAAGCCAGGCAATCTGTCTGTGAGTTCCCAGGGACCGCCTGGTTTTCACATCAGTGGCCTCCAGCCAGCTGGGATAAAGGGCAGACCCTCAAATGCCCCTCAAGCCCCCCACCGCCAAAAAAAAAAAAAAAAAGTTACTTTCAATCTCCAGCAGTTTCTGTGTTTGTAAATGTAACACAGGAATTACATATGCTCTTGACCCGAAATATGAGCTTCCCCCATCTTTGCTTCATTCCTCGCTTTTTAAAAATTCCATTTTCGTCTTTTTTTAACATTTAAAAAATTAAAACTTTTGGCCGGGGTGGTTGGGTGCTCCGCGCCTTTAATATCCTAGCACTCGGGATAGGGCAGGCCAGACTGTGCGCCAGGGATCTTGTGAGTCAGGCAGCCTGGTCCCTAACGAGTTCACAGGAAGCCGAGGGGTAATAAGGGAGACCTTGTCTCAAAAAGAACAAAAAAAATAATAAATATAATAATAAAATAAAAATAAACCTTTGAAAAATATAGTGCATAAATTGCTGTAGCTCACATTAACTAAACAACAATACTCTGCTAAATAGTTTTCCTATAATTATTGAGCAATTTGAGCATGTGAATGTTATGTGAATGAAAAAAAATGATAGTCCATAGAAAACTTTGTTAATCAATCATTTTTCTACATGCCTCATTAACATCATAAATTATATTCTACAAAGTTTTAGATATATGCTAGAAGTAAATGGTTTATTTTAGGAAACTGTGACTTTTAACAATGTAATGAATAGTTTCAAAATTCACTTCACAGAAGATATTTTAGCGGTATTGATAAAATTATTTTTTCTTTTTAAACAACAAAAAAGTTGTTCTCTTCTCCAAAAAACTGTTTTCCACTTTTTTTTTAAGGAAAGTCCCCTCCTGTTGAAGAGGTAGTCAAACTCCTCTTTGTACTCCCTCTCCAAACACGTGGGTCCCTTCAGTTTTCCTTGCTGCTCAGGGTAGTCCCCTCATTTTTTTTTCCTGAAACCGGAACTATTTAGTAGATAAAACTAGATTAGGTTTTCCTCAATAATGCCTAATGGCCTGTCCTAGCTTCGGTTTTTACGCCTGATATCAATTCAGGTATGGGTTTCCCATCCCCTCTTGAAAACCAGACCTTAAAAAAAAAATCCAATGGAAGAGTGGTTGGAGATATGTCTCTCACTCTCGCACCCATGGGGGTATCTGTCCCAGGCCCTTGGTATCAAAGTTCAAAGATTCACAGCTGGGGTAAATGTTGATGGTTTACTTTTTCCTTCTGGTAGACATACCATAGCCACCTGTTCAGCAACTATGAGTACTGTTGCTGGATTTTTTAAAACAAAAAATAATATTTTTTAATTGACCTTCTTCAGATCCCCTTTCCCTTCCCTTCCTCCACTTTACTTCCCACTCTTTGGAGTTCTGCAATGCCATCTATTAAGTTTTTTTAAAGGCCCTACTAAGTCTAAATTCTCTTCCCAAGTTGGCCCTGTTGACTGGTGGATTCCATCCCCAGGGGCCTGTCGACTTTCAGATCATCCTATTCAGTATCACACTCTTGAGGAATACTGACTGACTTTCCCTCTCCAGAGCACGATCACTTACCAATCTTTCCTCTTCTAGGGCTGGAACGCCTTCCCCATCTCCTCTGTCCAGGCTTGGTTTTTGTTGGCTTGGGATGGGTGTGTAGAAAAAAATTTTTTTTTAATTATACTGTTGTCGCAAGCCATTGTTGTTTCATTTGTCTCCAAAGTGGTCAGGTTGGCGTTAGAAAACACAAACTGGATCATCCTGTTATTCACCCACTAACCTTTGTGCTCTTTTTTTGGTCCTCTCGGCTGCTCCGCCTCCTCCTTCTGGCAGTGAATCTCTGAGCCTTTAAGCAGACACGGAATGTCTATTGGCTACTTTTCTTCTGACGTGAGATACAAACCACTATGACCAGGGCAAACATATTAGAGAGAAGAGTTTATTGGGCTGCCTGGTGTCCCAGTGTGATAAAGAGTCCATCATGGCAGGGAGGCACGGCAGAAGCTAACAGAAAGCTGATCACTCACTTCTTCAAGCAGGCAAGAAGCAGTGAGAGATGGACTAGCCATAGGAGTGGCAATGTATTGTTCAAGCCCCTGCATCAGATGATGTTGTACCTACATCACATGGGCCACAGCTCCAAACCGCACAAACAGACCTCTATATTGAGGGCCCAGGTATTCAAAAAACTTGGGCCACATTCGGGGGGGCATTCTCATCCAAACCACCAGGTGTGAATTACGGTTATTTCATATATGGCAGAGCACTCTAAAATTCTTATTTTCTTCCTGTTGACCACTTGTGGTCTCTGAGTTAATTTCCATTGCTTTAAGAAGCATCTCTGGTGAGAGGTGAGATATGTACTAATGCATGGATAGGCTGGAGTTTGAACAAATTAAGATAAGGAGTTGTCTAGCAGGCAGATGCTTACATTCGACAACTATGCCATTTTGTTTTAATATTTTATTTATGATTTTTATTTTACGTGTTAGAGTATATTACCCAAGATATGTAAGTCCATCCATGTGTGCAATGCCCAGGAGGTCAGAAAACGGGCGTGGGATCCCATGGAACTGGAGTTAGTTATGGGACAAGCTGTTAGGTGCCATCTAGGTGCTGGGAATCCACAACTGGGTCCTCTGAGACCATCTCTTCAGCCCCCTTTTTTTTTTTTTTTTTTTTTTTTTTTTTTTTGGTCAGGGTCTCCCTTTTTTAGTACAAGCTGTCCTGGAACTCACTATGAGAACAAAGTACTCTTGATCTCACAGAGATCCTCCTCTGCCTTCTTGCCTCCTAAGTCTGGAATAAGGCGGACCACAGCCCCTCCCCACCCCATGTCTGTGCAATCAGTTTATTTTCATTTCATTTATTTTTTTTAGCCACCAGATGCAAAGTGAGATATTGTGCTGGTTATTATTAATTGCCAAACTTCATGCAACCAACTGGGATTGAGAGATGACTCAACAGAGCACTTATTGCTTTTGAAGATCTAAATTGAATCCTTAGGACCAGTCATGTGGCCCATAGCTGCCTTTATGTACATGCCTTTAATCCCACCCCTCCAGAGGCCACCTGGTCCATATAGTGAGTCCCACGTGAGCTGATACTCCAGAGACCCTGTGTAAACAACAATAACAAAAATCCCTAAATGTAACTCTAGTTTTAGGGAATCTGACATTTCTTCTGGCTTCCATGGGTTCCTGCATGCACAGGATATGCATACGCACACTCAGGCCCGATTATATACACATCAAAATCAGCAACAAATAATTGATCCAACCAAGGAAATATCTGGGAGAGCAATTCTCAATTGAGGACTCTCCTAGATCAGATTAGACCATGGCTTGTGTGTTTTGGGAGATGCATATGACTTGATGTACGTGGTGCCACCCCACTGTGGTGGCACTATTCCCGTGTCATGTGTTCCTGGTCCTGAACTGTATAGAAAAGGTCGCTAGGTTGGCTGCCAGGAAGAAAAGAAGCATCCTATGTAGCTCCTTTACCATAGGTCTTTGTCTGGGGTGTGAGTGTCTTGGTTAGAGGCAATGCTGTGTCAGATAGCAAGCAAGCAAGCCTGCCTGCAAATTCCTGCCTCCTGTTCCTACCTTGACTATCTCAATGATGGACTGTAAATCAACTGCTAAAGTAAATCCTTCCTTTCCCAAGTCGTGTTTGGTCAGGGTATTTTCTTACCCATCACCAGCAGCAGAAATGAAACTAGGACGAATGTCAGAGTTGACATAAACACAAATGTCATTGTGTTTATGGTGGAATGAAAGACTTGTAGAAGTAAGCAGAAAAATTTGAGAGGCATCAAGAGGTTCAGAATTCAATTTCTGCATTTCTAAGGATAAATAGGAATCCACTACTGCTTGTGGCTTGATAGGAATCCGCATTGGTCGCAAGTAGTTTAAAGGAAAAAAATCGTTATTGGGCTAACTGCAAATACAATTAATATAACTGTAGCTTAGTAGATAAAAGGCTTTTAACTTGCAGTTTCAATGCAAGAGATAATGAAGAATTGAATTACTAATGGTATGAATAGAAACTAAACTGTATACATGAATTTCAGATTCTGTCTGAGGTAAGTAAGAATTGATTGGATTCCATAATCAATGGGGCTGTTGGGGAGAAAGGAGCAATTGAGATTCTATTTATTCCAAAAATATTTGAATCTCTCATGTATTCAGACAAGTGTAATCCTCAAGTGACAGTCTGAAATGAGATCGTAGATTTTAGTACAGAAGTTAAATCAATAAACACACAAGGGGATCAACTGCACGAAAAATAATGGAAGAAATTATGTAATTGTTTCAGTGCAAGGACCAGCTGTTAAGAGGGGGCTGGAGAGATGGTCAGCAATTAAGAGCACCCTGGTGCTCGTGTAGAGGACTGCGTTTTGATCCCCGTATCCACATGGTGGACGAGAACCACCTTTAACTCCAGTTCCCGGGGTCCAACTCCTCTTCTGACCTCTTCCAGGCCTTCCACAACATAGGTTCACTTTACATACATGTAGGAACGTACATGTAAGCTTAAAACTAATAAAATTTTAAAAAAGACCGTTGTGAGAGAAGAAAGTAGATGTTCGCTATGTTGAATATACAAAATCAAGGCAGGTGTCAGAGGATAAATGGTTAGTACTCCCTGACCAAATAAATATAGTCAGAGTCAAGAAATTATCAGCGAAGAGAGCGGAGAGTTTAATAAACACACCAGTTGTTGTCTACTACTAATAAAAGTCATTGTGTTCGAGTTAAGAAAAGCATGGCATTAGAGAGATGGCTCAGCCAAGTAAAGACCATTGGCTGTTCTTTGGAGAGGACCGGGGTTTGAATTCCAGCACCCACATGGTGGTGGCTGAGAGCCATCTGTGACTCCATTTCTAGGGTATCTGCTGCCCTTTTGTCCTTCCGTAGGTACTGCATCACAACATGGGTTGCAATTACACAAACAACAAACACTCAAATAATAACATACACACCACCACACACGCATAACACTCATACATGCAAATTAAAAAATATTTTTAAAATTAAAATTTAAAAAACGTTGTTTTTTGATGGTATATGAAAATTCCCCATGAAGAGCACAGGCAGAGTGGACAGGAACTAAATGTGCATGCTTTTGGAGGCCTCGGTCATGACACTCTTAACATTGGAGTCAGTTGTAGACAAGAATTTACTTTTCGAAGATGACACATGCTGCTGTCTCACAGCTGTTCTTTGGAATTATTCAGTGTTGACAGTATGAAACCAAACAGGAAATGTTTTAGGGCTATAAAAATCTTCAAATAAGAAAATGTTCGATAATGAGTTATACAAAAACATTTCTTCAAAACACTGTTCTATGGAAAATATGACATTTTGAAAATTACAGTTTCATTTCTTCCCCAGTATATGAGTAAAATAGGTAACTTACAAACATTGTAGTTAGGATATTTTTTTCTTTGTGGAGCTAAATATTATTGTATATTCTTGATTTAGAAATATACAACATCGGGTTTTTCAGAATGAATAATCTTGCTTGATACTTTCTTAAACTGAGTCTAAATTCAATCTAATGATGTAAATACAGTATCAGTATTCCTTTTTGGGGAGGGCTTACCATGAATTTTCATCACCATATCTATATGTCAAGGTTACTATTACTGCATACATCTAACTACTTTCTTTGTCTATTAGCCGGTCTTCAGTTGCAGGACAATTTTCACATTGTTGACATAGCTACAAGAAAGAAATGTCTCTTTCTTGGCTTCGTTTCTTTATTTTCCTTTCTATCACTGCTTAGTTTGCACATTCATCACTTGCTTAACTTCCTTTGTGAAAACGCACTGTCAGTTGACACCAGGCCCCTAAAATACACAAATCTGCATCTTCTTGTTTATTTGTAGTACTGATGTCAGTTCACTCGACTAGGCTCAAGTATAAAACTGTGAGGCTCTCCCCCACCTTCTGACTTTCTCCCAGGCTTGCTAGACACCTGAAACAAATCGATGCTTTTCCTGAGGTCGCAAAGAGTTTAAATGACTGGTTTCTTTATAGAACTATCATATAGCTTCTCTTGTCAAAATAGTTCAAATATATTTTAAGGTGAAAAAAAAAAAAAAAAAAAAAAAAAAGAAAGAAAATCAAACATACAATCATGGTGAACCAGAATAAAGGTAATTAATAAATGTTTATTTATGGATGTTTAATTATGGACATTAATGTTTTGTAGCCAATAACACTTGAAATAATTTGGTATGATATTATTCTAAAACAGCTTACTTTAAGCCCAAATTTAAATATATTCAACTCTGGAATTGGCTTTTGTTCTTTTACAGTATTTTTTAAATGCATTTGGAAAAAATAGGTATTGGGACTAGAGAGATGGCTCAGTGGTTAAGAGCACTGGCTGCTCTTGCAAAGGACTGGGGTTCAATTCCCAGCACCCACATGGCAGCTAACAACAGTCAAACTCCAGTTTCAGGATATTGGATGCCCTCTTCTGGCCTCCATGGGCATTGCATGACATGGGTGCACACATATATACAGGCAATACACTCATACACATGAAATAAAAATAATAAAGAAAAATCTATATCAGGTATTGATCGGACAATACTTGTTTTGTTTTACTTTTGAGACAACCTTGTTTAAGTCAGGTAGGTTTCAAACTCTTCCCAGGGTGAGGATGGCCTTGAAGCTTTGATCCTTCTGCTGTCAGCTCTCCAGGGCTGAGATTATAAGCCTGTGTCACCACATCAACTTTTATGTAGTACTAGACATTGTAAATAGAGTCTCATGCATTCTAGGCAATTACTCTACCGACTAACTGCATCAGCAGACCACTGACAATATTTTTAATTAGTGATGCCTTTTACAATTAAATGTTAACTCCACAAATAACAAGAAAACACTTGTTCTCTGTACTTTTCCAGTTTCTCTTATAGATTTTCTTTTTTTTTAATTTTATTTATTTCTATATGTGTATGAATGTACTGTCTGCATGCAAGTCTGTGCACCCGTGTCGTGCAATGCCGCGGAGGTCAGAAGAGGTTGTCGGATTCCCCTGGAACTGGAGTTCTCCTGGAATTGGAGTTTCAAACGGTTCTCGGCTGCCATGTGGGTGCTGGGGATCGAACCCGGGTCCTCTGTAAGAGCGGTCGGAGCTCTTAACCGATAGGCCATCTCTCCAGCCCCTCTCTTACAGATTTTCTTACCAGTTATCCAGGCTGCCACAGCAACCCTCCAAATCCCTCTTGAACTCACCAAACAAGTCACATGGTCCTTCAAATATTGGTTTTAGATTAACGAATAACAGCCATTAAATCTGTTCTTCTATATGTCCTAAAACATTTCAAGTACCATGTTAACTTAGACTTTTTTTCTCCTTTTCTGAGTCACTGATCGAACAGATATTAAATTCAAGTTTTCTCTGGTTTCACATTGTACCCTTCAACAAAGATACTCTACATATTTGATCTTTCTCTCTTCTCTCTCTCTCTCTCTCTCTCTCTCTCTCTCTCTCTCTCCCTCCCTCTCATTTCAATGCCCTTAGGAAGTGAGAGGCCATGCTCTTTCTAAACAAACACAAGGTCCTGGGTATCCATGTTAACAGGAAGTTGCAGCTGTCCTCAAACTGGCTCAGAACATTCATTAAGATAATGCCTAAATGATAAGGTTTTGCAATGCTTTGCTGTATGATTAAGAAGGAATTGTGAGCTGGGCATGGTGGCACACATCTTTAAACCCAGTACTCCGGGAGACAGAGGCAGGCAGATCTCTGAGAGTTCAAGGCCAGCCTGGTCTATAGAGCAAGCTCCAGAACAGCTGGGGCTACAGGGAGACCCTGTCTCAAAAAGACCAAAAAATAAAAAAATAAAAAGGAATCGTGGTCACCAAAGAACTGAGAAACTTTTGAGATATGTGTTTATAGATTTTCTGTTTTCCTTCTGTGTGTTACATAGACTTTCTTCAACTGAAGAATAAATCTAGTAGTGAGCTATCCCTCACTACAACTTGAGACTTTTCAAGGGGAAGATATCGTGGGATCAAATATGTTCTTATTAGATGAAAAGCATCAGAAGAAATGAAGCACAAAATGTATCAACAGAAGCCTTAATCACAAAAATATTAGACTCTGTGTAGCATGAGCCATCCTAGGAGATTAAGCCAAACTTTCTGATCCAGAAATGAAAGTTTAATATCTGTAAGAATGTGGAGTAAAAATGTTTATGTAAATACACTATCTATGACTCGGTTGTCTTTGTGTGAAGACCACTAGGTCATGGTAAAGGAAACGGCAGTCTTTCTGAATCATAGTAAAACTAAGACAGGAAGTTTTAAGGAAATAACAAAACCATAAACCTTCACAAAATCAATTTGTATAATTAAGAAGACCATTTTTTGTTCTTACCAATTTTCATCTGCAAAGAGCAAAGTACCGTTTGCTTAATACAATTATTGCTGACTCAGTGTGATTGTGGTAGTGGAGAACATTGTGTGGAGACTTTGTTTTCCATATAACTCCACTCTGTCATAAAATACAGAACTAATGGCAACTAGAAGAATTTTTTTTTTACTTTTTGGTGTTTATCATTGTAGAAGCCACTACAGGAATCTGAGCCATCCGTTGTGTCCTATAAGGTGTTTAGGAAAACTCCAGTAGCAGCATTAGTATCATCCTCATGTCCCTTAAAGCATTCTGAGCTGGATGTGGTGGTACAAGCCTTTAGTCCCAGCACTTGGAAGGCAGAGGCAGAGGCAGGCTGCTGATCTCTGTGAGATCAAGACTTATCTAGTCTATATAGTGAGTTCCAGGCCAGCTGGGTTTACAAGGAGACTCTGTCTGAAAAAAAAAAATCATTCTGAAATGCTGCAAACAATTCTCATATATATATTTGGGGCTCTCAGTAAGGAAGTAACTCAATATGAGAATATATGGAAGATAATAATAGGGACAATTATGTTTCAAAATCAGTGAAGTATACATATTCCAAATTATATTCAATAGTAGGGAAAACATAAAAATGGGAAAAGAGGCTGGGCGTGGTGGCAGAGGCCTTTAATCCCAGCACTCAGGAGGCAGAGGCAGGCGGATCTTTGTGAGTTCAAGGCCAGCCTGGTCTACAGAGTGAGTTCCAGGACAGCTGGGGCTACAGGAGAACCNAAAAAAAAAAAAAAAAAAAAAAAAGGAAAATAAGTACATATTAACCTTTCTGCAAATATATACAGAGAAACACCTGAGACTTGTAGGCATTCATACATGTACACAAATGTAAACAAGAGCCTGTGTGTGTGTGTGTGTGTGTGTGTGTGTGTGTATTGTCTGTTTCATCCAATTTGAAAAATTCGCTCTTTGAAGGAGGAACTTTTATTTTTTTTTATCTGCCAATAGTGCCTTAGTTCAGTTAAATAGACCCAACTGGAGACTGAGCGAGGATTCACAGAAGCAAAGGTGAATGGTGGAGAAACAGCTGCATATTTCCTAAACAGGCGATAAGGCATGCTGAGGCTAATCCGCCTGAGGGTGGGGAGTCTGGTGTCTACCGGAATGGGATGGCATGTCTCCTTGCTATAGTGGTAGGTGTATTTGATGTGGTAAGGCATGAAACTGACACTGAGCTACCTGAGAGGGGGGTACTCTGAATAGAAGGGTGTAGCAGCTATCTTATTTTATGTATCATTGGGATGGAATGATTTCCTTCAGGGGAGCACAGAGATGACCCCACGTGGCTTATGGACTAGAGAATATACGGTGGTCCCTGAACACAACACAAAATGAATGGCATTGGAAACAGGCTGTGGTGGCAGTTTGTCCTAGAAAACTTGTGCCCCAAAGGAATGGATTTCAATAGGAAAAAGAGATACAGATACTATTTTCTATACTAGTCTCTGATTTTGTAGGAAAAGTACAGAAAAGAGAATATAGGATGGAAGTATTGGTGTGTCATTTCTCTTTTTTGGTATTTATTTTTATATTTTAAATTGTGTGTGTGTGTGTGTGTGTGTGTGTGTGTGTCCATATATATGCACAGGCAAGTGCAGCTGCCCTTACAAATTACAATTGCTTATGGCCACTTGATGTAGGTATTGAGATGAAACTCTGGTCCCCTGCAAGGCAGTGCATGTTCCAAATCGCTAAGCCATGGCTTACCATTTCTGCAGCTTGCAGTATGTAAAGATAAGAAGTTGGATCTGACCAGGCGTGGTGGCACACGCCTTTAATCCTAGCACTTGGGAGGCAGAGGCAGGTGGATCTTTGTGAGTTCAAGGCAAGCCTGGTCTACAGAGTTAGTTCCAGGACAGCTGGAGCTACAAGGAGACCCTGCCCTGAAGAAGAAGAAGAAGAAGAAGAAGAAGAAGAAGAAGAAGAAGAAGAAGAAGAAGAAGAAGAAGAAGAAGAAGAAGAAGAAGAAGAAGAAGAAGAAGAAGAAGAAGTTAGATCTGTGGTATAGAACCATTTGTGGGATACCAAAACATGGAACTCTGGAAAGAATCACTCACTGAGGTTGAAGAGAGTAAGGTAAAACTGATAGAAAATATCCTTCAGGTCCAACCTTTAAACAGAGAAGGGGGAAAAAACAATCCATGATTCATTTCAGCGTGGTTCTTGATAATGGTCCAGTAAATATGAAAAATATGATAACTGCTTAAGTTGTGAAAGACTTTTAAACAAGGATTGAAGGAATCTCTCACAGTGTGGCTTGTTTGGTTGTGCAGCATGGTGGCATATAAGATCAGTCTGAGCTTGTGGAAAAACTGAGTGATATAACAAATGACCCATCCCTCCATGAGATAAACGTTGGATAATGTAAGGCAGTGAGAGGAAAATCAGTGCCTGACAGACTGGCTCAAAAAAGCCTTTAGGGAGAATTAGTTATTACCAGGCGAGGTCTCCAAGAGTATCTGAGATGGAATGACAACAGAGGAAAAACAGGCATTGTTGAAGGACAAGAGATATTTGATGTCTGTTCACCTGACTTGACGGAAGTCATAGAAGAGTTAAGAGGAGTTCATTCAACAGGGTCCTGCAGACTCATATGAAACTTTTGTGGATTTGCTGAGTCTCATGGCAGAGTATGCTCTTTTATAAGGGGGATAATCTCTGACAGATCTGAGTGATTTAGACTTGCTTATGAACTGGGTTTGTAAGGTGCTAAGAAAGTTCCAAGACTCAAGAGGCCCCTCCCTCAGGTAATAGATAAGAATTTCGGAGAAACAGGAAACTCTTCAGTGGAAAGACCTACAGGTAGGTAAGGGAGTGCCAGGTATCCCACCTTAATGAATTGTCAACTTATGCTGGAATGCGTCTTTCAATAATACACCTGCCTTTGAGTCACCGTGCTTTTGTAAAGAACCCTTACACATGCTCCTGTAAGTAAACTCAAGAAACTCATTGGTTCACCTAACTAGACTTGGGGGAAACCATTTCTTTGATCTGCAGTTAGTGCTTTATCAAGGGTGAATAGATGCTTATCTCTCCCCTGAGAAAAATCGTACAACAGAACGTGTTTATACAGGTGCTTGATGTAAATGGAGCTTGAACTTTCTTAAAGTCAGACATTAAGTTTCCATAACATATTTATTCATATATGCTTAAAGAAATGAATTACAACTGAAAATGTGTTGTTCAGATTCTTGCATGTTTTTTACTTTAGTAAAGTTTTGAGAAATACTCCTATTTCTTACCTACATTTCCAGTCATTAGGTATGAATTTTGAAAGTCCATCATCCCCATTCCAACAATGTGTATAAAATCTTCAATCACCTGCATTAACTCTATTGAGCCTGGATAAATCTAGAAAAATAAGCACAAGTTAGATAGGAGGAAAAGTCCACATAATGCAATATAGATATAGACTAGACCGAGAAGGCATTCTACATAATAAAATTACAAATGAACTCTATTTTCTTAGGAGAAATGTCTGCAAATGGAAGCATCTGTAGCTTTTAAATTAGCTGAAAATAATACCAGGTGTCACGCAGCAAGAATTTTGAAGTGACATATCCATTAATTAGTCCTCTGTAAGTCCAAGAAAACTCAAATATTTAGTAGATTGACACACGGAAATAACATGACTTTATCTTTCTAAACTCATCCTCAACCTAAATAATAGAACAAACACTTCAGTTGTGTTCAAATATTTAGTTTGAAATCCATATGGAGAACAGGAGAGGAAAAATACAATTATTACTATTATGAAAATACTTAGATACAGTAAATCCATTGTATAATAAATGGATTGGGGAGAATCATTTACTTCTAATAATTGTAATAGTCATTGTATAACAACCTTAGCAATAATTATAGGATTATACTAATAGTTATAGTGCCAATAATTTGAATCTACATATACAAATGAAACAAGCATATAAGATTATTATATGTATTGAAGGCAAGAAGAAGCAGAATCTGAAGTAGCTAAAGAGACAACTGAAGCCATTCTGTATCTTTGCTAGTGACTGAGGCAGTATTTATTTATTTATCTATCATCTCTCTATATCTGCTTCTCTGTTGTCCATCTAGCTACCTACTGTCTTATGTATTTACCTACTGACCCAACAAATTCTCTCCATGTTGCAAGTGTGTTAACCTCACACACAAAAGTACAGTGGTACTCTCATGCACAAAAGCATCTTTCTTTTCTCAAAGATACTTTATGATGTCATTAGCTTATACTGTATGAAACATTGAGCACATTTAAGAAGTCTCATGAATTTTATTAGCATGTGTAACCCATAAAATTTTAAGTTAGCCTGTACTGTATATCTACATTAGAGGAGAAAATCTTTTTATTATGATTATTTCGGGGTCTTTTTTGAGACAAGGTCTCCATGTTGCCTCAGCTGGTTTGGAACTCGCTATAGAGACTAGGCTGGCCTTGTCTCACAGAGATCCGCCTCCCTCTTCATCCCAATGGCGAAGATTAAAGACGTGTGCCACCACGCCTGGCTTGAGGAGGAAGTCTCTGGAAGTTAGGTGCATTCTTGTGGTCATTTTTCATCACTTCAGCTTCTAAATGTGAAAGATTAAGTAGACTAGAATTCTAGCTACTTCGTATTTATAAATGATGGGATGGAAAATGAAGAAAGAGTAATTATCAGAAACGTATAGTGTATGAACTGTGAGGGACTGCAACAGGAAGTAAGGGATGAAGAGGGAAGCTGTAAGCCTATGTGTATATCTTGCAGGTGGCTGGGGCCATATATACCTAACAATAAAACACCAAGTATATACAGCATTCATTTATTCACCTACATGTACATAAAGACATGAATATTAACTATAAAATGGATGCCACAGATGGCTGTGATTTTTTCTATCAGAAACATGTGGGAGGTAATTCTTGTTTCTTACTTACATTTCAATAGTTCAGTGTGAATTCTAAAATTCATCATCCCCACTCCATGAACATGCATGAAGCCAATTGGAGCTGGGCTTCCTGCTACTGCCACATCCTATCCACTTTCCATGTAGGTTTATATGTTTGTATTGTTTGATGTAGGGATGAATGCAAATTAAAAACAAGAGGCTTAATTTTCCCTCTTGGGGACAGCTTCTGCATCTCCTCCTTTTTCTTAGCAATTTACTTCCAAAAAACTCCAATTTGTGAGGCTCATTCTGTCTCTTTGAAATAAGCCTGAACTGAATTGGAAAAAATGTATGAAATGCACAAAGCATCAATAAAAACTAATTTAAAAAAAAAAAAANAAAAAAAAAAAAAAGAGAGAGAGAGAGAAGAAAGAAAGAAAGAAAGGAAGGAGGAAGGAAAGAAGGAAAGAAAGAAAGAAAGCAAAGAAAAGAAAAGAAAAAGAGGGATCACAAGGATTATTTTTTGTAAATTCAAAACATCTATTTTTTTCCTAAGAAATCCATCTTCTGTGCCACACATACTTACCACGTGACTATAATTACGATACTTTTTTTTAGTAAAGGCTACAAAATAGTCTGTTTTAAAATTTTTAGGCATTTTAGCATCATCATTATGATCATTACCATTAAAAATATTTATATGAGAATAGATCTATCCCCAGTTTACAACTGAATAGATGGATTATGGATTCATGATTTCCCATTGATGAGAAGGCTGGTACCATTCACTATTTACTCAGTTGTGACCTCACAGTATAAAATACCATGTGATGAATTGCAGCCTTGTTTTAAATAGAGTATCATACATTCATTCTAAATATACCCATAATTAATGTTCTCCAACATTCTAGAAATATGTGCTCAGCTACTGCAGCTGTATTCTGAGGAAAAGACACCACTTTCTTACAGAGAGGGAAGGAGCTGTCCTCTAAATGAAGGCCAAGGACAAGTTTACAATTTAAAGGAGCAGAGAAAGATAGATCGGGGCTTTAAACTAAAGGGTGATTTTTTTTCCCTTGTATTAGCTAGAAGCGTAGAATTTTCACCTGATAATGAGTCTGGCCACACTGTGCTATTTATATAGCTCCTATCATAACTGAAATAAAGGGCACCTTTCACTTCTGAAGGCTCCACTTTGGTTACAAAAGGAAGGGGAAGCTTTACCTGAACTTCAGTAAATGCTCATTTTTTTTTTCAAGAATACTTTGATCTTGAAATTTTTAACAAGAGTAAAGTAGAAAACTTAAATAAGTTTAACATTCAGTTTTATTACATTTCCATAGTAATTTTAAAAAATGAATGTTTCTCACTTTCTTCACTTGAAAAACACTTTTTGTTTTAAGAAAAATTGCATAACCTTATGCATAAATTGGTGTAGAAGTGACACTGCAAAACAATTTCAAACTAGCTAAACCAATAAGTTCACTTGCTAACTGATAAACAATAATGAAAGAAAAAAGGTCTGAAGGCAAGGATCTCTGAGAGCTCCTGCTTATAAAAGTTGTTCTTGAATAGGAATGCACATTTGTATACGTGACCCAGCTCTTGTGTAGCATGAACAAAATACAATTGATTTTATATATTAATAAATATCGGGCTGGAGAGATAGCCTAGCGGTTAAGAGCGCCGACGCTCTTGCAGAGGACCCGGGTTCGATCCCCAGCACCCACATGGCGGCTAAGAACCGTCTGTAACTCCAATTCCAGGAGAACTCCAGTTCCAGGGGAATCCGAGACCCTCTTCTGACCTCCGCGGCATTGCACGACACGGGTGCACAGACCTGCATGCAGACAGTACATTCATACACATACAAAGATAAATAATAATAAAAAAAATTTTTAAAAAATTAAAAAAATACCAAAATAAATAAATAGAGAAATAATAAATAAATAAATAGAGCTATATATAAAACTCAGTGGTAGAGTGCTTGCTAGGCCCTGAGTTCAAGCCTCAGTAACACACACACACACACACACACACACACAAACACACACACCGGATGTAGTGAGTGTCTCTTGCTTGTAATCCATTAGGAGGATCTCCATGAGCTCGAGGCCAATCTGGGCTACGTAGCAAGATCTCAAAAAAAAAAAAAAATAGAATGAACAAAAAACAAAAGGCAATACTGTTTTGAATTTAGGAAATATAAGAAAATAAAAATTCCCATAGTACCATACAGAGATAACAATTTGTGTCTTGATAGAGCTCTATCAATCCTCAATTCATAGTGATTTTCTTCCCCTAAGACAGGGTCTTACTGTGTAGCCCTAGCTGACCTAGAACTCATATTTTAGACCAGGCTGACCTGACCTGGAACTCATGGAGATCCACCTGCCTCTGCCCCCTGGTGCTGAGATTAGTGGTATGTACCTGGCTGTTTGTCCTTTATTCATTTCAACGCTCTATATATTAAGGATATATACTAACATGAAGTCAATGACACTGCTGTTCTTCTTCCAGGGAAAGCCATGGAGGCTTCAGGATCCTCTTCCCAGTCTCAAGGCAACAGTCGACTCCATGGTGAAACAGAAGGTCTAGACTGTATGTTTGCTTTCTCAAATCCTCTGGGCACAGCCTGTGGGGAGGTGGGCTCAGCACAGGTGGGACANGTCGTTTGATTTTCTGGGACTGTGTTACTTCACTTGGCATGATATCTTCTAGCTCCAGCCATTTACCTGCAAGGCTCATCATGTAAGAAATTATTTTATACTCTTAGAGGACCAAACCTTGTTCACCAAATTCACTATAATTTGTAAAATAATTCCAACCTTACCTGTTGTGCATCTTCCCATTTTTCCTTGTTTTCTTCATCTAAAAGGTTGCTAACTATTTGAAAGAAGTTCTGTAAATAAATTAGACGAAAAGCTTAGTGTTAACGATAGAATATACTTTTCAGAACCATTCATTTGGAATGACTATTGTATAAATATTTCACAGATTATTTTATAACCTGACACAGTCTTCATCTCAAAGGATTCTTTTTAGTACATAATTCATTTCTTAAAATTTTATTTACTATACTTAATTTTTATGTGTATGAGTGTGTGGGCTACATGAATATAGGTGCACACTCATGGTGCCATGTCTGCAGAAGTCAGAGGAGAGCGGCAATCCCCTGGAACTGGAGTTATAGATGGTTGTTAGCCTCCATGTGTGTACTGGGAACTGAACCTGGGTCCTCTGCAAAAACAGCCTGTGCTCTTAACTGCTGAGCCATCTCTCCATCCCCTTTTTAATACCTACATCTAAGGTTTCTCTTCTACATTGCTTCATATCTTTGTCCCTGGAAGAAACCAGGGGCTAAAACCACAAGAGCTAAAATATTTCTTATTCCGAATTATTTGTTTCATTGTCATCTACATTCTGCTCTGTCATTGCTTAATTATTCCATATGCACATTTTATTCCTTCTGTACTGGTCTATCACAAGTTTTCCTGCTAACTGTTAACTATGATTGTTTCTTAGGTCATTGTTTCTAATATATATATGAATGACAGAGCATGACCCGTCAACCTGAGGCTAGACAGATCCCCTCAGCTCCAACCCTTGCTTTGCCATTCCTGTTTATGGTAGTTTTATTTTCAACTACTTATTAAAGAAAAATTTTCAAAATTCTTGGCAAAGAACACATGATCAATGCTTAATAAATCTTAGTAATTTTTGAATTCCTACGTTTTACCCTTGAGTTTTTCCAATAATGTCACATGGGACAATGAGTGGCATGGAACATGCTCCTGTCAAGGTATAAATCCTGGCCATTATCCTTAGTTAACTACAGAGGATCTATTGTTTTTATCTTCATAGAGTTATGCAAATAAGGATGTAGCTTTCTCCTTACATGTAGACAAGCTCATCCTGAGGTTCGTTTTTCATTCACCACGGGCACAATGGCAACACAACGACAGTTCAGCTCTGTTACTGATCATTTCATATGTGAATGTTGTTACCAGAAAGACTTTTCTAGCTCTCTCAGTATGCTGTACCATCAAGACCCATGAGTCAGGAAAGGATATGGAGGGTGCCTGTGGAAGGCGAGCTGACTTGGGGATCACAGGAGTCCTGTGCAGCATCCAGTGGAGGCCTGACACATGGATGATGACTGCTTAGAACTGTCCTCAGAATCCCAGCAGACTAACTAGTGAGTAGGTAATTCGGCAGGCCCATTTCCTCTCCTCATCCTGGCTCACCAGTTTAGTGTAGGACAACACTGAGCACAGAGATGATCATAATTTGTAAGTCCCATTTATCCTTTCCCTATCTGGCTTTTCAAAACAAGCATTTGCTCTAATTCCAAATAAATTCACCTGGGTGTTTTTAGATGAAAAACAAGGATGCCTCGTTTCCTCCTCTTGTGATTTGAAGCTGTTAGTGTCTATATTTAATTGCCCTATTTGTGCTATTTATTTTAATAGTTCCTGGCAATCACATGGTTGAAACATGTTTTGAGTTATAACCTCTATAAAAGTTCCAGAATAGTTTATGCAACTCTTGGAAAAAAAAAGTAAGTCTGTTTGAGATGTGCTTTTGACTCATTTAACCTTTCTGTACTACCAGCCTTTTTTTTTTTCCATTTAAAATTTCTTGCTTGGAGAGTTAACATCTTAAGGGCTTAGTCCATTGAGCTATAACTCTACCTATGGGCACAAAGAATTAATCTTCAAAGTTCTCCAATTGCCTATGGCTGGTTACCTCAGGAGGGGACAAGCTGCTAATGAGACAAATGCTGCAAGGTTCAGCCCTATGCTTTCGAGATGGCTGTGTGAAGGTCGAGGGGCTGGACCTGCATCTTAACCCCTCCACCTCTTGTACAAAACGCATGCTGCTGCTACCAAGAGACACCAGGAGAACGGGAGGCAATTCGTGCAAATGCATCTCCATTTCTAGAATAATACTTCACAGAGCATGTTTTACTGAGACTGGGTCAGTGACTTCTTGCTATGCATGAAGGCCACTGCACACACAATTCCTTGAAGAAAATAATAAATTCACTGTTCAGTTTTTTAAATAGCCAAAGGAGAAACATGAGAACATGAATTAGTAACATGAGTCTTAAACGAACCATAGGGTATAAGGAACAATTTGTACTGTTTTTCAGGGACAGTAAATGGGGCTTTATTGAATCAGAGTAGGAAAGCATCTCAGATTAAAGTTCCCCTGTGATCTCATTGCTGATTGTATTTCCAAATAATCAAGAGGTGTTCTCTGGCTAATACAGGCTGTGAACAGCACAGTGAGTTGAGTTATGCCTGAATCTCTACAGTAGTGGGAGGCAATTATGGGGAAACCAAGTCTTCCTTGTTTATCAGTGTGTTCTTAACACTTTTCCATAGCAGTTATTTAGTGAAGTTCAAAATGAAAGGCATGTGTTACAACGCAAGTAGACCTTGGATTTCAAACAAGATTCAGCACCATTTCTCCAAAAGGACAGCTCTAACTTGTCTCAAACATATTGAAAACATGTATGTTAAAAGTGATTATTATGTGTATTAATTCACTTTGGCTTATAGAACATAGTAGATCAAACAAGGCAATATTTTTCAAGAGGAGACTCATAATATTTCTGGCCTCTTAGACGAATGAGCAGTCTAAAGACCCCCGAAGCATCTCTGGTCTTTAAGCACTCTTGCAATGACAATAATGTAATTCTTTTGGTGATTTATGGGTCAAGTTACTTATGTAAGTTCCTGAAATGTATCAGATATTTACTTCAGACTTCAGTTTTCATCTCTGTCTCTCTGTCTCTGTCTTTGTCTCCTCTGTGTGTGTGTGTGTGTGTGTGTGTGTGTTCGCCTGTTTCAGACAGGCTCTCACTATGTAGCTCTGACAAGTCAAGAACCTTTTCTGAAGACCAGGCTAGTCTAGAGGTGACCCCTCCCTTCGCTTTGCTTTTCCTGTGCTGTGATTACAGGTGTACATTACACTATGTTTAGTTTTTTTGTCAGGCCTTATCTTATATCTTAGACTCATTTCAAAAACTAAACATCTTTGGTAAAGCCTCAGTTGTGTGCAAACTAAAGTAGCAGAAATGCATTAATGCTTCTTCCATTTTTTTAGGAAGTGGTCCCGGATAGAGGTCCCGCTTACTTCTCCTATATGTAAAAGCCGTCTGCCAGAGCTACATGAATCTTGGAGGTAATTCTGTTCACCATTCCTGATGTATGGAAAGTGCCTGAAATATGGAAGCTTTATGGACTTTATTCCTTTTCTGTCATCTTCTTTTATGATTTGCTACATGACTTGTAGTTATAATCACATTTTTCACAACTACCCTTCTCTTAGGCTCTTTTGATGTTTTTTTCCTCTCTTGGCAGCAGGGAGAAGTCAGAATGGATTCATGACTAACTTCTGGATCTATAATTTGTTTAATAGAATATTCTCTTTCCTGAGAATGCACTCTGCTAGAAGGGATTTACAGTGTAGTGATAACTAATGCCTATTCAGTGAGAAATGCTGTTGCCAAATGGCTGTGGAACACAAAGGTCAAACAGGCAGGACAAAGTGCATTTTTCTTGTAGGAACAACATCAGAAAAGTAAATGACAAATGTAAAAAGTAACACAGTCCGGACATGGTAGCTCACACCTTTAATCCCAGCACTCAGGAGTCTGAGGCAGGCGGATCTTTGTGAGTTCAAGGCCAGCCTGGTGTGTGTGTGTGTGTGTGTGTGTGTGTGTGTGTGTGCACAGATGAGGAGCTGATCTATGTGATGCTCTCCACTGCCTTGATAACTGCATTTTGTTTTAGTAACTCCATCTTAATGGCCAAACCCTGGTCCAGAACAAGTCCAGGAAGAGCCAGTTGGTTATCTCCATCTTTGGAATCCCCTCTCCACATGTCTTGTGCCTTATCTTTTGTTCAGTATTTTACATGAACTTTCTCCAAGAGCCTTGGAACTCACTCTGTAGACCAGGCTGGCCTTTTACTCACAAAGATCCACCTGCCTCTGTCTCCCAAGTGCTAGGATTAAAGGTGTGCACCATCATGCCCTCCTACTATTCAGTATTTTACAATTGCCTGCAGCCCACCTACTTCTTATTTTAGTTTTTGTAATGCTGCAGCCGTCAGAAACTGAGGTTTTATTGTATGACTGGAATTTCCTCCCAAATTTACCAGAAAATGGTATTTGCTTTTATAAACCCACACTGCCTCTGAGTGAGGGCTGTACCTTCCCAATCCTGACCTTGGGTACAGTCCTGGCCAGTCCAAATTAAGAGCCAAATTCAGTTCATTGGAACCTGGAGTCTGGGTGCTCTTTTTCTTCCAGTGGTCTAGCACTGTAACATCTCCATACCATGACAGTATATTATATGAAAATCACAAAATTTCAATAAAAATGAAGATACCAGAACAAATAAAAAGAGTGAAAAAGGACATTTTTTGTGGATAATATTTAATACATATTTGCTTTATTTCTGATTGGCTTGCACTCGGGAAGATTTCTTATGACTATATACCATTTTGTATTATTATACTAAAGCATATCTTAGTATTTAATGGGTCGTAGGTTGTATTTTGTGAAAATTTCAATGTTGATTTGGGATATCTGATCCACCAGAAATGTTTCTTCCACCATTTTAAATCAGAATCAAAATATTTGGACATCAAAGGACAAAGATAACTCCTAAAGGACAAGAGCTCATAATTCAGAAGTGAAGACTGAATACATTGTGTTAGCCCCAATCTGAAGAATGGGGATTAAAAAAAAAGGCTGATAGAATGAACAAGGAGGAAGGGAAAAGCCATTATAAGGATGAAGAGCACAGGAGAGCTCACCGATCCCCCGACCCATAACTCAGGTTATGACTGCAAAGCCGAGTGTGATGTGGACTACTGTGTCCTCCATTTTCTCCTTTGCTGTCGAATAAGCCAGCAAAGGTGGCTTTCTTTTTATCCTTTTCTTTTTTTTTTTTGGGGGGGGGGAACAAAAAAGTTCTGAAAACACTTTAAAACTGGGTTGGAGACATGGTTCAGCAGTTCAGAGTACTAGCTACTCTTGGAGAGGACCCAGATTTGGTTCTCAGCATCCACTTGGGAGCCAACAGCCATCTACAAATCCAATTCCAGGGGATGTGATGCCCTCTTCTTGCCTCCACAGGCAGTGCATGAATAGATATACAGATATCAAAAGTCATACACATAAAATAAAAATAAATGAAGTAAATTAGAATTGAAAAAACATAATAGGCTACATTGATGCAATGATTACAATAATTAAGTGGAGAGGAGGAAGAGGAGGAAGACAGACCTTTAGTTTAGGGAGTAAGCAGGAAAGCTCTTCCTCTGCAAGTTGACATTTGATCAGAGACAATAGTGACAATGAGACAGCTATAAAGAAAATAATTTCTCCACCTAAAAATAAGTGGGAAGAAAAAATATACCATTCACTAGAAGACTATCTAAACAATTTTAGAAACAGAAAGAGGGAGAAAGGAAGGAAGGAAAGAAAGGAAGGAGGGAAGGAAAGGAAGAAGGAAGGAAGGAAGGAAGGAAGGAAGGGAAAGAGAGAGAGATGGGTTAGTTTTGATTAGACTGGATGGAGTGGAGAGAGAAGTCTTATTCATACAGTGTGACAAAGGTAGAAAAGATATGGGTCTTTAGCCAGAAATGGTTATGTAGCAAGTAATTAAAAATAATATTTGCCTTTTGGATTCTGAGAAGAACATAAAGTGGTTGACAGTAAATATAAAAACGGAGACCATAAAGTCATTTCTAATTGTGGAGGGCAGAGATGATGGTACCTTGGTTCATAGAAACAAAATGGTGTGATGATAGATTAAACAGGTTAGAAAACACAGAAAGCCGGCGCGGGGTGCAGCCTTTAATCCCAGCACTGGGAGGGCCGAGGCAGGCGGATCTTTGTTGCGTTCAAGGCCAGCCTGTATACAGATTGAGTTCCAGGACAGCTGGGGCTCCAGGAGCCCCTGTCTCGAAAACGACACAAACAAAAAAAAGACAGAGAAAAACACCATCATGACTTCTGGCTCGGGATATTTAGGATGACAGGGCAGTTACATATGCTGAATCCTGCATAATAAATAGTTGTGTTGGAAAGAAAGAACATGAACTTAATTTTGATCTAGTTGAGTATTAGGGATGTGCAATATGAACCACTGAAGAGGCCCAGGAGACACTTTTAACTTCAGCCTAAATCTCAAAAGACAAAAATAATGTGAATAATTAAGTATAGGTAAAAACAAGAGCCCTTTGGGATAAAGAATAAGCATGCTCAGGGGAAAAACAGATTTGCAAATTTTAACTTTAAAAGAAATAAAATTGAACGAAGACATTCAGAAGATGGAAAAACCTCCATGCTCATGGATTGGGAAAACTTACATTGTAAATGTCCATTTTACTGAAACTCTTTTATAGATTTAACGCAATCCCAATCAAAATCCCCAGAGTTTCTTCACGGCTTGGAAAAACAAATGTTCTTAAATTCATTTGGAAAAACCAAAGACCCCGACTAGCCAAAACAACCCGAGTGAAAAGAGCTACAACAGAGGAATCTCTATACCCGACTTCCAAACTATACTACAGGGGCTATAGTATTAAAAAGAGGGCCTGGTACTGGCACAAAAACGACCTGTTGACCAATGAACAAAAAACCGAAGGGGGGGGGGGGTTGGGGGGGGGGGGGGGGGGGGGGGGGGGGGGTGGTCTCCTTCTTTTCTCTTTTTTTTTTTTTTTTTCTGGGGGGGGGGATCCAAATCTGAGCACATTTACAATTTCAGCCATCTCATTATTTGACAAGGGGGGCCAAGAAGCCACAATGGAGAAAAGACAGCCTCTTCCGCAAGTGGTGTTGGCAAAACTGGATTCACCACTTGTAGAAGAATGAATTTTAACCCCTACCTCTCGCCCTGTACAAAGTCAACTCAGATTGATCAAAGACCAAGTGAAACCCCAAACTCTGAAAGGCGATAGAAGAAAAAAGTTGGCAACAGACTCACAAGACAGGCGTAGGAAAGACTTCCTACATCAGACAGCACCTGCACAAGACTTAAGGTCGACAATTGACAATGGGACCTCATCAAACTCAAAAGCTTTTCTACATCAAAAATGAAACAATCTAGGAAGTGAAGAGGAAATCCCACAGAGTGGGAGGAAAACCTTCACTTGACAGAGACATCTGAAAAAGCATTGATCCAGAATATATAAACCTACTCAAAAAACAACGACAAAAGAAAACACATGCCCCACTCAATAGCTGGAGCAAAGAACTGCACCGAGACTTCAACAAAATGAGGGAATTAGAGATGTCTGAGACACACCTCAAGAACTGTTAAACATCACTAACTCATTAGGAATGCAAAGAACCACTTTAAGATATCATTACTCCAATAAGACTGCTAGGATCAAGAAAACCAATGAATTACCAAGTGCTGGAGAGGTTGTGGGGGGAAAGGGGAACACCCTCCACTGCGGGTGGGAATGTAAAACTCGTACAGCCACTCTGGAAAACAGACACTTCACCCACAGTGTGGAGATCTCTTGGAAGATTTGGAATGAACTTGCCCACCCGACCCAGCCATACCACTCTCTGCGGCAGACCCTCAAGACTTACGCCACACAGAGCTACATTGCACGGCCATGTTTATTGCAGCTCTCTCCCCAATAGAAGAGCTGGAACCAACCTAAATGCCCCAACTGGACGAGTGGGTAGAGAACATGTGGTACATCTACACAATGGAGTTTATGAGCAGTAAAGAAAGAAGACCTCACGATGCTTTGCAGGAAAAGTGCTGGAGCTAGAGGACATCATGCGGAGTGAAGTAACACAGTCCAGAAAAACAAACAACGAATGTACCTCATCTGGATGCTAGGCCAATTACCCAGTTGTAAGTATTTCTTGTGGAGGGCCCCTGAGCTTTTGTACAAAGCCAGTTGGGAGTGATGCATATGGAAACAACAACAACAACAACAAACAACAGAACGGACTACATCAAAGCACTACTGAACAGGAAAAAAAAAAGACTGAGAGAAAGATGCAGGGCATGTATCACAGAATACATAATCTGGGTTGGGGTGGGGGTAAAGGAAAGGGTAATATGTTTAAATGAAACTGAAAATGTATGAAATACATAAAACATCAATAAAAGTATATTAAAAAAAAGAATAAGCATGCCAAAAATAGCACTTAATGGGTAAAGTTGGGGTTAAAACATTGGGGATAATTTTGCTAGAAAGAATAAAAATGAGAGAGATGAGGGAGGAAGAGACTCAAGAGCGATAGGTGACAGAATAAAATAAATTTAGAAAGTTGTTCTACCAGTGAGAATAATTCTGAGAGACAGACTTTCTTCAGCTAGGTAAACACCTAAAAGATAACTCAAAACATAGTGCAATAAATCATTGTTTTCAAATTTGGATGCACTGAATGTGTGATATGTAAAATCCATGAACAAATCTACAATGCAGACTAAGACATGGACCACAGATTCCCTGTGACCTTACTCTACTTCTTGGTCCACTCTTCAAGAGAATGTACAGAAATAGATTTTATTCTAAGAAATATTACTACTCAATCAATTGAGTTTGTTCTTACATATTTGATTTTAACTAAGCAATCAGTCACTCAAGTGTGGCCTGAAAAAAAATATGGTTACATATGTATATGTAACTATATATTTTATATACACATACACGCAGAAGAATAAGCAAAATAATTTAAAGTTGATCAAAGTAAAGAATCATAATATGGGTAAGAATTTTATCCAGAATACCTATCCAATCAACACATCTCCTGGCCTTTGGCAAACAGAAGCTCTCAGGGACTCCAGGATATTATTGTCCTGGTCTCCCTCTAGCTAGCATCAGGGCAGAAGGCACATGGAAAATATGCTTCAGAGAAAGAAACTAAGGATGTGCAAAAGCAAGAGGTGAAAAGCAGGGGCCCATCTGAAGAGGTGGGGAAGTGAGATACAGAGTTGGTGGCTCATTGGAGACTTGAATGGAGGGCCCAAGCAGAGATCTGCTATGGAGGGCTGTGCAGCCAGCAGCTTCTTGACCACTGCAGTTCATCAGTCCTGTAGGACTGTGAAAGCGGCCTGCTGACATCATTCTCCCAATACGTGCATGTTTAGGAAAAAAAAAACAAAACAGAACACACGAACAAAAACAACAGCGGTCTTTCGTGGCACATTTGTTTTGTTTGTTTTGTTTTTCCCCGCTCTTCTTTTTGTCATATCCCCACAGACACTCTGACTCATTCTAAAACTTGCAAAGGATGTTGCTCCAGGATCCACTGGCTGCGTTCCATACTAATGTTTCTGCTCTGCCCTGAGGACAGACAGATTGACCTGTTCAGGTTTAGGATAGCTTTGATAGGCAATTTTAAACAATACCAGCCATCTCTTTAGGATAAATTTAGGATCAAGAGCTTCAGTAAGAGGAAGCAGAGTAAGTATGCCTTGAGATACTGAAGATGGGGTGAGTTGATATGAATGAAGAGGCCATCCAGTCCTCAGTGCTTTGGGGTATAAACTTCACAGTGCTTTCCAGTCTTCATGAACAATGAAAGGCAAAAGAGCTAGTGAAATTAGTGTTACAAAATCATTGTCAAATCAAGACATGGAAGGAAATATTTTTAATAAGGACTCTTAGAGAAGCCAGGCCATAAGCAGAGAGGGGTACAAGTGGGGCTAGAACACACTTAGTCCTCCTAACTAAGGTTACCCAATATGGGTCACACATTAACCAAGCTTCATTCCTCTACCTAAAGAAAAAGCAACCCCAGTCATGTAATACACATCACTTTATGTGACCCAATGACTTTGTGACAGGAACTTCTGTGCCAAAAGGGGCCTGAAGGCTGAAGCTTGGCTCAGATAATGTATTCCTATGGATGATTAAAAGAAGTGGAATTCCTGTGCTAGCTTCGGCAGCACATATACTAAAAGAAGTAGAATTCCTTTTCAAAGGACATTCCAACTGAACCACTAAATGATGGTAGATCTGGGGCATGACTTTTCTAGGGCTTTTCCTTCCTATTCTAGATCTGTGCACGACAACGTACTTTCTTCCTTTTGGATGGAATCATGCTTGTATGCCAGGAATCACTTATCTGAGCCTTCCTCTGACTTTTGATGTCATAAGGACTCTAAAGATCTTCCTTTTGACTTTAGTATTCCTTCCAATGTTACAACTGAAAAGAACCCACTGTCCATGATCTAGCTCATTTCTAGGATCTGAACTAGATGAAGCTGAGCAGGCAGCATGCCAGTCTTCAAAACAAAGAAATAGTTGACCAAGCCAAAAGGAAGAAATCTCTGCATCATATCAGATCTGCCAGCCATCATGATTCAGGTCTGATTTCCTCTTTTGTAGCCTGGATCTGACATAGTATTTACATGAGGCATGTGGGAGTTAGGATTATGCCCAAGGTTCTCCTTTAAACTTCACCCACCCTTGCTGCCTATGTACTTCTACTCAAGACTGGGGCTGCATACAACTGGCAGCACTCAAAAGAGGACTTTGGTAAACACATAGTTAGGGGTAAGCACTGGAGACCAGTCTTTCTACTCCTTTGCCAATAAGTGGCCAATGACCTGCTCATGACAACAACAACAACAACAATCATAATACAGTAATCAGTACAAAAAATGAGGTCCGTTCACAAGCTGACCACAACCAGAGATTTACATCCCTCTAAAAGACTGTTGTTTACAGATTTAAGCCAGGATATAACTATCAAGTACTTTTTTTGAATGCATAATAAAGGTGGCATTGGCCTATGGGTGAAAACTATATATCGGCTGATCTCTGCCCCTCTAGTTTCCAGACAGGAATGCTAAAACTACTTAATTGTGGTAATTACTTTTACAAAATGAACATATTCTGGAAAGATGACTTTTTCTTAACCTTGCAACCAAAAAGTTAACCTTACCTTAATTTGTTTGTAATGTAGACAGGCTAAATGAGCCATGTGCTCCTTTAGTGACCTGGGCATTTGGCCTTCATCCCTCATGACCTTTCTTTGCCGTTGACCCAGAATAATGTATGAATGTGTGCTTATGTTTTACACATCAAGCACTTCAAATAGCAATTATTTCATTGAAAGTAATTAGAGAAATTGATAAGATCTGTCCGTGGTTGTGTGTGTGTGTGTGTGTGTGTGTGTGTGTGTGTGTATGCACAATAGCATGTATGTACTCTTCTAATCCAGGAGAGGTTAGAAAGCACAAATCTGATAAGGGGACATTTATTTTGAATTTTTATTTATTATTTTTATTTTATGTGTATGAGTGTATTGCCTACATGTATGTGAGTGCACCCATGTCATGCAATGCCACGGAGGTCAGAAGAGAGCATCGGATTCCCCTAGAACTGGAGTTAAGGATGGTACTTAGCTGCCATGTGTGTGCTAGTAATCAAGCCCGGGTCCTCTGCAAGAGCAGTCAGTGCTCTTAACCACTGAGCCATCTCTCTGGCCCCAAGGGTCCATTTTTACTTCCCAATTTTCCTGTACAAACTATTTCAAAAAAAAGAAAGAACAAGCCCTTGTTTTTGAGGATGGTTCAAAAGTAATCTGGTGAAACAGCAGCTTTCAGAACAGTTAAGGTACGTGTTGGCTGGAATGGATGGTAAGCATCCATTCAAGCATCCCTGCAATGTGGGAAAATGTAGTAACTACCACACATCATCATACAATTGGGATTAACCTTAGGAATATCCATGACACCTCTATTAAAAATTATCTTCATTCCATAATGCCCTCCCTACAACCTCTTTTAACCTATCTTATAAACAGTCTAGCTCATTCTTTTAAATAAAGCAGGAAAAGTCCAACAAAATATCAAAGATATATTTCAGGAAACAAATATAATTGGCACTTCGAGTCCTATGGATTCTCCTTCCTTTGCTGGGGCCCACTCTATTCTTAGTTCTTCTACTAATTCTTAGACAGTTCAACTATTCCAGAATTCAATGAATCCCAACAAATCCTAACTCTAAATAGTTTTATAGCAAGTGAAAAATATTCTTCTGACTCACGAATTTAGGTTTCATTTTCTGACACAAAGACTACCTCTCGAGTTCCCATTTTAATCAGATCTCATAAGCTGGTGATGCAGCAACTTAACAAGAAACAATCCAAGAGAAACTAATGTGCTGTTTCTAACCTCTAGTCCCTTTATTTCCTTCTCTTCTCTTTCTTCTTTTAATCTTTATTTTATGTGTATGAGTGTTTTGCCTGCATGTGTGTAAGTGCACCTGTGTTTTGCAGTGTCCATGGAGGTCAGAGCTCCTAGAACTGGAGTTACAGACAACTGTTAGCTGCAGTGTAGGTACAGGGAATCAAAACTGGGTCCCTGGGAAGAGTAGCCAGTGCTCTTAACTGCTGAGCCATATCTCCAGCCCCCTCTTTCTTTCACATAAACAAAAAGCTGAAAATGTTAGCAGACCCTGGATGTAACCAGGCCCTACACAGAAAGAATTAAAAAAAAAAGACAAGAACACACAGCCCTTCCAACACCTAGCAGCCTGACGACAGTCAAGTAATAGGGCCACACATTACCCAAGCCTTTCCAACTCAAGAAAGAATGGCTTCTGCTTCCAGTACCTCATGCATGCCCTACTTTCTCACCTCTGTCATGCAGCACACGTCACCTTGACTAGACTCACATCCCCATGGAGCAAAGCTTCCCTTTCCCCAAAAAACTTTACAAAGAAGACATCTTTCTTTCTCTCATGGAGCTGAAACTTTCCTTCAGAGTCTCTGGGCAGCTGCTGCTGTCAGTATTAATAAATCTCTTGCGCTTCTTTCTCAAATATTCTCTCCTCTCCCTCTCTAAAACCTAACAAGGACAAGGTGAAGAATAGTCCCTGAAATTTGGTCAGGGCTGACAAGGATACCTGTGGCCAGCCTTGTGAGAGAAGTGGGCACACATCACAGATCTACTCATTAGAGACCACAGGCAGCAGCCATACCATCTGTCCTGGGGGTAGGGGATGCCTGGCACACAGCTCTCAATAAAAGACAATTCAATTCTCATAGGTCTTCATGATTTCCTCTTGTGGGCTGAATTCTACCTTTTCACCTGATCTGTACACTGGAGCTTTAATACCTAGTAGTTAGAAACATATTTACTAAAAAGCAAGTTTTAAAAAGTGAGGGTCATTAGGTCCCCACCAAGCTGATGAGTGTCTTTATAAAAAGGACAAGAATACAGAGATACCATGATGCATATATATAGAAAAAAATAAAAAGAACAACCACGAAAATAAGTTGAATGAAGGCTGCTACATACAAGCCAAAGAAATTCAGGAAACTAAATCTGTGGACAACTTGATCTACTAAACCTGCGATGCATAACAATGTATTTTTAATTTTTTTAAATTTATTTTTGTATGTGTATGAATGTACTGTCTGCATGTAGGTCTGTGCACCCATGTCGTGC
Organism: Rhizomys pruinosus; assembly: GCA_009823505.1. Classification (NCBI taxonomy): domain Eukaryota; kingdom Metazoa; phylum Chordata; class Mammalia; order Rodentia; family Spalacidae; genus Rhizomys; species Rhizomys pruinosus. The sequence goes on along the minus strand of VZQC01008536.1, from coordinate 688,851 downwards.
AATGCCTCGGAGGTCAGAAGAGGGTCTCGGATTCCCCTGGAACTGGAGTTCTCCTGGAATTGGAGTTACAGATGGTTCTTAGCCGCCATGTGGGTGCTGGGGATTGAACCCAGGTCCTCTGCAAGAGCAGTTGGTGCTCTTAACCGCTAGGCTATCTCTCCAGCCCAACAATGTATTGTTATGTATTGTTGTGGTAGCTCTACCAAATAAATACAACCTTCATTAATAACTCTGTTTTTTTGTGTGTTTTTTGTTTGTTTGTTTTGTTTCTTAGATAGGGTCTCCCTATAACCCCAGCTGCTCTGGAACTCACTATATAGAGCAGGTTGACCTTGATTTCATAGAGATCTGCCTACCTCTGCCTCCAGAGTGCTGGGACTAATGCCTGCACCACCACGCGTGGTCCTATAATATTTTTTAGGAGAAAAACTTTGATAACAAGTGGACACACTATAGAAAATTATATAAATATTATTTTCTTGATTTTTAGGAAAATAATAGGAGATTCTGAAAGGGGAAAATCATCTACCAAAATGTTTATTGTACTAGTGAACATGTTAGTGATAGAGAAGAATGAAATTGGGCTGCCAAGATGGCTCAATAGGTGAAGACATCTGACAACTTGAGTTTGATACTTGGGACACACATGATAAATGGAGTGAGAAATATGAATGAAAGTTCCCTGGGGGGATCCCCAAAACCTGGACCTTCTAACTGAACCTTCTGCAAGGCTGATCATCAATTAATTAGAACTTCAGTGATAGAATTCTGGAGAGTTTGGGATATCGTTAGTCCAGATCTAATTATCATTTTTTAAGCTAATTTTAGTTCCTAAATAGCCATTCCTTACCCATCTTTGTATCTGACTTAATATTCTGTGACTAACATATAAAAGCTTTTTGGAATGTATTAGGTTAGCAAAAATCCTACCTTCCACCAACCAGATAGCATCTGAGATCTATGGCTGAGAGTTCTCTGTTCTTCTGTAACCACCTACTTAATGTTTCTACCAATGTATTTGAAACATGTCTTGATTTATGATTTTGTTCAATTACTATAAAAACTTCATGAAATTGTTCCACAGTAGAACATTGAATTCGAGGTGACCTAACTTTGTGTTCCCAGGCTATGGTCACTTATATATGGCTCTAGAATAACCCATTTCTGATGCCCTTTGGGGTGAGAATTGGTCTTCGGCACTGGCAGATCCTGCAGGTTTTCCTCTAATCTCTACATGCATGCTGTAACATGCACATACTCTCACATACACACCACACACAGACACAGACACAAACACATACACATAGACACAGACACAGACACACCAAAGAAAGAAAGAAAGAAAGAAAGAAAGAAAGAAAGAAAGAAAGAAAGAAAGAAAGTGAAATCACATCATTTCTGGGAAAGTGAATCAAATAAGTCACATTTGTACAGACAAATATCACATGATAGCTCTCATATTGTTGCGGTAGCAAAAAAAAAAAAAATCCCCTTAAGAAAAAAACTGGTCAAGAGGATAAAATCTCTGGCCTAGATGAAGACCCAATTTTCTTGTTTGGCTGGTCAAACACCTGGTCATAGGACACCGCCCCCCCCCACCTCCCGCCAGGAAGGTGGGTTTACTTTGTTCTGCTAAAGATATAGGTGGCAAAAAAAAAAAAAAAAAAAAAAAAAAAGATATAGGTGGAATACATGGTGTATTACGAGATAGTGAGCTTTTCCTGCCCATAAATCCCAGTCCCCTAGTGAAGTGCTTACAGTCCAGGCTCCAGACAAACAGCTTTCCCTATTCTTCTTTCTATCTCTCTTCTACCCACACTTTCCCCAACACTTAGAGTTGACTCAATGTTTTGGATTCTTTGTGTGTGTGTGTGTGTGTGTGTGTGTGTGTGTGTGTGTGGTGTGTAAGGTAGTCTTTGAGAAAGGATCTCCCTGTAGCTCTGCTGTTCTAGAACTTGCTATGTAGACCAGGCTGGCCTTGAACTCATAGAGATCAACCTGCCTCTGCCTCTGCCTCCCAAGTGCTAATTCCTTCGCCAGGCTGGATTCCTTCACTTTTTAATCTAAAGTGCTCTTTCTCTCTCTACAGTGTGCTTGCTAATCCACCACATGTCTGACCTCCATATTGGCTATAATCCAGCATGGATTTATGGCTTTTTCCTTCTCTCTTCTCTTCTCCTCTTCCTGGGAGCTGCTGAGATTATAGTTTGCATGCTGTAAAGCTTCTGTTTTACTTCATTTTAAAAATTTTTTATGGGGCTGGAGAGATGGCCTAGCAGTTAAGAGCGCTGACTGCTCTTGCGGAGGACCTGGAGTTCGATCCCCGCACCCACATGGCGGCTGAAGACTGTCTTTAACTCCAGTTCCAGGAGAATCCGACACTCTCTTCTGACCTCCGCAGCATTGCACTACATGGGTGCACAAACCTACATGCAGACAGTACATTCATACACATACAAAAATAAATAAAATTAATAAAAAAATTTTTAAATAATTTTTTTTTATGACTTAGACTAAGAATTCTGAAAGAGGGCCCTATATCAATCTCTAAAACCCAGACTAGATTGAAGAGGAAAAAAAAAAGACAAAAGTAGAAAAAAAAAAACCTAGGAGAAGTGAGGAAGGGGAGATAAGAGAAGGAAATGAGATAAGAAGATGATTATAATGAAGTCCATTCTATGAATGTGCGAAAACCTAACAATGAATAGCATTTCAATGCATAATTAATTCATGATTTACATGAATTACACGTTCTATTATTTGTAGGTTCCAGGCTTCCCAGAATCTAAGGGTCACACAGGTGCCCACTTCCTCAGAAGCGTGCCATCCTCTGAACCCTTCCTACTTACTGAGGTCACCACCCCATGGGTAATAAGGGTAGACCCCAGCTGCCATAACTCCTCTCTGTGCCCCTCTCTCTGTGCCTCTCTTTCTCTGTTTCCCTCTCTGCTCCCACCCCCACCCCACCCCCGCCCACGTCCTGCCTGCCGTGCTGTCATGTCCTACTACGTGTCTGCAGGCGGGCTCACGCTGGCAGTCCCACATGGAAGTAAAGCCTCATGTGCCTTTTATTGGTTCCATGCTTTTTTATACTTAATATTATTGGTGCCAGTGGACTTGGTCGGGGCTTGATTTTTATCAGGCAGAGCACTTGCTCGCTGGGTATTGATCTGGCAGAGCGCTCGCCAGTTCTCACCCCGAAAAGGACCGCCTAACCTTTTTTTTTATGGAACCCCTGGGATGGACTTGCTGTAGTGTATTTCTCCAGACAACCAGCTGTCACATTTCATGATGAGGTACCATTCTGCTCTTCCCCACTCTTTTTTTTTTTTTTGTATGTGTATGAATGCACTGTCTGCATGTAGGTTTGTGCACCCTGTGTGCATGCCGCAGAGGTCAGAAGAGGGTCTCGAGATTCCCCTGGAACTGGAGTTCGTCCTGAAATTGGAGTTACGACGGTTCTCAGCCGCCATGTGGGTGCTGGGGAATCGAACCGGGTCCTCTGGCAGAGCAGGATCGGCGGCGTCTTAACCGCTAGGCTATTCTCATCCAGCCCCTCTTCCCCCACTCTTATCTCTCTCTCTCTCTCGCATCTCTTCTCTCTCTCTCTCTCTCTCTCTCTCTCTCTCCACTTCATTCCCCTTGTACTTCCTCCCTCCTCCCTCTGCTTCTCTCAGTATTAGCCCTTCATTGTTTTGAATCCACAGGCTTGAACTGGGTTCCCATGCACAGGCGGTACAGCTCTCTGCTATCTCCTACTCCCTCCTGCTTCCCTCCATCTCCCTCTCCCTTCTCTCTGCCTGTCTTTCCTTTCTTCCTTCATTCTTTTTAGTCTCCTGATATTTTCCATTCCATCCCGTTTTTAAAGAACCCCTGAATGCCGGCAAATTCAGGGATTCTCCCCAATTTTTCCCGTCCAGATTACTGTCTACCAGAATGCTGGAGACAGAATCCGGACCCGAATTTTGGCCTCCTCTGTGGTTTTTGGGATGCTGAATTCACAGACCAGTAGGGCCCGATTTCAGATACTCCCACACTGGTCACATGGACCTGGGGTCTCTTAGTGCCCACTTAGAACTAGGACAGATGAGCCTTAGCACTCGGGTGGCCGCTTCTGAGACTAAAAAGACTTCACTTATCTTTTTTCTCTCTCTCCCTCTCCCTCTCCCTCTCTTTCTCTGCCCTCTGCTGTCTTTTTTCTTTCTTTTACTGTGCCTTCTCCACTGACCCCCTGCACCCACCACTTCTGCCATGCGGTTTTTGCCCCAGTAGCCTTGCACCACGTGCAGCTTTTTCCCACCCGGCATTCAGACATGCTACAGACTGTTTCTATGGAAACCGTGCTAATCCACGCTCACTCCTCAGTTGCCATCTTGAGGCTTCCCGCCCTGCATTCAAACAAACATACTGCAGACTGTTTCTATGGCAACTGTACTAATCCATGCCCTCTCCTCAGCTGCCATCTTGAGGCTTTGTCCATGCATGCCCCCTGTTTCTGTGGTGGTGTTAACCACACCCTCTATTACTCCCACATGGCAAAAAGCCTAAATTCACATCAGACCTTGTAATAACTAATGCTATATTTCTATATTCTAATTCTCTTGAAATTTTTTAATAGCATATTCTGATCCTTTCACAATTTTGGTTTTGGGGTTTTATATTGGATTATATAAAGTCAATTGGAATTGCATTAAAATATTTTATACAGAGTAACCAAGTTTTTAATTTATTGCTTTTTTTTTATACATTTCAAAATACAATTTTCAGTTTTTACTTTTGTATGGATAGTTAATTCTTATAGGCTTTTGTTTGAGATTTTTACATCATTTGGCTTTTTAACAGTGTTTTGTTTTTTATATTTTGTTTACAAAACTTTTGCCTAATTTTAAGGGATTATTTCAGATTTTCGCATTTTCCATTTCATTGGTTTTTCTTTATAAACCCCTTTTTATTCAGAAATCCATTTTTTTGTCTGCTTCAGGATGCAATCCCCTCTGTCTGAGATTAAGAAGGTCTGCCACCACACCCTGTCTCACTAGCATCCAGCTTTTCCCTCAGGCAGTAACATTTCACTTGACTGAGATCTTTTGATTTTTCCACTAACTAAAATTATTCTCATTAAATTAGTAGGTAATATGCACAAGCCACCAGATTTTCCTGCTTACTGAGTCCACCATCCTTCGCAGGTGTACAAGAACAGCCTGTGCTGCAAAGCACAATAGGGCATAGAGTCTATTTCCACCTAAGCAAATATCTTAAACTCTAAGTGATTCTTTTTAAATGTGATAATTGTCTACATCCCTGGACAACAAAGGACAACTTTAGATAAAAAGGGATTTTCCCACTGTCCAGAGTTAATGGATACAGTTAGGTCATGTGTCTGTCCAAACCTATCTGTGTGTTATAACCGTTCTTCAATGTGTCTTCGTAACTGTCATGTGTCCATGTTCTGTGTTTTTGTCAAAACAAAGTGGCCACTTCAAAATTGTTTTATTCTGGGGCTGGAGAGATGGCCTAGTGGTTAAGAGCGCCAACCGCTCTTACAGAGGACCCGGGTTCGATCCCCAGCACCCACGTGGCGGCCGAGAGCCATCTGAAACTCCAATTCCAGGAGAACTCCAGTTCCAGGGGAATCCGAGACCCTCTTCTGACCTCCGAGGCATTGCACGACACGGGTGCACAAACCTGCATGCAGACAGTACATTGATACACATACCGAAATAAAAAAAAAATTAAAAAAAAAAGCATTGTTTAAAAAAAATTGTTTTATTCTATGTTGCACACAAACAAAAAATTAAATTAAGTTTACTTTTGGCATGCCTCTTAAATTTTTTTTCAAAGGTCTGATTTGAACACAGGTTCCTAGATTTCTACACTGTTTATCTGAAGGTTTTATTTCTTATCTGTCCAAATTATTTTTTCTACAGGTATTACAACTAAAAATTTTCTTTTCCAGTTTTTTTCTTGTTTTCAGATGTCGAAGACCTGATTTTTTGACTCTTACGGGTTCACTAACAGATTTTTCTTCTTTTTCCTCCTGTGCTATGCCACGGTCTTTCTGACCAGAGACTATTTTAAAAAAAATCCCTGGATTCATTCATACTCTGGTACTTGGACAATGGCACATTGCTTCCCCTGCAATCCCTTCCCTCCAATGAAACAGCCTAAGTACCTTTGATATTGTCAATTCTTTAATTATTATATATAATTCTGTTTTCTATCACTTGTTAAAGTATTTCAATAAGATCATAGTTTTAGAACCAAAGTGCAAGATGTCATCTCAGCCTTGGCAGCACAATTAATCAGAGCTGCATGTTTTAAATAATATTTCTAAAGGTGTTTTTTCCAATGCATATGATGGTTCGATACAACCGCTAGGATAAAAATCTCTTAAAGGAATGTGTCTGTATGTGTATGACATTGTTAAACAGCATATTAAGATCTGTCTGTATGATTACAATGCATGTGCCTCTGTTTAGCACAACCTTTTCAAAGTGTCATCGCCAAATTTATTTATTAGAACCTTATTTATGAGTGTATGCATGAAGTACTGTCCACTTTTAAGAATTCTATAATGTAATTATGGCATATACAAGAAATTGTGTTCCACTAACCAGGTACTATATACCTAATTACAGCCTCAAGTGAAACAGAGCTACCTGTACATACTAAAATTGTTTTGTATATCTGTTATACTTTGCACATGTTACTTTTTTTTTTATGTGTATGAATGTACTGTCTGCATGTAGGTTTGTGCACCCGTGTCCTGCAATGCCGCGGAGGTCAGAAGAGGGTCTCGGATTCCCCTGGAACTGGAGTTCTCCTGGAATTGGAGTCACAGACGGTTCTCAGCCGCCATGTGGGTGCTGGGGATCTAACCCAGGTCCTCTGCAAGAGCAATTGGCACTCCCAACCACTAGACCATCTCTCCAGCCCCTGCACATGTTACTTTTAATATTTTTAAGAGAAATTAGGTTTTACTTCCAGTGACCACACGGACAGTCCGAATGTAACCAATTTGTGTGAGCCCTAAGTATTATCTGCCTGCTGCTGGTATGTGGCAATGCCCCCCCCCCTTTTCCTTTTCAAAGCTATAATTCAAAATCTGGGGACAAGTGACATGGCCTTCATTTGAGAAGGTACTGGTTTTAACCTTTTTATTATCTTGGGTTTGTTTCATGGGCTATGTTGCTAAAAACTTTTGCCTTGCATGGTTTAAATCATTGTACTTTGAGTACCAAAATGACTTTCATAGACCTTAAAGAACAAATTGTAGGACTTAATGCATAGGATTACTGTCAACTTGATACACCTGAGCTGAGAAACCTCAATAATTGCCTTCATTGGACTGGCCAGTGCCTATTGTGGGCAATGCCATTCTTAGCCAGATATTTGTATATTATATACAATGGCCTGAATATGAGCTAGCAACACAAGCCAGTAAATAACATCCTTTCCTAGCCTGTGCTGCAGCCACTACCAGGCTCCTACCATGAGCTTTTATTATTAGACAGAATATTTTTGCATTTTATTAGTCAGAATATTTTTGCCACAGCAATTAAGAACTTATTCAATGTTCAAGCTTTACTTAGGAGTTGTATGGTAATTAAAGTACCAAATTAATTCAAACAATCCTCTTGGAGGTTTAGCAACCACACTTAAAGCTCCAATCTGATTTGGCAAGAGGGATTTGAAGGGACAATATTTTGGCCCCTACCCTTTGAGGTTGACTTGGGTCCTAGGGTCCTGCATCTGCAACTTTGTGCATGTCCTGTGGCAGTGAGTCACCAGTCATCCTGTGCCAGGGAAGTCTTGAAGATTCACTTAAAAGGACTTTGTCCTGCCAGTGTCCAGTCAAAGGAGGAAAGTCCATATAGAGGAGAAACTCCTCAGGCTTCAAAGGGAAGGTGTGGCCAAGCAATGCCTGACTGTCCTCACATAGATGGAACTGGTAAAGAGAGCCAGGCGAAAGGCCTGAGTGACCCCTTAAGGACCAAAACTTCAACTGACCTTAATTCCAAAAAAAAACTTCATTTATCTGAGCTAACTGTGTGGTTTTAAACACCCCAACAGAAAACTGTAATCTAAAGAAGAGAAAATGAAATAATTTATTACCAAAGAGATAGATGAGAGACCTACTGTGCCAACTTAGGAATCTACTGTGACATGTTAGAAAATATCTCAGAGATAGGTAACAGATTTAATGTACCATGCCAGAAAATTCCACCTTTTATAGTTTCTTGGTTATGGCTCTCATTCTGGAGCCCTGTCTACTAAAGCTGACCCTCATTCTAGAGCTCTGTGTACTAAAACTTTTTTTCTAACTTTGCAGACTATAAGAGAGGCCCACACTGAATCCATTTTGAGTATAGCCACCATTTTTTTTTTCTTTTTCCAGACAGGGTCTCCCTGTAGCCCCAGTTGTCCTAGAACTCACTCTGTAGATCAGGCTGGCCTTGAACTCACAGAGATCTGCCTGTTTCTGCCTCCTCAGTGCTAGGATTAAAGGCGTGCACCACCAAGCCCTGCGAGCCACGATTTTAAGCAATTACTGGAACCTGCCCAATTCAGGGAAAAGGTCGATTGCTCAAGGACAGTTGCTCAAGGCCTCAAGAACAGCTAACTTAAACTTGTTAAAGACAACTGTTGGTATGTGAGGGCAGATGGACTGACCCAACATTTCCTCATTCCAGTTGCAGGAATGTGTATAAAGATAAGTATTGGTATGTGGTGAGCCATAAACCTGTTATTATCTAATAAGGCTAGAAGTTACCCAAACCCCACTAAAATTCCCCTAGACCCTGTATAAAAGGCCTGCGAGCCAAGTTATTGGGGTTGGAGCCTTTTCTCTCCCACCCCAGCATGCTGTTTTTTTTTTTCCCCCTGAAATAAAGTCTTGGTTTTCCATCCTTCGGTGTGTCTGGTGTGGATTCTTAAACCCTAACATTTTGGAGGTCCCACCGAGATCCCCCAAAGACCACTGGAGAGACTAGAGACTTTTGGCTGCTGTGTCTTTTTTTAATTTTTTTAATTTATTTTTCTCTATGTGTGTGAATGTACTGTGTGTAGGTTTGTGCACCTATGTTGTGCAATGCCTCGGAGGTCAGAAGAGGGTGTCGGATTCCCCTGTAACTGGAGTTCTCCTGGAACTGGAGTTACAGACAGTTCTTGGCTGCCATGTGGGTGCTGGGGATCGAACCCGGATCCTCTGTAAGAGCGGTCAGTGCTCTTAACCACTAGGCCGTCTCTCCAGCCCATCGGCTACTGTGTCTTTTGGGTAAGAGTGAGCTCAATTCTTTTTTCAATTCTTTTTTTTTCTTTACTTTGGTTATTTCAATTAAACTCGAGTTTCTGGTTTGGGGCACTGGGATAGGAGAAACTGGATGCAGTAATGCTCCTTGAGTGTGGAGACGGGGGGAATGCCCCAGCTCTCCACTGGTAGAGCACAAACAGGGGGTTTGCCTCAGGCTTTATAGTGTGAATAGTGGGTTTGTCTTAGCGATTTGGAATTCTGGCAAGGGGTCCGGATTTCTGGCTCTGGGGCTGAGAGTGGGTCAGCTCCATGTGTGCAGCATTGCTTCTCTTCATGTCTGTATAGTCCTTGTTGTTGGGCCCTTATTCTGTCTGCTGCTTTCACCTTGGTTCTCTGAGACTGCTTTCATCCTCATTCTCTGGGATCTCAGGATGGGAAATTCTAAATCTACCCTGATTTAAAGGAATAATCTATGTCTTGTGTTTATGGTAACTGTGTGCCAAAGATTCATGTAGCTTGTTATGCATCTAAGTTTGTGTGCATGTGTGTGTTTGTAATTCAGTTATTGCATTTGTCTCATGTTGGTTCTGTCAAACAAGGTGGCCACTTCAAGTTTCAATCCTTTATTTGCACAGAATGATTTCATTTTGGCATGCCAGACTAGATATGCACGTGCAAAGTTTAAAAATTGATATTTAAAAATGCATTTAAAGGCCTAAAATTTGGATACTGTAGACATCTCTAAATTTATTGTCTCTTAGTCCCTCAAATGCTTCACAACAGGTGGTAATTGTTTATAAGAATCAGCCTCAGAGTTGACTGTTTAAAGATCCTATTTTGGTTTGTGTTTACTTTCACAAAGGTAACTTGCTTGCCTTGGAATTATCTATTTTTTTGATACCTTTGTGGACCAGATTCAGGACTGGAAATGGATTCTTGGACTGGATTTTGTTTTGGGTGGGAGAGTTTTGTTGCCCCTTGGGACCTGGTGTGGTGGAACACACCTTTAATCCCAGTCCTTGGGAGGCAGAGGCAGGCAGTTCTTTGTGAGCTCAAGGTCAGCCTGGTCTACAAAGCAAGTTCCAGACCAGCTGACACTAAGGGGAGACCCTGTCTCAAAAACCAAAAGACAGAGAGAGAGAGAGAGAGAGAGAGAGAGAGAGAGAGAAATCTTGTGTGTGAGCATTGGTAATTCCCACATGCATGCAAATTACACATGTGTATGTGACACTATTGGTAATTTTCCACCTGAAGTAAATAACATTGTGTTAGAGAAAATAAATATCGGGTAGCTGTCTCCATTGAAATAGTTCTTGGCGGGCTGGAGAGATAGCCTAGCGGTTAAGAGCACCGACGCTCTTGCAGAGGACCCGGGTTCGATCCCCAGCACCCACATGGCGGCTAAGAACCGTCTGTAACTCCAATTCCAGGAGAACTCCAGTTCCAGGGGAATCCGAGACCCTCTTCTGACCTCCGCGGCATTGCACGACACGGGTGCACAGACCTGCATGCAGACAGTACATTCATACACATACAAAAATAAATAAATAATAAAAAAAAATTAAAAAAAAAAAGAAATAGTTCTTGGCATTGGGCAGGTCCTCCAGGGATTCACAGCTCCTGGCCACAAGAATGTGTACCATACACATGACTGTGGCTAGAGTGGGAACCCCTGGTACTTAAGGTCCCTGCCTTACTCCCAATCCCGTCTGGTCAGTGGGCAGGGCCTTAGGTGTGAGGGAGAGTTGTTTTTGAGTAAAAGGATGCATCAAGCATTTTGGAGCCAGTAGGAAGCATGTGGGCAAGATGAATGTGCATGTTTGAGGTGGCTGGGGATTACTGTCCCTGAGCTGGGAGGAGGTGTCAATGTTTTCCAGGCAGAGAAGGTATGGAAAGACTGAACATGGGACTGGAATTATGCTGTTTTTACTAATAGAAGAAGGGAGAAGGCTATTCTGCTGAGGAAAAAGGCAGGTTAGAGATTTCCGTGATGCATCAGACAGGGCTGGAGGTTAGTCATAGGAGGACCATTTCTCACCTCTCACCACCTGCACTTGCTTCAGATTCAAGTCACATTTGAACCCTGACTGCTCTGGTGACCACTGCTCAGAGGTGGGTCTCTTTAATGTTTGCACCCACTTAGAGCCCCACACTAGACTCTGGATCAGGACTCTGGCAGGCTCATCCGGGAAGGTGACTTCCCTTTTCTCTAATGACCCAGTAGGGTGCTTTTCAGTAGCTGTGAGAAGCAGGCCACTTCATGAGCAGCACCTTGGTTAAAACATGTATGTACAAAAATCTACCCAGTTGCTATCTCAAAGGACCAGAGATAATCTGCCTTTTACAAGCTAGTAAAATTTGCATCAGCAGTTAGTCAGGAATCCTAGTCTGCCTTGGAAGGAGTCTATAGAACTTGAGGAATTTCTGAGCACTCTGGAGTGCACACGTGGCAACCCTTCCATCTTTGCTAGAGACCAATTTTGGGGTCTGGCACCTGGATCAGTGGGGTGCTGCATGGTTTCCAGGGGTGCATTATAGGCTCCTGCCTTCAAGGAGCAAGGGAGAGCAGTCTGGAACAGGTTTTTGGGCTCTGTTATGTTTCTGCGAGAATTTTTGAGCCTGTTTCCCTCCCTCCCTTCCTCCTCTTGGGAGGAAAAGGGACCTCTCTGGGTCTGTGCCCTCCTTGCTGATCTGGCTGGCAGACTGTGTGTTTGTGTTGAGGAAGGGTTATTCAAGGTAATAAAAGGATATAAAAGGGAGAAAATGTTAAAAAGGTATTTTTAGTAAGGATTTATGTGAAGATGATGAAAAAGTATGCAAGTGATAAAAGTCTTAGGAGGTTTGTTGTGACAGGTAAAAAGGACAGTATATAAATAAGCTTAAATTCATAAGGTTCAGTCAACTAGTTTAAAAATCAAATGGTGGGGGGGCTGGAGAGATGCCCTAGCGGTTAAGAGTGCCGACCGCTCTTACAGAGGACCCGGGTTCGATCCCCAGCACCCACATGGCAGCTGAGAACCATCTGAAACTCCAATTCCAGGAGAACTCCAGTTCCAGGGCAATCCAAGGGCCTCTTCTGACCTCCCCAGCATTGCACGACACGGGTGCACAGACTTGCATGCAGACAGTACATTCATACACATACAGAAATAAATAAAATTAAAAAAAAATTAAAAATCAAATGGTGGGGCTGGAGAGATGGCCTAGCAGTTAAGAGTGCCGACCGCTCTTACAGAGGACCTGGGTTCGATCCCCAGCACCCACATGGCAGCTGAGAACCGTCTGAAACTCCAATTCCAGGAGAACTCCGGTTCCAGGGGAATCCGACACCTTCTTCTGACCTCCGTGGCATTGCACAACACGGGTGCACAAACCTGTATGCAGACAGTACATTCATACACATACATAAATAAATAAAATTTAAAAAAAAATTGAAAAAAAATCAAATGGTGGCACATGCCTTTAATCCTAGCACTTGGGAGGCAGAGGCAGGTGGATCTTTGTGAGTTTAAGGCCAGCCTGGTCTACAGAGTGAGTTCCAGGACAGCTGGGGTTACAGGGAGACCCTGTTTCAAAAAGACCAAAAAAAAAAAAAAAAAAGCAAAACGTATATCTAGTCAAGGTTTGTTTAAGAGTGTTCAGTTTTTGTCTAACCTTTATATGCATATCACATGGTACCTCAAGGTTTAGTAAAAATGATAAAATACCTGTATTAAGTTAAATTGGTATAAATACTCAAGCTGGTTTACTAGTGGCCTGAATAGGACTGTGAATATACAGAGTTGTTAATTTTCAGTCCTCTCCTAGCTTGAACCTGACTCCCTGTTACAGGTTTAGATTAAATGGGCACAGGTAAATGGTGGGTTACCTATGGCTACTGAAAAATGTACTTTATGTTTCTTGCAAGATTTGCTATTTGATATTTACTTTAACCTAACCAGATAATTTGCCTCAAAAGGCTAAATTCTTTCTTCTTGAACCAGCTGCATGCAGTCCAGAAGAAGGGAGTCTGGATGGGCTTGGTAATCCTTATCAGTTTATTTCCTGTCTTCTGGTATGTGTTACAACTCTTGTCTTTCTGGGAAAACTATAAATCAGGATAAAGGTCTGAAAAAGAAAAGGATTGTCCCCATTTGTAGTAACTGTAGTGAACAGTTTTACATTTAAAATAAGCCTGAAATTGTTTAATTCGATCTTGCGGGGTTATGCCTGCTTAACATACAGTGTTAAGTCCCTTCTCCAGTCAGCATTATACAAGGCTGCTTGAACTTTTGTCCAAGCCTTATCTAGAATATTATACAGTAATTAAAGGTGTTATCCTGGTGTAACTTAGCCTTTCTAGGCTTAAATGCCCATACTTAAATGCCCATACCAATTCGGCTGAGGGACCTAAGGAACGATTTTGTTCCTTGCCCCCTGAGGTCGACCAGTCCAGGGAACTATGTCTGGAGGCATCTCTTGAAATGTCCTGCAACTGTGAGTCACCAGTCCTCCTAGGCAGGGAGGTCTTGGAGACCTACTAACGGGAATCTAGCCAGTGTCCAGTTGGTAAAGAGGAAAGTCTTCAAAAAGGGAAGCCTGGTCTAGCAAGACCTGACTTTGTCCTCGTGTGGATGGAACTGGCGATTGAAAAGCCAAGAGGAGCCAGAGGCCTCTCCCCTGAAAGGTCTGAGTGGCCCCTGAGGACAAGATCCTCAACTGACCTTGAGAAAACAACAGATGGTTAATCTGGGCTAACTGTACGGACTTAGACACCCAAGAGGAAGAGTATAACCAAAAGATAAGTAATCATTATATTTACTTTAAAGTCTGAAATACTGTGCCTCCAAACACTAGATTTTAAGTCATTTAAAGTCATATGAGATCTGTTGTTATCAAATAATAAAGTTTCCTCTTTCTCTTTAAGCAACCACCTAAGGGAAACTCACACCAAGATTATTGAAACTTGCTGGAAAGTAGATCCTGAGTCCAGACAACACCATAGCCAAATGAACAAAAGGAGAAGCTCAATGGATGCTTTGGAACCCCTTGTTGAGAAATTCTAAAGGACCTTTAAGTTGGACATTTAACTCACCCTGTTCTTTTCCTGGTTCCCTGTCTAAAAATGTACCTAGCTACTCTCACCTTCACGGGCACTGGCTAAGGATTTTGTTCTCTGTACTTTTGGGGTCTTTCAGATAGATCCACTGAGCAGGAGTACCCCAGTTGCCACCTCCTATGCCCCTTTTCAGCATGGAAGAAGTCAGAGTGGTCAGCGCCCCAATTTCCTCTTGGCAATTGGGGTAACCTCCTCAGAGGGTAATGTGGTAAGAGTAGGAGCTAAAAATTGGCTAGGCAGTTTAGGGTCAAGACCTTATGTGCCTTTTATTGGTTCCGTGCTTTTTTATACTTAATAATTTAAACTATCTGGAATCCTAGTTTATGGATTACACTGCACATACTACTTCTATGGCTACCTTCCTCTTCCCACCTCACTACTGTTCCCTTTCCACTGGGAGCTTGTTACTTCCTGCTCAGCTGAAAGCCATCTTCCAAGCTTGTTAGAGGCAGTGGCAGCTAGCTAGACAGGGATTATCAGGCTAGGAGACCATTGAGAAGTGACCCTCCCCCATTCTCACCTTGGGACCCCCTCCTTCAGTTTGTTTCCCTGATAGCAATAGAAAGGAAAGCATAAAAATTGCCTGCTTAGCATTTAAGTTACCATATTAAAAGGTGGAGCTTATTGAGACATATTGAGAGAATGCAACTTCCTCTGGGTCAAAATTATGTAAAACACTTCTGGCTAGCAGTAGACAAGAGGTTCTGATATTGTGCGGCCAAATCAGACCACACTGTGTTCTCTTCCCTTAGGAGTTCCTTCAGCTGTGTGTCTCAATCCCTTTTCCAGGACACCACACCTCAAACAGAGGATTCACCCGAATAGAAGCTAAGGCTGAGAGAGGGAATCATAACCCCCTTACTGAGATAATGGACTCTGCATTCCCAGAGTCCCCTCACGCACACAGAAGCTCATAGCCTCCAGTCAGCACTGCTAAACTGGCAATATTTGAGTCTGCACTCCAAAAGTGGAACTTTTTCATTTCCTTCTACCTCTTTTTGTTTCTAATGTTGGCCAGGAGCCCAAGTCTGCTTCCCTAATGCTGTGGACCCGTCTACTCCTTCTCTGAAGTACCATCCCTTTCCACCACCACATTCCTGCTTCCTGACCTGCATTACTAAAAATGATGGCTCCTTTGGACCCTAACTCAAAAGGAATGGCTGTGTCTTTTTTTAATTTTCCATGCCTGTACACCTGGCAGCTGCCAAGGCTTAAGTACACCTTTCCTGCCCTGTTGTTTTTGTTTTGTTTGTTTTGTTTTATTTTGTTTTCCCTCAAATTTGAATAAAATGGTCCTGAAGCATCTTCCTATGTCCCCCTTTTAAATTCTTTCACTGATAAGACTAACAACCCAAAAAAGGAACCCCAGTTTCTCCAGTAACAGTAGAAGTCAATCAGGTTGATTATGAAGTGCAATACATTGCTTAATATTTTACCCATTTAATTAAGATATTTAATGCTGAAGGAGAATAGGAGATAGGTCTAAATTATCATGAGAGAAGGCTCCAGACAGTGTCAGAGGCCCAGACTAGATTCAGCTGTGTTTCAGTTACTTTCACTTTCATTCAAGATGGCCTACTTTCCTGTTCCTGTACAAAGTTGGCCTTGTGGTTGGCTCCCCCACCAACTCCCTTGGCTGATCCTGTGAACTTCAAATCTCCTGCTCTTCTTCCTAATCAGGTTCTTGCTTTCTGAGATGGACCAGACCATAAGGTGGGCTAGATAAACTCCATTTTGTTCAGAAATCCATTTTGTTTTTTACCTTAACATAAATCTCTGCTGTGTTTGGTTTGAAGGTGTGGGCCACCACACCCAGCCAGTTTGCGGAATTCTTAGGAGTTTGGTTGTGCCAGGCCACAGGATTCAGGAGTGCATCAGGGCCTACCCTCAATCAAAAAGTCTTAAGGCGTGGTGAGATTAGCTAACTAACTGCATACTTCTGCGTTTTTGTAAAATGTTTTATATGTTAATCAAATACTTCTGCTTTGTAAAACACTTGTTTACAACTAATTAAATGTCACCAGTGACTATATATATATATATATATATATATATATATATATATATATATATATATTTAGGTATATATATATCCCTAAACCTCAAGGTCACGCTGCTGCCTCTACTCTAGAGTGGGGGACAGTCTGGCCTACACACATCCTACACTGTCCAATACAAAGGGAGAAATGAGAGCCTGAGTCCTGTCCCAACTCCTAGCCCATATAAATATAAAAGCTCAGACTCTAAGCAGTGTGTGTGTGTATGTATAACATATGATGGGATGGGGTGGAGGGTGGATGATGTTCTGGCTCTGGATTCCCTCCCCTTGCTAGAAGTCTGTCTCTTGGCTATGTGGGTTATTACTTACTACATACTTCAAATTAAACCTTGGCTATGTGCTGTGACTGCAAACTTCACATCTTATAGGGTTTTTTTGTTTTGTTTTGTTTTGTTTGTTTGTTTGTTTGTTTGTTTTACCCTGGAAAAGAAAGGGACCTGAAAACAGACCCTAGGTGGCATCGGTAGTAAATTTCTTATTTTCGAGGGCATCACTTACGATTAAAAAAAAACAAAAAGATAACCGTGCATTCACAGGACTCCCAAGCCTAGAGACTAGAGTCTCCAGCTTATGCAAAAATTCTCTGCAGGACAGAGAAACAGGCTGTTGGGCAAAGAAAACAGGAGCCATTTCTGATTTGGAGTGGTGGCCATCTTCATCTGGGGCACGGCCCTGGACCCAACACTGATTTGAGGATCCTGGCTATTGGTTTAAACCATGCTCCTCATTCTCTGGCTATCTAACCCTATGGTGTCACTGCAGTGTCAACCTGAAGGAGGAAATGCTTCCCATTTCTTTCAGGACACATTTCTTGCTCTTCTTTTATAAATAAAAGTGGTGGGGGGGGGAGGGTATAGGAAGCAGTCCTGTATTTCCTTAGTTGATGCCTTGAGAGAAGTTAACTTTCCTTCTTTGGTAGAAGAGATCCAAATACATATCTGCATTCACAGGACTCCCAAGCCTAGAGACTAGAGTCTCCAGCTTCCTACTTTGTTGGGTGACAATAACATGGAGGGACAGCCATCAATAAGAGGCCAGGAAATGGAGCCAGTCACCACTGGGGAATTTTCTTAGGAATCTCTAACAACTAGAGAGATCTGACACCACAAAGCAGCAGTCTAAATTGAACTTTGATCAACTAGGATTGCCCTGAATTTACAAGACCCTAATTTATACATTGGATATTACTCAACTAAAAATTATATACATGCAAACCTCCTCAAACTGTATACAAGCCGGTCTTGATTGTCTTCTTTTACTTAGAATGAATTACATGCTAAGCGTAAGGTTGTAGCCCACCTAAGTCAGGGACTTCAGGAGGTCAAATGAGGAAGAAGTTCTGAGAAACAATCACCCTGGACTGCATTCCTGAAACCCAAGGAATCTTGCCACAATCATGCCTCACCGTCCGACCAGAATCAGGCCTCAATCTCATTCTGAGATGTTTCTACTGATATCAGCTGCAAATTCCAGTTCCTCTCAAGATACTCCTTCTGATACTGGACACAGACACACCTGTGCCCATTACCTTATCTCCCACACCCATTTCATTGTAAGCACTCTTCCTTGGGTGCTTGGGTATAAAACCCACCACTTTGGGACAGTCTAACGCTGGTTATCCTAATCCTGACACAGGCAGGCCAGCTGCCATGCTTCAAATAAACCTGACTTCCTTCTCATCAGAATCCTGACATTTTCTCCTCTCAAAATGAACCTAACACCCAGTAACCACACACAAAGAATCTTACCTAGAATATAAAAGTAGTTTTCAATGGAGACCAGTTTGTACTTTGGTGCCCTGCCTTTCATTTCACGTGACTCTTTAGTTATTACTCGCCCTGCTGCTCTCTTACTCACTAAACTATTTGACTAAATTGATTAACTATCATTCCAACTCTATGGAGCAGACATTATTGTTCCACATTATGAAAAAGAAAATTGATGCCCATAGCAGTTAAATGACTTAACTAAGGTTACAAGGCTAAAAGGTTCCAGAGCCACATTGTGAAATCCCAGACTGTGCCTACTAGGTGAGCACTTACAATAATGTTCTACTACGCTACTCACAATGTGAAATCCCAGACTGTGCCTACCGGGTGAGCACTTCCAATCATGGTCTAGTACGCTACTCGCAATGTGAAATCCCAGACTGTGCCTACCGGGCGAGCACTTCCAATCATGGTCTAGTACCCTACTCGCAATGTGAAATCCCAGACTGTACCTATCCGGCGAGCACTTCCAATCATATTCTAATCATGTCCTACTCACCTCCCTACTCGCATTTGAGAAAATCATGTACAGTTGTGGTAAACAATGGTTTTTGAACACAGGAACTTATGGCATCCTGCTGGGTCCTGAAATCTATTTATATTATTATTTCAAACCAACAAAACATTTATCAGATCTTATGTAGTCAAATATGTCTGTGTAACAGAAGAGACTAAAAGTTACAGAGAGAAAATTATAAGGAATTTATAAAGGAGAAGTCATGCATTACCACAAAGGAATAGCCTTTCTTTTAATGTACTTAGAAGTACTATTTAAAAAAAAAAAGGCCTGGAGAGATGGTTCAGCAATTAAGAGTGCCAACTGCTCTTGTAGAGGACCTGGGTTTGATTCCCAGCACCCACATGGTGGCTAAGAACCGTCTTTAACTCCAGTTCTAGGGGAATCCGACACCCTCTTCTGACCTCCATGGCATTGCATGACACAGGTGCAACAACCTACATGCAGACAGTATACTCATACACATAAAAAAAAATAAATAAATAAATAATTTTTGTAAAAAGCTGGGTGTGGTAGCACATGCCTTTAATCCCAGCATTTGGGAGGCAGAGGTAGGCTGATATCTGTAAGTTCAAGGCTACCCTGGTGTTCATAGTGAGTTCCAGGCCAGCTGGTGCTACAGGTAGACCCTGTCTCAAAAAAGACAAAAAAAAAAAAAAAAAAAAAAAAAAAAAAAAAACACAAAAAAAAAGTCCCCATCCCATAGTTCACATCCTTCTTAATTCACTTCCTTCTTCCTAGACTTCTGTCACAGCCTCTCCTTTCCCTAAGGTGCATAAGTTCAAGGACAACATTCAGGGACACTTCCTCCTGTTGCCAGTCTCCCTCACTTGCCAGGAAGGTGGGGCCTGAAGGTAGAATTTCAGAGAAAAAGATGGAAGAAAGCTCTACCCTACAAATCCTTCAAAGAACCAAGAACTCCTCTTAATAAGGGAATCAACTTCTCTGCAGTCTGGAATCTTCTACCAGTTGCATCATAAAAACCCCTAAGACCTTTCCAAAATTGGGAATGCTTTACTGTGAGGTAAATAGTGTCTACCCAATTTCTCCAATCCTAGACATGAATGAAAATACCCCTTCTACCAATATCTGTCTTCTGGTTTGTTGGTAGCTAGTTGGACCTCCAGGGCCTGGTAACAATAGAAGATGCTTGATTCTACTTAAAGTCACTGTTTCTTCTTTCACTTTAATCCCTTGATCTATTAATTTTGTGCTTTCTTGGAGTATTATCTACATTTTAAAAAGAAATTGAAACTGAGGTAGGAGATGTCAACAATTAAGAAAGTAGATCTCTCAGCACAGTGTTTTCCAGCACAGGATAAAGACCTGTTTAAAGTCAGGATTAATTTTTCTTAACAAGATAGAATAGAAAATACCAGCTAAAATATGGATATTAAGATCTATATTAATTTTTAAATCATATGTTACTATATATTGATATAAATTGTTTCTTAAGGTGGGGGAAAGAGGAAAACTACTTAGAAAATACTGAATGACACCAAGGCATATTGAGAACCAGAAGATGTGAGGAGAGCCTGACCCTTGTAATCGAATGGGCTGAGGGGTCTACCAGATAAGGAGTCACTGTGGATATCAGGACATGTGCATTCTTTCATTTCCTTTCTTCATACCCCAAATATCAGCTGCCTTAAGGGCACATCCCTCATTCTATTAGATATCTCTTTCCTGCTTTCTGACTCCTTGCCATACTTTCTTTTCTTTCTCTACATCTCCATCTCCTCTCCACGGCTTATCCAACATCCCAAGGCTATGCTTTCCTCACTAGCCCATGTTTCTTATTTCAGCAGATCATCTTTCTGAAAAGAACATTAATGTCTAAGAACCTTATTTATAGAGAATCAAATCCTGCTGTGACAAGAGATGTTTAAATAGAAGCTTGTGCCCTCTCTTTGGCTATGAGACTATCGAAATGATCCAAAAGCCAAACTTTCCTCAGGAATCTCATGCGGGGAGAGGGAAGAGCCGAAGCCCTGCTGACATTCAGAAGAGGAACTCATCTCACAGAAAGAGACTTTGTGGGATTCTGACAACCTTCCGGATCACTTTGCAGTACAGACAGGAAGCAAGATGATAGGCCATTGATGGGCCAGATAACATCTCAACCAGGAATGCTTAATTATCTATATCTCTGGGCTTCTAGCTAAAGCTGGAGTTCATGTCAGTACCCCTTAAAACAGACTTGAAGGCCAAAGGATCCTTTTTATTTCTTCCCAATGTAGCAATGTTGAACACATCTTTCTCTGAATTTTCATTCTTATTTCTCTCTTTAAGTGGCATATGGGGGACACACAGCTGAGACTCACTTTTTTTTTTTTTTTTTTTTTTTTTTTTTTTTTTTTTTTGAGGACAGGGTCTCCCTGTAGCTCTGGCTGTCCTGGAACTCACTCTGTAGACCAGGCTGGCCTCGGACTCACAGAGATCCGCGTGCCTCTGCCTCCCAAGTGCTAGGATTAAAGGCATGCACCACCATGCCCGGCATTTATTTATTTCTGTATGTGTATCAATGCACTGTCTGCATGCAAGTTTGTGCACCCGTGTCGTGCAATGCCGCGGAGGTCAGAAGAGGGTGTCGGATTCCCCTGGAACTGGAGTTCTCCTGGAATTGGAGTCTCAGACGGTTCTCGGTCGCCGTGTGGGTGCTGGGGATCGAACCCGGGTCCTCTGAAGGAGTGGTCGGCGCTCTTAACTGCTAGGCCATCTCTCCAGCCCGAGACTCACTTTTTAAGAGGCTGCCAGAGTCCTTTTTCCTTAAAGGCTGCTAACATAAGTTCTTCCTGGCTTTTGACCTCTTGCCGTGGGTCCAACACACATGCTATTTCTCACAAGCCTTGGTCTGAATTTTCTATGTTCATAACACCGCTGTGCTTTTTATCGTTCAGCCTGATTATTTTTTGAGTGTATCTCAAGTCCTAACACTCCCCAGAATACTTTATTTACTGCTGTAGTCCAGACTCGTATATTTGCAGAATTCCTAAAACTAAGATATACTCTACTTAAATCTCTCTTCTCTATGACTGCAATCTAGTCTCATTCATGCTATACATATATTCAGTGTCACTATAAATAGTTTGAAAGCAAGGCCCATCATTTAAGTTTATATTATGAATTGGAATACTAACAACAAAAGCATTACTGAGTACCCATTAAATAGTAAATCACATATTTAGCTTGTTATTTAGTTGTAACTCACAAATCAAAACTTGGTATTATTATGGCTGATCATAGGGATGTTTGGGGGTGTGGACAGTTCTGATTGTCCAACGCACATGCTACAGCTGTTGTCTAACGTAGACATACTCTGTTCACTCTTTTTCAGTCCTCATTCTGTGAATAAGTTCACTGTGTGCATGGTCTAGGTGGTGCCATATTTTCATCCATAAACACACACCCAAAATTATAGTGGGAGTATTTCACTATTTAAAATGGCCAAAGCATTGTGATAAAATATTATCTGGCAATCTGAAGAATCAAAAACTTATGGTGTTACAGAGAAAATTCATGTACCAGATAAAATAATATCTATGTATCTATAAAAGGAATTTAATTATATGTCTTTTAGCAGGAAGACACAAAAATCAAGTTATCTCCAATCAGTTAATGAAAATGTTGTGGCCAGCTTACCAAAAAAAAAAAAAAAAAAAAAAAAAATCCCCTAATCCTGTATTATGTGAGGAGCAATGATTCTGTGTCTGTTCAGTGCTTGATTTTTGGAAATGAAGATACAAATAACTGTGTTGCTCTGAATAATTATACACACTTAAAATTTTTTGTTATAGTTTATTTACTTTCATTATGTAAGTGCATCATGAGAACACAGTGTCCACCGAGGCCAGAAGAGGATGTGGGATCTCCTGGAACTAGAGTCACAGATAGTTGTTAGCTACCATGTTGTCAGTGGGAGCTGAACCTGAGTCCTCTGTTCTTAATTGCTGAGCCATCTCTCCAGCTCCAACTGTATCTACTCTTAAACAATTTGGTATTAATGTAGCAGAGTGAATAAAGTACACGGACATACATTTTCCATGAAATTGATGGAAATTATCATTTATACTTCTGGAAATTAAACTATAAAGTTTGTTAATTCCTAGTTATCTTAATTTGATAAAGAATAGATGTATACTTTCATTGAATGAAAAATATCTGAGTTCTGTATTTGCTTGCTTTTACCTTAGCTGTTAAAGGCAGCAAATTGTTGCACATAAATAGTAAAAAGGGCATTTACTCTGAGATCCTAAAAGGTGGGTAGCTATTGAGATGATAATGCTATTTCTTAGTAAGATGGAAAATCTGTAGAACCCTGACTTCACAGTTTTATTTGATTGTTTAAGATGAAAGCACTATTCTGATTTACAAAGTTGTCAAGCCATCCATTTTAAGTAAGAACTTTTAAAAGTGAAGAAAAAAATGTTTCCTATGGTTGACATGGAGAAGGCAACAGTCATAATTTATATATTTTATATATTCAATGACAAATTAATAGTTCCATAGATTCTTTTTTCATTGAAACTGTTTCTATGGATTTTTCTTTCAGATAATGGACTATAATTTTTGAACAAGAAAAGGTAAATATGCAATAATAAAATGTCCTCATGGAATTTAGAAACTCCAGTTAATGAACGTTTCCATAGATAAGTTTTCATCCAAGATAAACCGATAACGCAGGCAATAGTTATACTGTCTCCTCCATCACATGTCAGATAAATCTTTTGTTAATTTCTGTGTTACCATTTCAAAGAAAATGTCCTGCACCTAATTGCATTCCAAAGAATGAGACCTATGTGCATAGTTTTAATTAATCTTCCTTTGCACTTTGGCTATCATTTCCCAATCTGGGGGAAGCTAGATAAAAACAACCCAATGGCGGGCTGGAGGGATGGCCTAGCGGTTAAGAGCGCCGGCCGCTCTTACAGAGGACCCGGGTTCGGTCCCCGGTACCCACATGGCGGCCGAGATCCGTCCTGGACTCCAGTTCCAGTGGAATCCGACACCCTCTTCTGACCTCCGCGGCGTTGCACGACACGGGTGCACAGACTTGCATGCAGACAATACATTCATACACATACAGAAATAAATAAAATTAAAACAAACAAACAAAAAACCAACCCAATGGCAATCGTTTGACTAACTCTTTTGCTTGACGTAACAAACATTGCTTGAACTCCTATACTCAAGATTCTGCACTAACTCTTATTTTGAGTAGGCTGATGCTCTGCTAGGGTCTAAAAGTGAATTAAGATTTCTTCTTTTTCAAAGAGTGCTAAGAGTATAATGAAGGGCAGTAAAGAAGCTGCTGCGAAGTTCTGAAATTCGCAAGACTCGATGGATCTGGACAGTTGAGACAGATCAAGGTCGAACGAAAACAGAGAAAACAAGGCCAAGAACAGGGAGGACACGAGGGAAGAGCAAGGGCTGGACGGATGGTCTGTGAGGAGCAGAGTCACCGGTGCTGCACCGGAGATACAAGCTATGTGCCATGGACGTAGTTCATGGTGTAGTGGACACCAAGGAGAGATGTCTGTTGTGGCTCTGGAGCCCCCAATGTTCTCCTGACACGAGGAGAGCTGTTCTACCAGACCTAACAGGAAAACAGACTGTAACATGGATACAAAACTAGATAATCATGGGAAGGGGTTTCAAAGGAAAGAGACCTTAGAAATAAGTAGCATGGGATTAGTAGAGTCTTTGTTTATAAAAATGGTGGGGCTGGATAGATGCCCTAGTGGTTAAGAACACTGACTGCTTTTTCAGAGGACCTGGGTTCGATTCCCAGCACCTACATGACTGCTGAGAACCGTCTTTAACTCCAGTTCCAGGAGAATCCAACACCCTCTTCTGACCTCCGCGGCATTGCACGGCAGGGGTGCGCAAACCTACATGCAAACAGTACACTCATACACATAAAAAATAAATAAAATTTAAAAAAAATGCTAGGGGAAGATTGAGGGCACAGCTGGAAGAGGCATTGTGAGGCAGAGCCCACATGGAAGGAAGAACAAATGAACCAGTACGATGTGTCATAACTTTATGTCTGGATACAGATCAGAGCATAAGCAACACTAAAAATTTATTTTTATTTTTACTCAATATTTAATTAAAACCAAAATGAAACCAAACAACCAATTAACAACAACAACAAAAGCCCCACTGCATTTCACAAGTGAAATGTAACCCAAACCCTCTGGGAAGCAGGACCAGAGAAAGGAATCCTAGACCTGGGAGCTTCGGGAAAACCTTTATTTTAATGAAATGTTATAGAGATAGCATAATAGTATTATTCTGAAAATACAGGAATTAGCAATCTTAGCAGGAACCTATGTTAGTTTATAGAAGAAAAAGAGTCAATCTGAAGTGCAAGCTGAGTTTGGGTTAACTATGTTCTGTCTGCCCTACAAAAGGCTTGTTTTCATGGCAAAGGCAGTATTAAAATTGGGTTAGTACTTAAACTTTATTACGGAGGTAAATGATTTTGTTCTAAAAGTCTACTGTGACAAGGAAAAAGAATGGTCAGGAGTTACTGAATTTCTTATTTTCTTTTCTAACATGATTCTCTATGCGCCTCATACTTCTCTGGCAATGATTCTACAAGTTAAATATGCATTCCTCGCTCCTAATAAAAAGTCCCCAAACAAACCTTAAACTATGCCTTCTTTGCATGCTATAGTTAATGTGCTTTCATTATGCCTAATGTACTTTTAATAGTCTCCTATGGCAAAATGGTGATATTAAATGTGGGAATAAACCATCCAGGATTCCACCTTGAATTTACTATAAAGCTTTCTATCTGCGGGCTCAAAGCACCGCGCACGCATTCTTATTCGGCTTCTGCTGGCGGTGTAATATGAGCATTTTATGGCCGGGACACAGAGGTTCTGCATTTCTAAGGGAATCGAGGTCACTTTCAGAGCCACACTACACATGGAGGCGTGAGCGTTCCCTTCCTCCATCCTACCCAGGTGCCTCCTAAACCGCTGCACAGTTCTGGGGGGGCAAAGGAAGATCACATCTAAGCTGGTCTTGTCTTTTACACCTTTGTCTTCCTTACCTGAACACCATCAGATGCAGGGATGTAACTTGCCCTTTTAAAAGTGTCAGTCACATTTCTGAGGATTTCCACAGACACGAGAAGATCACCTGCATAGAAATTTTTCCTTTGGGTTAAATCCAGCAGTGTCTTGGTGACCTGTGACATCCCGTCACCTGCCAGCATTCGCTGCCCCTTAGCAAGGTGCTCTTTAATCTGTGATGGTCAAAAGAACAGAAAAAAACATCAGAATCTTCATTACTATTTCTCTACATATCTTTATCAAGCGTCTATATTCAAAATTGTTCGGTCAACCTGAAAATAGTCTTGTAAGACTTTGGAAGCTTTAAAAATAGCAAATTAGGTGTATTTTACAGTCGGGTGGGTTAACATACAGCATGCAAAAACCAATGCAAAAATCACTGTTCACTTCCATTAGACTTGAGAGACTTGGCTAGAAAATGCAAATTCTACTGTACTGGGAATTATATATATTAAAAGTAAAAAATGTTAAAAATTAATTTTACACAACAAGCATGGGAAACTGTTTAGAATGATACAACCATCAATGAAAGATTAATAATACTTCATAATATCTGTTCTTAACATCAGTTGTAGAAACTTTGCCTTAATTAACATCAAAGAAAGGGCTGTGAGTATATCTCATTGGTAGAGTGCTTGCCAAGTGTTTGTGAGTACCTGGATTTGATTCCCAAATAGCACCCCGCTCCCCAAAATAAAATGTAAACAAACACGTGTCAAAAATTCTAGCATGTAGAAGACTGAGGCAGGAGAATGTGAGTTAAAGGGTAGTCTGGGTTCATAGTGAGTTTAAGAGATGCCCGGGTTACACAATGAGACTACAAAAACTCAACAGCAAAAAGACTTGTCAGAAGTGCAATCTTACAATCTTAATTTAAGAAAAATCTGGAAATTTTAGCTCTTTACCATAATCTGATTAAAAACCTACATTAGCTTTATTTCTAAAAGAAATAATAACAGCAAAAACAAGCAAATCAAACCAAAACAAACCAGAACAAAACAAAACAAAAATCCTCTTAGCAAGAGTGCCAGCAGTAGAAACAATCATTAAGATGCAGAATTTAAATTAGCATGATGGTCAGAGAAATGGCTGTTAATCTTGTTTTGCATATTTTACAATGAGAAAGGGAAAAGCAGCCCCTACCAAGTAGGGATGGGCTGGTAAGAAAGGGGAGGGGTAACACAGGTCCTTCACACTCCTTAGAGTTAAGGTTAACCTTTAGTTTCACATTGCTCACCCTGAACTGAAATCGGCTTTAAAAAATGGCAAACTGGGACTAAGCATGTTGGCCACACGCCTTTAATCTCAGCACTTGAGAGGCAGAGCCTGGCCAATCTCTGTGAGATAGACGCTAGCCTGGTCTATATACTAAATTTCAGGCCAACTGGTACTACAGGGAGACCCTACCTAAAATTTGTCATTTGAAAATGACAAAATAATAAAAAAGCAACGTATCAAAGAAATATTCTGATAGAAAGGTTAAAGTGCATGCATTCAATCCCAGCACTCAGGAGGCAGAGCCAAATGGATCTTTGTGCGTTTGAGGTCAGCGCAGTCTACATAGCAAGTTCCAAGCCAGCTAGGGGTTCATGGTGAAACCCTCTCTAAGAGAGGGCAGGTTTGGTGGCATATGTTTTTAATCCCAGCACTTGGGAGACAGAGGCAGGTGGATCTTTGTGAGTTCAAGGTCAGCCTGGTCTACATAGTGAGCTCCAGGCCAGCTGGGGCAGCAAGGAGACCCTGTCTCAAATAGACCCCCCAAAAAATTAAATAAATAAATAAATAAATAAATAAGTAAATAAGTAAATAAGAGAGAATATAAAAATAAAGGTTAACTGCCGGGTGTGGTGGGGCACGCCTTTAATCCTAGCACTTGGGGGGCAGAGGCAGGCAGATCTTTGTGAGTTCAAGGCCAGCTTGGTCTACAGAGCGAGTTCCAGGACAGCTGGGGCTACAGGGAGACCCTGTCTCAAAAAGACCAAAACGAACAAACAAACAAAAAACAAAAACAAAAGGTTAAAATATAATTTTGTGTTGTGATTATCACTAAGAAATATGCAATGAATCCTTTAAAGTATAGAAATCAATGTGCAGGAACATAAGAAAAGCATCTTTTCTAAAGTAACATTTTAAAAAATGTTATTTGACAAGTAATTATTTTTTTCCAGTGTTTTGCTTCTTGTCCACCTGTGCCCCTTTCCTAAGCCTAGGGAACAATCTGCGGAAGAGGGGGCATGGTAGAATGTAAGGGCTGCAATGGGGTGAATGGTGAAACTACACCAATATAGTCTGAACACTCATCTGATCAACTTGATTGAACATACAAGCCAAGCCTCCCCAGCTGGATGGTGGGACCCATGGGCTGTGTGGGTTTGGGCACAACTGCTTGCAAATTGGTTTTACATGAAGGATGCTTGTACTCTTAAATTATTACTGATTGTTAAAAAATGAAAAAAATAAAGAAGTAATAAAAAAATAAAAATATTTTCTAATAAAAAACCAAGTAATTATTTTTATTATGTAAATACTGAAAAGCATCATCAAAATCAAAATCTTCAGAAAACCTTTTCTTTCTTTCTTTTTTTTTTTTTTTGGTCTTTTTGAAAAGGGCTCCCTGTATCCCCAGCTGTCCTGGAACTCACTATGTAGATCAGGCTGGCCTTGAACTCACAGAGATCGGCCTGCCTCTTTCCTCCTGAGTGCTGGGATTAAGGGTGTACACCAACAGACCTGGCAGAAATCCCTTTCTTTTGATTGTATTATGCTAAAAATCCTGCTGCATTTAGATAGTCTAGTCCCTTCCTTTATCTTTCATTCCTCTTTGCCTCTCTTCCAAGGCCCACATCAATCATAGACTAGAGAGCATTTAATTACTTACATTTTAAAATTACATTTTATTTATTATTTATTCATTGTGTGGTGTGCATGTGTGTGTGTGTGTGTGTGTGTGTGAGAGAGAGAGAGAGAGAGAGAGAGAGAGAGAGAGAGAGAGAACACCCAGCCATTAACTGGACAATGTCCCTCAGAGTCAGAGTCCACTGGTGTCCCCACAGTGACCAATTACCACAGTGAATTCCTGATCTGCCTCTAAACTGCTGAGAAGTATTACAATTTTCTGTTTGGGTTTCATGTTGGATGGCTTCCTGTTACTGTGCTAGTTAGACTACCCTTCCATTACCTCCTGTAAAGCACTCGGGTTTTTCCTTACTATTTGAAATAGATAAGCCAAGTTAATCTAGTCCTTCTCTGTGCTCTCTCTCATCTTGTATAGGTATCACTCTTACTACACCGAATGTTCATAAATTGTTGTCTACCTTTCTGACCCAATAGCCTTTTTGTAACTCCAGAGTGATTGTGTAGAGACTTAGCATACTGCTCAGCAAAGTTTCAATAAATAAGGTGGGTTCAGTTGCCACCTACGAATGATACCACTTTAATGTAACGCAGCGCGCTTCAGAGACAGGAGTATTTGGGACTGGATTTCAACCTTATAGCTTACAGCTTCTGTCACTGTTTGGAGGCTCAGTCTACCATCTCTCTTCTAACATTCAAAAAAATATAGCTATGTAATAAAAACGCTTTAGAACTCATTTTGTTAATGCAGATGAAGTGACACAGCCTGAGATAAAGGGCACTGGGACTCTACACAGGCAGTCCCTCTCCTCACCATGAGCTGTGTGCCTCAGGACAGAAAAAGAGAGGTACTGCTGTCCTCATCATCATCTACTGCTTTACTCATCCTTTCCTCTTCCTCACAGACAGGAAAGTACACCCTTGTCCCAGAACCTTTGCACTTACTTTTTCTTTCATCTGAAACTGTTTTCCCAGAGAGTCACATCTTTTTTTTTTCATCACCTTCTCAGACAGTTCTTATCTGACGCCTTATGTAAAATGACATCCTTGTCTTTCCCTGTCACCCAACATTACCTGACAAATTCCATCCATGTGTTTGCTCTTATAGTTTCAGCATTGATAGGATTAAAATATTGGATGAGTGAATTAAATAGGTGAATGGGTCAGTTTCCTTCTATGCTGACACCGCTCTTAGGTCATAAGTCAGAAAACACGAAGGCCCATCTCACTCCTAGGCACTGTCAACAGCAAACACTGGCATCAAAGTACAAGATAAAGAAATCATCTGATTTAGAGACATACTATATGTTCTGGTCTGAAAAACACATGGCTGAGATGGAATAGTAGTATATAGTGTTTTAGAGAGAAATGAAGTGAATGGAGTTTAACCTGAAAATGTCACAAATTTGGCCCTCCATTTTGTCCTGGCGTGTGAGGCTCACAAGAGCAGAGGATTAAGATTGCTCTTCACCAAGACCTAATGTAGCCCTCCCCCAATGAATGAGGCATGAATGTCTCCCATAAGCCTTCATCTATTATTTTGGCACCTTGTGCGTGTGTCTAGGAGGGATGTGGAAGGTTTAGGTCTCATGTGTGCTTTCCTTCAAAGAGAAGTGTCCCAGAATTCATTTGATCCTTGAGGAATAAAACATTTAGATATGATTTCTGTTTGCAATATGTACAGATTTAAAAGGCACTAGATGGGACAACTGATCAAAGCTAGGAAAACCAGACTTTCTCATTGGGGTTAGCATTAAATTCAGCCTGAGTTGGTATTAAATTATCATCATTACCATCTGACAGCTGCTTAGCAAGCAGGCTTATGTGGAATGAATTGTGCTCAGTCCAGTTCTTAGCAAACAGGTGCTCAGATTGCACCCGTTCTTACAATTCACACTAATTAGCATCCTTCCTGGCATTGTTACAAAGAAGTACCGAGGACAAATACCTTGCAATATTTTCACATGCTGTTATAGACTATTCATAATATTTATGTCGGATATCACATTTCTGTCGAAAGACGGTTTCCAGTTTCTTGATTACCTTTCCACAGTTAAGGACACTGTGAAAAGCTCTATCCTGGCCTAGCCTACTCATTCATTATCTATTTCAAGAATGACAAATCTAGGTTTATCTGCTGGATGGTTTTTCTTTCTTTTCTTAATTATGAAGGGGTTGGCTGCACAGGGCTTTGCTCTCCTGACCTTTGCTCTACTTCCACCTGCCCCTCATTTACATTCTGCCTCTCCTTTCTTTTTATCTTTGTGTTTTATCTCCTATGTTATCTTTTTGGTTATTAACCCCAACCAATTCCTTCTTAATTTCCCTCTTTCAACAAACAGCGGGTGTTATATATCTTATTGAAATGCCGATTTTTTCATAGGGCCACTTCCTTTCGTTTACTGTTTTCTCACTGGTTCTCTTCAAAATAAAAATCAGAAGTATATTAGAAGTATAGTTAGAAGCATACATTTAAGCAGCCATTTAAATTCCCTAGTTACTAAGAATTCTTCCTAAAAATCTTACTATGGGGTAAGTTTAAAGAGTAGGTAGAAAAGGTGGCTGGAGAGATGGCTCAGACCTTAAGTTACAGTTAACTGTAACATCAGTTCCGGGGAATTCAATACCCCTCTGCTGATGTCTGCAGATACTACATCACATGGATTCACTTACATACATGCAAACAATACACTCATACACATAAAATAAAAATATATAACAAAAATATTTAAAGAGTAACTATAGTCATAAAACCTCTCTTTAAATTGTGCTTCTACCTTCTACTATTTAGGATGATTGGATAAATTTTCTGTTTTCTAGAACTATGTGATTTGTCTGTAGAAGGGGGAAACATCCCACTGTTTGGTTGATTGGTTAATACAAAGAATTGGTTAATAAAATATGATTGGTTAATATAAAGAATGTTCAAAGTTAACATCTACTGACATATTACTCTTCTTTTCCAGTATTCAGTTTCCAATTTTCTTTTTTTTTCTTAAATTTTATTTATTTTTGTATGTGTATGAATGTACTGTCTGCATGTAGGTCTGTGCACCCATGTTGTGCAATGCCGCGGAGGTCAGAAGAGGGTGTTGGATTCCCCTGGAACTGGAGTTCTCCAGGAATTGGAGTTACAGACGGTTCTTAGCCAACATGTGGGTGCTGGGGATTGAATCTGGGTCCTCTGCAAGAGCAGTCGGTGCTTTTAACCGCTAGGCCATGTCTCCAGCCCCTCCTTTTCCCTTTAAATACATGACGCACCCTTGTCCTGGACTTTATGTCCCCAACTTCCAGATCACTAATTATTTTTTCAGCTGGGTTTGATTGGATGTTTTTTCTGATCATTGACTTCAATGATAATATTTTCTACTCTGTTATAATTTGAAGATAAAATATCCCCTCCAGGTTATGAGTTTCTGGAAGTTTAGGAGGCAGGACTGATGGGAATGCAGTTTTGGGAAGAGTTACTGGAAATGTGCTGTGGGAATCTCTTGTCCCTAGCTCATTCTTGTTTGTACCACTCTCTGCTTTGCTGCCCACCATGAAGTGATCAACTTTCTCTTGCACATGGTACTCAGCTCTCAGCAATGAGACCAGAAGAGGCTGGAACATGGTCTGATCCTTTGAAACAAAATAATTCTTTCCTTCTTCAAGCTGATGCTTTCTTGGGTGCTTGTCACAACAATGAAAATCTGACTAACACACTTACAATTGTTTGACTTCATCTTTTTTATTTCTCTCATTATTTAACTATGTTTTCTATTCTTCCATCCATCTTATTTTAGACAACAGGTTTTTGTTTTACAATTTCATTTCTAATTTTCCTGATTTCTACATGCATTTGTTTTCTCTCATAGATTTGTGTAAAAATATTTATTATTATTACCGTGAACATGTGGAACATCCTCATTCTCTGGGAACCCCAAATCCAGGCTCCTCAGAGCACCTGGTAAACAAGTTCTCGATGTGCATCTCTGGCAGCGGAACCAAGGCACTTCAAGGATCCTGTTTCAATTCGTACTGATTTTCATGTTAAATCCATCTGGTCTTAGTTCAGGCTCGGACTTTGAGTTTCTGAAAAATGATTTCTTGTCTTTCCCTCCCCCAAGTATTGTATGAATTATGTAATTCTTAGAAATATTCTAGGCCAAAGAACTCATAGTGCTATTCTAATCTATGAAGACAGGGTAGCAAGATAGTGCAGGGTCAGTTTAGGAGCTTTAATAGAGCTATGCTACACCTGTGGGAAGTATTCCTGTCAGCATCCCCAAAAGGGGTTTTGAATCTTGCACTCCACATGTACCTAGGGGCTCACATATAACCTCACTCTCATAGTTTCTCCTTATAATTCTGCCTTAATTTTTTTCCTTGCACTTCTGGTATATTAGGATTTCTCTGTCTCTCTTTTGAACTTGCCTATAATTTTGTTTGTGCAAATATATACTTATCACTCAGTCTATAAAGTTCAGCTTGGTCTAACTCACATTCCAATATTTCTGTTCGTCCTCTACTGCCACCTGTTCAGCCTATCCAAATTACTCACCACTTCCCAAAGAAATGGCATGTCTTTGTTTCCTAATTCATTGTCTTCTGTAATTTTATATGCTATTGCCAAATCCTCTTGTTAAATCGTTATATTTCCTTTCTCCTTCATGAGTTCTGTTCAGATAAGTATAATCATGGTGCAATCTCTACTTTCAAGCCTCCTGGAAATAATCTTGCTCTATCTTACATTATCATAGTATTTGTATTCTTTTTTTTTTAAATTTTTTTTTTAATTTTTTTTTATTAATTGTATTTATTTATTGTATGTGTATGAATGTACTGTCTGCATGCAAGTCTGTGCACCCGTGTCATGCAGTGCTGCGGAGGTCAGAAGAGGGTCTCGGATTCCCCTGGAACTGGAGTTCTCCTGGAATTGGAGTTTTAGACGGTTCTCGGCCGCCATGTGGGTGCTGGGGATCGAACCCGGGTCCTCTGTAAGAGCGGTCGGCGCTCTTAACCGCTAGGCCATCTCTCCAGCCCAGTATTTGTATTCTTATCTTCCCCATTCCACTAGACACTGACCTGAAAGGGCTTGTAGTTCACAATCTTTGATTCCTCTGTAATCTCTAGCATTAGTCGGCTACACAGAGGTACTTGTTCTATGTATTTGCTAAATCAAAACAAAGGAATAGTGAACTTTTACACAACAGAATTGCCTTTTATGAAAAGTACTGGGATGTACCATTTGCCTAGTGGATAATGGACTGATATCCTAAAAACATTAGATTGATGGTACTGGATTTGGAAATTTTAGAATTTGAAATTTTGATTTGGAAAATTTTATGCACTTAAGTATTATATACTTTCTATTTTGTGTAATAATAATGTTAACGAAATAATACATAATTTACTGACGGCCTACTACATATTTAGGATGGAGTTACATCTGCTATATGAAATGTCTTATTTAGGTTTTAAAATTATCCTTATCAGGGCTGGAGAGATAGCCTAGCAGTTAAGAGCACTGACTGTTCTTGCAGAGGACCCGGGGTCGATCCCCAGCATCCACATGGCGGCTAAGAACCGTCTGTAACTCCAATTCCAGGAGAACTCCAGTTCCATGGGAATCCGAGACCCTCTTCTGACCTCCGTGGCATTGCACGACAGGGGTGCACAGACCTACATGCAGACAGTACACTCATACGAATACAAAAATAAATAAAATAAAAAAATAAAATTATCCTTATCAATACCATAGTCATCCCCATTTCAGATGAAGAAGCAAGGACTTAAATTAGTTGTGTACCAGAAAGCTCCTAGGTAGTTCTTGTACCAATATTTGAGTCAAGGAATCAGACTGTAGTTTATCTGCTTAAATATTATGAGGTTAACTCACATTTTATGTAGTAATTATATTAACAATTATGAAAATATTTAATTACTAACTATTCTAAATTCTACCTGTTTTTCAACAGATATTGAGTCATTTTTTTTATTTTTTTTAGGAAGCAATAATATAAGAACTACAGAAATTGAAGCAATTTGCCACCTGTGCTGGACAGCTTCCGTTCTCAACTGGACACACCTAGGTAGAGGGAACTTCAGCTGAGGAATTTCTTCCCTTGGACTGGCCTGTGACCAAGTTGGGGGCATCCTCTTGATTGCTGAGTGATGTGGGAGGGCCCAGCCTATTGTGAGCAATGTCACTGCTAGGCAGGTGGTCTTTGTTGTATAAGAAAGCAGGCTGGGCATGGGCCTGAGAGCAAGCCAGTAAGTACTGTACTTCCATGGTCTATGGGTCAAGTTCCTGAGTCCCTGTGACCTGGGAGATGTAAGATAAGATAAACCCAGCCTGGAGTGTTGGCACATGCCTTTAATCCCTGCACTTGAGAGGCAGAGGCAGAGGCCAGCCTGGTCTACATAGTGAGTTCCAGGGCAGTTGGGGCTACAGGAAGACCCCATCTCAAAAATACCAAATGAATCCTAATATAAAACAAGAGTATCTAACAGCTTATTTTGTTTGAGTAGCCAATCATTGGAAGAGAGTTAAAGACAAATGTTATTCTTTACTTTACTCAGCGAAAAAAAAAGATAAACCATTTCTATATGTTCTCTTCAATAGAGTAAAGGACTGCTAATTCAATGTTCTGGTGTTTAACTATGCATGCAATAACAGCAAAGTGCAGTGGGTTCAGATGCCATGTCTATTTCTTTTTTTACTACTCGCAAATTGGTTTTACATGAAGGATACTTGTACTCACAAATTATCACTTATTGTTAAAAAAATGAAAACAAAACAAAACAAAAAAAAACAGAGAAAGATGCAGAATGCATGATTTGGGATGGGTAGGGGTGGGGTGGGGGGAGGGAAAGGGATATATGCCTGAACTGAATTGGAAAATGATGTATGAAATACACAAAGCATCAATAAAAATAAAAAAATGCTTTTATTGATATTGTATATTTCAGACATAATTTTTCAGTTCAGTTTAGGCATATTTCCTTTTCCTTTCCCCCCACCCCACCCCATATCATGCATTCATTCTGCCATAACTGTCCTGCATTTTCTTTCAGTCCTTTTTTATGTTTAGGAATTCACATTTTCCTCCATTAATTTTATATTACTCTAAAATATGGATACATACTCTCCACCCATATACAGTAATTACAGAGTCTGAAAATTAGTGGTGGGTGGATTCTAGAACCCGTTGAAAGATTTACATTATAGCAACATAGTTGCTTTCAGATAAACAGAAATATGACAATAATGTTGTTCAGCTTGCCTTTCATTTGGGGATTTGGTGTTCACATCCACAAATGAGGGAAACCATTCACCATTTGTTTTTCTGGGACTCTGTTACTTCACTTAGCATAACGGCTTCGAGCTCCATCCATTTACCTGCAAAGTTCATGATGTCATCTTTCTTTACTGCTGAATTACTCCATTGTGTAGATGTACCACGTTTTTTGCCATCCACTCATCTGTTGAAGGGCCTTTGGGTTGGTTCCAACTCTTCTCTATTGTGAAGAAACCTGCAGTAAACATGGATGTGCATGTAACTTTGTGGTAGGATGAATCTTTGGGGTATATACCCATGAGTGGTATGACTGGGTCAGGTTGTAGGCTTATTTTGAGTCTTTAACCTCAGCACTTGGGAGGCAGAAGCAGGAGAATCTTCATATAGCAAGCTCCAGGCAAGCTAAGACTAAAGATATAGTATAAAAAGCACAAAAGAAATTATACTTCTGTATTTCATTTATTAAAAGATTTTAGTCATATTTATTTACTTATGTGTGTGTGCATCTGTGTGTTTGTGTGCGCCAGGAAGCATGAAGGTTAAAGAAGAATCTGCAGGAATCAGTTCTCTCCTCATCTCATGTGGGCCTGAGAGCAAACCCAAGTCATTGTGCTTGGCATCAAGGACTTTTACCCAATGAGGCTTCCCCCTAGCCTATTTCTATATTTTAGAAAACTTCATCCTAAGTTCTCAGCATTTAGATACAGAACTTAGGGTTTAATCTCTTAAGATATACCATGTAGATATGTAAGTGACTTAACATCATCATTGAATGAGTGATTGCCATGTTAAAAATATGGCAGACTTATGCACTGAATTAAAAGATTTATATGTTTAGATTCTTGTTTTATGAAAAGGTGTTCATGTACAATTATTGTTCATTGAAGACACTCAGAACTCTGAGAACCTTTAATATATCTTACAGATGGAAAGTAGGAGTTGCTACTGAAAATAATATATAAATATATGATGTATCATGTGTCATTTGCACAAAGCAGTTATAATAAACCTTTTTGAGGACTGACACAATGGAGGCAACTGTGGCTGGCAGTGGGAGGCTAAAATGAAAAGAGTAACTTATTTAGAAACACACCCACTTCTTACACCATGACCCTCACTACCACTCTTTATATAAAACCTAGGTAGTTTAATTCAGAACTATAAAAAGGCATCTATTTCAGATTTCACTTCAGCCCTTTTACTATGAATCTTGTCTCAGCGTTAATGTGAATGACACAGAAACTCTTTGAGTTTGACTTTGGAGCAAACATTCTCCAGTGTTGCAGTGCTATCAGCAATAATTACTGATACTTATCATTTTTAAAGGATATATTAAAATTCTAAAAACTTTTCTAGCCGAATTAGGTAACTAAATTAAGAAAATTAAAAATTACTGCCAAAGGGAAATCAAGTAATTGATATATTTCTATAGATACTGGTGAATAGTTTTAGGAACATTATACTCCAAAATAGTCATTACTATTGATAATAATTCTCAACAAGTATTATTCTAGTTTGCCTTCCGTTGTCTGTGTGTGAAAACACTGAACAAAATCAACCATTTTGCTGATTTTGTTTGTTCGGAGGAAATGGTTTATCTTTTTTTTTTTTTTTTTTTTTTTTTTTGGTATTTTTGAGATGGGGTCTTCCTGTAGCCCAACTGCCCTGAACTCACTATGTAGACCAGGCTGGCCCTCTGCCTCTGCCTCTCAAGTGCAGGGATTAAAGGCATGTGCCAACACTCCAGGCTGGGTTTATCTTATCTTACATCTCACGGTCACAGGGACTCAGGAACTTGACCATAGACCATGGAAGTACAGTACTTACTGGCTTGCTCTCAGGCCATGCCACTGCTTTCTTATACAACAAAGACCACCTGCCTAGCAGTGACATTGCTCACAATAGGCTGGGGCCTCCCACATCACTCAGCAATCAAGAGGATGCCCCCAACTTGGTCACAGGCCAGTCCAAGGAAGAAATTCCTCACCTGAAGTTCCCTCTACCTAGGTGTGTCCAGTTGAGAACGGAAGCTGTCCAGCACAGGTGGCAAATTGCTTCAATTTCTGTAGTTCTTATATTATTGCTTCCTAAAAAAAATAAAAAAAATGACTCAATATCTGTTGAAAAACAGGTAGAATTTAGAATAGTTAGTAATTAAATATTTTCATAATTGTTAATATAATTACTACATAAAATGTGAGTTAACCTCATAATATTTAAGCAGATAAACTACAGTCTGATTCCTTGACTCAAATATTGGTACAAGAACTACCTAGGAGCTTTCTGGTACACAACTAATTTAAGTCCTTGCTTCTTCATCTGAAATGGGGATGACTATGGTATTGATAAGGATAATTTTATTTTTTTTATTATTTATGTATTCGTATGAGTGTACTGTCTGCATGTAGGTCTGTGACCCCTGTCGTGCAATGCCACGGAGGTCAGAAGAGGGTCTCGGATTCCCATGGAACTGGAGTTCTCCTGGAAATTGGAGTTACAGACGGTTCTTAGCCGCCATGTTGGGANTATATTTTTCCTTTTTTTTTTTTTTCTTGTTTTTTGAAACCAGTGTCAAGAAAGAAAGCTTTGAGGAACAACTACCTTCCCCTGTCTGTGGTTGTTTTGGATGAAAGTTGACATTGAGACTACATGTAGCCACTATGAGGAGATTCCTCTATTACATTTCCCCATCTAAATGTACTACCTTGGCATAGGCTCCAAATTAGTGAGCCAAGCATCCAAGTAACTGTGAGCTAAAATAAAAATTTCTTCTTTTTAAGTTGGTTAACTTGATCTGTCCCAGTAAATGAACGCTAACTAACATACACTCTATTAAAATTTTATAAAAGCCCTGTCCAAGATCAATCCATGATTGAGTTGAAATGACAACCCTTGAATGTATTTGAATAATCATAGAAAGGGGATTGTTATGGTTTGGATATGATGTATCCCCCTAACACTCATGTGTTGGGGTCTTAGTCTAGAGCTGATGTGATAATTGAGAGGTTACTGGATCTTAAGGATTCTGATTTTATCAATGGATTCATTCACTGATGGCTTCATAATTTGATGAAATTATTGTGATCTGGGCAAAGCTATGGCCATGTTGGAGGAAGTAGGCAGTGGGATTATGTCTTTGAAAGGTCCTTGGGCTTTTCCTCTCTCGTTCTCTGCCTCTGAAGGGAGTATTTCTGCACCATGTTCCTTCTGACATAATGTTTCAGCCTACCCAATGGCCCTAGGCATTGAAGCTAGCCAACCACACCCCCAAACCTCTGAAACATTGAGCCAAAATAAATCCTTTGTTCTTAAATTCTTCCTTCAGGTATTTATCTCTATGAGGAAAAGTTAGACAATACATGTATGCTTCCTCTTGTACATTAAAATGGTCTGAATATACTGCATTTATTTTGATGGAATGCCTGACATTCAATAAAAATGATTAGTTATGGAAATAGACCAGAATGTATGACTGGTAACAAAAGAGAAAGGAGGAAAAAAAGAAAAAAAAGCAGTCGCAAATTAGGCATATATTAGAGTTAGCTGATAAGAAATCTAAATATTAAAATGCTAAGAAAATCGAAGGAAAATGAGAAAAAAATAGCTTACTTATTTTTTTCTGATAGTGAATCTCAAAGGAGTTATAATCTTAAAAAAAAAACTTAAAGAAATAAAATGTGTATTCTAAACTGAGTCAGTGAACTACCCTCTCCTGTCTAAATATAGGACATTTTTTCATTTTGTATAGTTTGAAGTAGTTGTTTCCATTTCTTACATATTGTTCATAGTTGTTATAAAGCAAACTATTTGGTTTTCATAGAAGTCATAGCACATATCTTTCAGAGTAATATGGGATTAAAATGGAAAGAATCGAATCAAGAAATATGATATGGAAATAACATACAGTTTGTTTCTAAAGGATACAGTTTTAATATAGGTGCAATGTAATAGGCTGGTGCAACTTAGCCTTTCTGGGTGCTTAATGACCATACTTAACGCCCATACCAATTTGGCCTAGGGACCTGAAGGATAACTTTGTTCCTTGCCCTCAAAGGTCAACTAAGTTTTAGAGGATTATGCATGGGGGCATCTCTTGAAATATCCTGCAAATGTGGGTCACCAGTCTTCCTGTTCAGGGAGGTCTTGGAGATCCACTAATGGGACTTCAGCCAGTGTCAAGCCTATAAAGAGGACATGCTTCAGAAAAGGAAGCCTGGTCTAGCAAGACCTGATTTTGTCCTTTTTTTTGAGTGGATGGAATGGTAAATGATAAGCTGAAAGGAGAAAGCACTCCCCCCCCCCCCCCCCCACCAAAAAAAACCCCTGAGAGACCTCTGAGAACCAGATCCTCAAGTGACCTTGAGAAAACAAAAAACTCGGTTAATCTGGGCTGTGTAGAATTAAACACCCAAAAGGAAAAATATAACCAAAAATAATCAGTAAGACTAGAGAAACTGTACTGCATTCATAGAACTTGAGATCTTAGTAAAGAGACAAAAAAAGAAAAGAGAGAGTACTGTTGTTTGGCCTGTCTTCAATTCTTACTGGCAAGTGCATCCACTTTGTGGCTGCCATGGCTTTTGGCACTCCTCAAAGACATGAGACACAGCTTTGTAACCTTCCAATATGGACTGAGGACTCATGTCTCTCCAAGAATCCCCCAAACCTTCAATGCCAGATGGGGACTACTGAGATACCCAGCTTGTAGACTAAACAGCTAAGGGGATGTCAGCCTCATCAGAATATAGACTGCCGTTGTTGGACCACCTGGGCTGTATCATGGAGGCCAGGGCAGGGGGATTGAGACAGGATGTGTGCTTACTGGACTTCATTTGGGGACCATGGGAGGGAAAGACCCACATGTGGAGCAAAAGTGCAGGATTGATGGTTGTTTGGGATTGCCAAGGAGGAACTTTTGAGCACTTCCTTAAGGAAAACATGACATCTTCTAGAAAAAAATTCCTACAATTCAAGTGATATGTGAATGTATGTATATATATTTATGTATATATATATATAACTATGCGTATATATGTATATATACTGTATCAATACAAGTTGGAAAGAATCACAATAAAAAAACTGAAAAAAAAAAAACTCTGGAAAGACTCAGAAAAAGATACAGGACATGTATGGCAGAGTTCAGGGACTTGGATGGGGCATAGAAAGGGAAGTGACTCTAGATTCGATTGGGAAATGATGTATGACCTATGGAAAAGGTTTAATAACAAAAAAAATGTATTTATATTAAAAATAAATAAATAATATAAAAAAGAAGTCATAGTTCATGTAAAGTCCACAATATTTATCTTGTCCTTACTGGAAAATCTTGATAACTCCATTCTAAACCTAAATATGTAATGAAACAGGTGAAAGAAGTTAAAAAATAATGGACAATGGGGCTGGAGAGATGGCCTAGCGGTTAAGAGCGCCGACCGCTCTTACAGAAGACCCGGGTTCGATCCCCAGCACCCACATGGCGGCCGAGAACCGTCTGAAGCTCCAATCCCAGGAGAACTCCAGTTCCAGGGGAATCCGAGACCCTCTTCTGAACTCCGCGGCGTTGCACGACACGGGTGCACAGACTTGCATGCAGACAGTGCATTCATACACATACATAAATAAATAAAATTAATTAAAAAAAATTAAAGTTCAGTCAGTTTAAAAAAAAATAATGGACAACATAGTTGGAAGTTAGCAAATGGGCTACAAATTTTGATATATGAATTTCTTGCAGTCCCAAGATTTAAATACATCAATTCAAATCTCACAATTTGACCATGTGACTCTCAGCAAAATTAAGGAGCTTATTCCCATCTCAGAAGGCAGGCTGTTTAGCTTTCCTTGACATTACTGGGTGTCAAGGATACCCAGTAATTATCTGAGTTCTAAGGAAGAGGCCTTTGGCAAACTTTTGGATCCTGGCAACATTATTAAAAAGGCAGGACTTGAATAGTTACAAGAGTGTCCACATTGTTTAAAGAGAGGACCATGTAACCAGAAATACGTAGATGTGGATATCAAATTAATGTTGTAATAAGCATTAATAATAGATCACTACAACTGAATGTGTACTGTGCAATGATAAGAATCTTGTTCAATAGCTCTTGAGTGGCCTATTGATTCCATTATAAGAACTCCCATGTGATTAAAACTAACTCTCTCTCTCTCTCTCTCTCTCTCTCTCTCTCTCTCTCTCTCTCTCCTTTGCTATTTGTTATATTCTGGCCTTTATATAAACAAGGTAGCTCTTGTTTCTTAGGCTATCTCATCCAAACTAACTTGTTATCTGAAAATTGAAGCTGTGCACAAGTTCTCTCCACCAGCTGGCTTTTAGTCCTGATTTTTTCCTGGCATTATTGAAACAATAATCTCACATACTTTTTGACTTAATAAATACTGCTACAGAACAACCTAACATGGCTATTGTTTTCTTTCCCCTAATAAAAATTTAATAATAAAGTGAATTAT
This sequence comes from Rhizomys pruinosus, assembly GCA_009823505.1. Lineage (NCBI taxonomy): Eukaryota > Metazoa > Chordata > Mammalia > Rodentia > Spalacidae > Rhizomys > Rhizomys pruinosus. The sequence continues at coordinate 646,463 of VZQC01008536.1, read as the reverse complement.
CTACCTTTTAAATAAGGAGCCAAGTATTAGTGTAATGAAGTGGAAACTGAATTTCTGACATGCGAAGGGTCTTAAGGGGATGCAGAAAAATTCATCTGGAGATAGGGATAGGAGGGAAAATGACACAAATCTGTTGTCCTCTCTGTTGATCCTTGCTCCTTGTCTTGGTTTCTTTGCAAAAGACAACCAATAAAAGTCGAGGAGAAACCAGGTCCTTAAATCCAGATAGAGCTTCTTTGCTATTTCTAACCAGGCATCAAACTTTCAATGACTAAATAAATTATCACTTCAAAGGGGGTGTGTTTCCTTCATGACAATCTGAAGCACAGCAATAGAGAATATAAGCAATGGCACTCTAAAACAGGAAGTTTATGCCTATACCTCTGTCTATTTCTGTATAGAATGCTTTCCACTAAGGAAATATTTTCAGCCTTTCTCGGACCTTCTTGCCATCGTCATTCACTCTTCTCCAGGGCAGGAGGTGTGACAAATCCATGGTTTGGATTTAGACGAAAGCCTGGGCATGTTTGCTTCAATTCCCTTCACATCAAGATCTGTTTCCTTGCACCGGTGTGTATTCTGCAAGACCTTCTACTTTGGATTATTGCTGAGGGAAGCCAAGGAAGGAACTTAAACAGAGCAGGAACCTGGGGGGAGAAGCTGAAGCAGAGACATGGAGAAATGCTCCTCACTGGCACTCTTGCTCTGGCTTGCTGAGTTGCCTTTCTTACACAGTGCAGGGCCTTCTGCCCAGGGATGGTCCCACCCACAGTGGGCTGGGCCATCCTACATCAATTAGCTCTTAAGAAAATGCTTCACAGACATGGCCAAGGCCAATCTGATGGATACAATTCCCCATTTGAGGTTCCTTCTTCTCAAGTAACTAGTTTGTGTCAAGTAGACAAAAACTAACTAGCATACCTATATAATTAATTAATTAATTAATCATTATTTTTTTGGTATTTTTGAGACAGGGTCTCTCTTTAGTCCCAGCTAGCCTGGAGCTCACTCTGTAGACCAGGCTGGCCTTAAACTCACAGAGATCCTCCTGCCTCTGCCTCTCGAGTGCTAGGATTAAAGGTGTGAGTCACCATGCCTGGCTTTTTTTTTTTTTTTTTTTTTTTTTTTTTTTGTATTTTCATACGTATATATTTCAAACAATGTCTTGCAGTAGATTATAAATAATTAAAGCTTAATTAACTTTATGAATGTAGAAAAATAATACAATATATCAAAGATTAAATGGTTAGGTGAAAAACTCTGCTAGAGAAAAAATGAAATTTTTTACAAATTATGTTTTGTGGGAGTTTTAAATGTCTGTGTCATGGGGCTGGAGAGATGGCTCAGTAGTTAAGAGCACTGGCTGTTCTTGCAGAAGACCCAGGTTTGATTCCTAGCAGTTACATATAACTAACATATAACTCCAATTCCAGGGCAATCTGATGTCTTCTTCTGATGTGGACATTGGGTGACATGGGTGCACTTACACACATGCAGGCAATACTCCCTTGCACATAAAATAAAAATGATAAATAAAATATTGAAAAGGATTACAAAATATTCTGTCTCATAAGCACAATTCAGATTTGTTCCTCAAAGCTCAAATGAGAGGCACAAAAGGATAGTGTATTGATTTCTATCTCCCACTGACTCTGTAGACTCCAGGTGATGAGGATGACATGGAAGTCAAGTGTCATGTAAAACACAGATTAATCCTTGATCCTATGTATCTCTGAACATGTAATGGAAAAGACTGTGATATTTAGGCTAGCATGAAGTATGTGCTCATATGCATGTATAACTCTGTATATTTCTACATGTCTAGATTGTATACATCTGCATCCACACATATGTATATTCCCAAATGTATAGGTAAACATAATTAATGTGCCAAATTCCTGTAGCATCTTTCTTCCCTCTCTCCCTCTCTTCCAGCTTTCCTCCCTGTCTTAGTATCTATCCATATCTATATTAATCTACAGGTATTGCTCATTAGCAACATGTGAAATTCTAAAATTTTATTTTTGAGATGAGTTTTAAACTTAGAATAAATATCTAATAAACATTTAAACAAAGATATTAATCTCATAATTAAATGGATTTTTAAATAATTTGAAAACTGTAACTTTAAAATATCTCATCTATTCTTCTCTACCAAACCTCTAGAAATGCTAAAATAATATTATTTCCATTCTTTGAAGTGGAAACTATGACTTCAGTACAATCACAGGACTTTCCCAACATGTGACCAGGAAGAGCTGTACCCAACACCATTATCTAGGAGAGATGATTTCAAATCAAAAGCCCAGAAGGTTATGGGACCTTAAGAAAAGACAATAGGTTTCTGAATAATTTCACATTGGGCATGGTGGCACATGCCTTTAATCCTAGAACTCTGTGAATTCAAGGCCAGCCTAGCCTGGTCTGGTCTACAGAGTGGTTCCAGACCAGCTAGGGCTATAGGGAAACCCTGTCTCAAAAGAAAAAGTAAAGAATTTTACTTCTTTTCTGTGCAAGCTAAGATGAGCATATCCATAATAGCTGTTATCATTGATTTGATTTGTTAATCTGATTCACAAGTCCCTGGAGCACTGTGGGAGCTGAATAGAGAGATGCTCTGAACTTTTAACAAGGGCATATGCACATTTTTTCCATTTCACAGTGTACTTGTCTCCATTATTAGATGACCCACACTCAAAAATGAAAACCCACTCAGTATTCTATGCAAAAATTAAATGTAGCAAAACTTTATAAAGTAATAAATTAAAACTTCATAAAATAACAAACAATATAATAAAAACAAAAAAGTCATATGCATTGATAACTAATTTGTGAGGATTGGCTTATCATTTACTTAATTGATGAAACTTAACTCATGAAACATTTCTTTTCCCTATCATAAGTAAGAATTCCATATGGATGTACTTAGAATAGAACACGGGATATAGTTCAGTGGTAAAACATTCACCTGACATGCATGAGGCTCTGGGTACAACCTCTGGTATTTCCAAATAAACAAAACATAAATAAAAGATACAACCAATTAACATAACTAAAATTACTGTCTAATGTTATGGAAAGATGAAATCCATAAAACTGAATTGAGAAAATGATTTTGTTAATAATTCTGCAATATTGTGGTCTGATTCGATGAAAAATATTAAAAGAGGATTTGTATCTTATATTCTCGCATTTTATTATGTGTAAATGTTATATTATTTTATATAAACACACACACACACACATATATATATATATATATACACATGCACACAAAAGCTGCATTTAAACATTTGCAAACCAATTATTGTCTAATACCTTTACATCCAAGTCAACAAGTAAGTTGACAATTATCTGGCTGTATTGCAAGAATAAATATGTATGTATATTTGTAATACATATTTAAATAACATATAAATACATATTTAATTAGAAATAAGGCTCCGTGTAGCCAAATTATCACTTATTTATCTATACATATAAGCATCATCTTTATGTACAATGACAGAAATAAGACCTCATGTAGCTAAATATCAATTTAATTACTGATTTGGCATGTGAATACATTAGACAGTATTTGGTTCTGGATTGTATAAAATGAGTTTTTGTTTTTCTGGTAATTAAATAAGTATTAATTCCACTAGTTGGTGAGGTTATTGTATAAGCTACTCCTCCATTTATAAGCAAAGATATTTTCATCATTTTTAATGTGTTTTTGTTTGACAGTGAGGATATCAAAATCAAACAGAAGCCCAGTAAAATCACTGTGTTTGGCACGTACTTGTGTTTTGTGCTGTTCTCCGCAGTGTTCAACTGCCAGTATGTGGAGGCCCTTGTGACTGTCAGGTTGAAATGAGAGCAGTCTCTGATAATGGCAATGAATTGCACTTGAACAATACCGAGCAAAATTTAGTTGCACTCAAAATATCCACACATCACTCTCTACAAACGATTCAGTGGTACTTGGGAGGAAAAACACCATTTACTTTTGGAAAATTTGACCACATAAGATTTTGTGAGCAACTTTCTCTGGTGCAAGGATCTCTCGTTTTCTTCATATCTTAAATTGCAGTGACAATTTGGTGTCTATGTAACAGTTTTGTCAGTCCCCAGTTGTTGAAAATAAAAACTGTTTAATTTTAAAATGTATAATGTTTTGAAGTAATGCATATAGTATTTGAGAAAGGCTTGGATCAATCATGATACACAATTTAACTCTTACAGTTGAAACTGAATGATAAATTTTGCTCCAGTCTTTCTCCCATTGGACAAGGAATATTTTCAGTTAAACTGCCAGGATCCATAAAATCCCAAGCCTGAGGAACAAAACAATTTAGATCTGACTTACAGAAATCAGCTTCCTATCATATCCTTTTCCCCTTAGGGCATTTATTCAGAGATTTTACTGATTTGATTGTACAACAGGAGGTTAAATTCTCACATAGTGATCATTAGCAAAAAATAAACAGAGCAAGTATGAAAGCTGGCTTTGCACCTACTGAATGCTGCAAGTGTCTGTACTCATTGGATATGCATCTTGCAAAGCTTGGCTGTTCCCAGAAGGCTACTCCATGAAGACTGAGAGAGCAGCGTCTGCTAGTGGTGCCTGCATGTCACAAAGAACAGAGAGAAGCTTTATAGCAGGATGCTGGAAGGCATCACACTGGGAGGCAGACGACACACTGGGTTTTCACATTTTCTTTTTTGCTTTAAAAAACATGCACATGAAATTGTTACTTGGAATATTTTTGTAATGCATGAATCATATTGAGGAACCAGTACATCAACAATATTTTCTAGGACTCTTCATAGGCTCCGTTTATGAAGCATTTTACTAAAATCGTTTCATCAACTGCTTATTTGAACAGGCTTATTTATAGGTATAGGACAAAAAGCAGGACTTCCTAAGCAAATGTAGCATGCTGTTCTGGGATGAGAGCATCATTTGGGCTGGGAGGGTCATTTTACTGTACCTGTGGCATTCAGTGGACATTGATTGAATGCCAGGTCGCCAGAAGGAGTCCTTTTCCACACCACAGACATAAGGTAATCCTCCGGGCATATTTCATAAGGCGCTGGAATTTCAAATATAGGGATGTGAATGTCAGCTGTGTTTGTCTTCTTAAATATTGGCAATAAAAAGTCTTTAGATGGATCTAAATGCAGAGCTCTTTCATTTTCTTTAAAGAATATTAATTACTGAAATGTTAGAGATATATTGATAAACAGAAAAGAGGTTTCAGTTGACAATCTCCCAAATCCTCTTGGGTTCTTTTGTAACTTTTACTGCGTGTGCTTTTATTGAACAGCCATTTGTATTTTCCTATAAAATTAGACATTTAAAAACATTAATTAAAAAAAACCTTTTAAATTTCGTATTATCGTTTTTTTCCCAGTGAACCTACTTTGTATTGGAACTGTTAATGAAAAGTATTAAGACTAAAAATACACGAGGATCATATATGTATATATTTACACACACAGATACATTATATAGTATATATATATATTTTATATATATAAGATATATATAGATATATATATGTAGGTCTATATTTACATATTAGAGTAGAACCACAGGGGCCTATGTGTCTACCACTGAACTACCTTCCCCATCCAAGATCCATGTTTTTATTTCTTTTTAAACCCTGTCTCGAAAAGACCAAAAAGAATTTATTTTTATTTTATGTCTACGAGTGGTTTGCCTATGTGTATATATGTGCACCCTTGTGCACAATGGCAACAGAGACCAGAAGAAGTCACTGGATTCTCTGGAAATGGAGATCTGGATGATTGTTTCCCACCACATGCATGTTGGAAACCAAATCTGGGTCTTCTGCAAAAGAATACAGTGAGTGCTCTTAGCTGCTGTGCCAACTCTCCAGCCCCATGATTTTATTCTTTAATCAGGAAGAACCATAATAATCATACTACAGTCTGTGAAATTATATTGATTTGATCTTGAAATCTTAATCTAAGTACAGAATAAGAAAATTAAAGAGATACTAAGCTGGGTGTGGTGGCGCATAGCCTTTAATCCCAGCACTCGGGAGGCAGAGGCAGGCGGATCTTTGTGAGTTCAAGCCAGCCTGGTCTACAGAGTGAGTTCCAGGCTGCTGGGGCTACAGGAGACCCGGTCTTAAAAAGACCAAAAAAATAAAGATACTAAAAATAAAATATATAATAGATTATAAATTATAATGAAAAACCTAGTAATCATGGGAAATGGAGATCTATCCACTTTGTGTTCAACCTATACTTTCACTCTTAAAGGGACTACCAGTGCTTATTATACACACAGCTCTGCAATTCACATCTTCATATTGCTGTTTTCAACAGTGCCGGGGATCTTTTCTAGGTCATCTGTCTTTATATATGTACCCTGATAATATGTCTGGCATAAAGTTGTTCAAAACTGAAAGAACGTTATGTATTTCTATAAATGCCTTGCTAAATGAGAACTTAGATAATAGCTAGTAAGCCTGGGGATACAGTTCACAAGGTTTGAACCCAACAGCTTAAACAATAACCACGATTATCACCACAAAAACCTAAATGAATATGTGAGTGAAACTTCCTGGGAGAAATGACTCTTTTTAGAAACCATACTATTTAAATCATACTGATAATCAATTCTACTTCAGAATATGAACCTACTTTACACATTACATTTGAAATTGTTTATATATATATATATACATGTATATATATATATATATATATAACTCAAGAAATATGACTATGTAAAACATGTGGTATTTCAGAGTTAACACTGATCATCTCTCTTCTAACTCCTCATAGGTGAGACACAGAGGGTACATGGAATGATCCCTCCATGGTGCAGACAGGGTGGAGGTAGCATCAGCGTTGAATCCTAGGGTTTTCACTCCTTCCTACCTTCCTTTTGGTTTTCCAAATATGGACCTTATTATTTTATATTGTTCAAGATAGTCTTCTGCCTCGTGAATAGTATAAAATGTCGGATTCAATACATGGAAGCACAAGGCAGACTTACACCGGGGTGGGGCGGCTTCAGGGAGGGTTCAAGTAGTTCATTTCTCTTCACAGGCCTGTTTCAGTATGCTATCTTCTTCCCCTTTAGGTGCTACCAAATCCAATAGAGTTTACTTGATTTCCCTTCTCCATTCCTAGAAAATACTCTTTTGCATCTTGAAACCATTTTCTTTAGGCCCCACAACACTTGACCATTTTTCCTGTGTCCATTTCCTTCCTCCTCTCCCTGCAAATATTCCATGCTCCAGGAAATGCTCTCTGTGTAATTTTCAAAATTAACAATAATCATCATGCTAACATTAGCTGACCCCTTTGTTAGAGTCTTATGTCCCTGAACCCATCTAATCTCTGCCAGCTATGAAGTAGAGGTGATTGTTTTCATTTACCATGTGGGAAGACAAGAATGCAGAGTCAGAAAACCTCTTCTTTCAGATTTCAAGCATTCTCTTATTATATGTTAAATCTAGAGTAGAAAAAGAAGCACACATGGGGCTTACTGTCTGGGGAGGAGTCACCCAGCCAGGGTATCCTTTCCTCATGTCTTATCAGAAGTCAAGTCATGTCTTCCTGGTCCCTCTAGCTATCAGCTGTTACACAGGGCATGTGTGTTGTCCTGAGGCTGTTAAGGCCTCTTTCTTGGACTTACTAAGAACCAAGAATCTGTCATTGAGTGGGTTCTGGGAATGGTAGTCATGTATAGACATAGGGTCACCAAAACAAATTGTGAATTCAGAAAAGCAAAATAGCTTGTCACAAAATATACTCATGTAGGGTAGGAGTAGCGTCTCTGCGGGAGTCCTTCCCCTAGTATCTCAAGACATAGCAGAGATGCCACTTACAGGATGCTGTAGTCACTATCAGCCACATAGCAACCCACAGCTCCTCTATCCCAGAAGCAAGCTGGAAGACCCTCTCCTGACTGACCCGTCTGTTGGTACCATGTGCTTCTGTACTTGGCTGCTTTCACCAGTCTCCAAGCAGCTGGCTACACAGGGCCAAATAAATATCTCTGAAGAGGAGACCCAACGCAGTGGAGGGGAATCAAAGAGAAGAATGAAAGCCTGTTGAAGGAAGTTGTCACTATGGACCTATGTCACACTCATTAACACCAGTGAAGGAGAAGTGGAAAAAGAGTAAATTCTACAGCTGTGGCAGAGGTCAGTCAGCTGAGGTCCGACTCATATAACTTTTGCTTTTTATACTGAGCTTCCAACCCGTCTGGACACATGGCTTCTACTGTATCCTGTGAACTAGAAAAAAAAAAGTGTTTTGTATTCCAGAGTGTCTTTCTTGGGGCTCAGAATGGCAGAATCCGGAGCTGAGTCTGCCTTTTACTTAACTATCCAAAGAAAAGCAAAGCCGATTAGCTGGCACTCAAGACTCATCAACCCTCCACCAATGCTCCGCTGCTTATTTCTTATCTTCTCCTGTGCCAGCTGCTTCTACAACTCTGAGCAATGATAATCAACAACATAATATTCCCCAATGCATCTTAACATCAGATTCATCTCGTCTTTGTTTTCTTCATTTTCCACGACTCTTTGTCTTCATCTTCCATCCACGATTCTACCTCTGCACTTACCCAAGTATCCAACCGGTCCTGTTGAAATTGGGAAACAAGTTCACTAGTTCCGTGCTGCACTTATCTAATCTATCGGGCTGCATAAAGGAAGCAGACTGTCTCATGGTTCTTTCCATCAAAGGGAGAAAGCCAAGACAAAACTTTAAATGCCTGGTTGCCTGAGTACATCTAAGAAGAGCATTTCACACATTAAATGATAAATGTCATTTCAGCCTAAAATCTGCGAAGGATCAAAAAAGCTTTCTGGAAGAAGTGACACTTGGTTGGGACGGAGTGAGAGATGCATTAAGCACTGCAGGCAGAGGAAGCAATGCATGCAAAGGCTGGGAATGCTAATTAGATTGAAGGGTCGGAGGTTAAGGGACCATGGACTCCAAGGGTCCAAGCGGAGGCTGATGTAACTCAGTTCTCAACATTAAGACCACTCTGCCTTCAGTGGGTAGAAGGAAAAATAAACCAGTTTAGGAAGCTAATTAAATACCACTGTGGTAGCTTTAGGAATGGAGGATGCACTAATGACAAAGACAACTGCTGCATACGAACTAAATTCAGAAGGTAAAGTGATGCGGGGAGTGAAGAGGAGAAGGCAGCCAAGGAGTGAAACCAATGCCTGCTGCCTGAGCTGAGGAACAGAGATGCTAACTCACTGCTTAAAACTCTCTATGGTTGTGAGCCTAAGCCTTTAAAAAGCTGTGCCAAGCTCTCAGGCTGGGGCTACAGGAGACCCTGTCCTCGAAAAGACANCTTCTGTAGAGCGTCGGCGCTCTTATACGCTAGCCATCTCGTGCCAGCCCAGTTAATTATAATGCTAGAAAACTGACCAGAGAATCAATGCTGAATGTATAGACTGTTGAAAGTCAAAACTAAATTTTCATTGGCACTTATAATTTGAAGGTGGTTGTTGATTAATACCCATGTGTATTACACTGCCCATAAAGCATGATGTGTACTAAGCATTCTACCACATAGTGCCCTACCGCTTCCACCCTGTGCTGAACTGCTCTCCTAGTTTATGCTTTTGCTTCTCTCTGTCACAACCCATGAGCCTTTCTATAGTAATTCTCCATTTTGGCAGTAGATAAAAGGTGGTCGTGTGGTCCCTGCTGAGGAGCCCAGGCCTCTGCCATGGATCTGTTCTGTCAGCCTGCCTCACAGTGCCTTCAATGTTCTTTGCTTTTATCTGGCTGCTTCAAAGCCGATGATAATTCAGCTGTTATCTCCACTGCATATTCCCACTGCAAGCCTTAGGAAGTAGTAGAAACTTAGAATGGCAAGAACTAGATGCTTGTTTAGTGTGACCTTGCTACTTTATAGAGAGAGAATCTGCAACCTAAAGACTTGACAAAGCCCAGAAGCTCACTATTGGGCCAAAGTGTTGTTGTCTTTTTGTTTGTTTTCTTTCTTTTTTTTAATTATTTATTTTTATGTGTTTGTGTCTTTTTTTTTTGCATGCAGGTTTGTTGCACCATGTCGTGCAATGACCTGCGAGGTAGAAGGTGTCAGACTCCCCTGAACTGGAGTTTTCCTGGAATTGGAGTTTCAGTACGGTTCTCGCGCCATGTGGTGCTGGGGATCGAACCAGCGTCCTCTGTAAGAGCGTCGGCCAACCCTTAACCTCTGCCATCTCTCCAGCCCCTGTTTTCACTTTTTAAAAAAAACTGTTTTCGTGGCTGGAAGAGATGCCTCCTAGCAGTTAAGAGTTGTGCTGACTGCTCTTTGCAGAGACCGTGGTTCGATCCCCAGCACCCCCTATGGCAGCTGAAACCATCTTTAACTCCAGTATCAAGGGAATCCCACACCCATCTCTGACCTCCGACCATTGCACAACACGGGTGCACAGACCTGCGCACAGACATACATTGATACACATAACAAAAAAAATAAAATTAAAAAAAAAACTATTTCGTTTGAAAATGTCAAATATTTACGAAATTATAGTATATTGAATCCCCCTGGTTTTTTGTCCCTCGACCTCAACAGATGTCACCTCATAGCAACTCTCCTTTGTGCCTTACCACAGAATAGCTTTAAACAGCTCATTATTTCAATTGTATCAATGATCAATATGCATAAAATTTGTTATCTCTTTAAAAGGTCATTTTAAAAAGTCATAACGAGTAAAAGCCCAAGCGTGACTTTGCGATCAAACACGAAAGTCTCTTGCTTAGAAAGTTCTGCCGCCTAGGCATAACCCACAGTCGATTTCTTTCACTAACCACAGTTGGTTTCTTTCACCTACAGAAATCAGAGTCTTACAGGATGGGCACAATTAGGCGAAAATCTAATAAATTGGACATGACACCAGAGAGAGATTTGAATCTAGTGCCACTTTTATTAGGATTCAAGTCAAGTGTTATTTACAGAGGCAAACGCAGGCAAAAGCATTTTGGCCATGATGGGGGGAAGGGTCGATATGGTCGACAGCAGGGAATGCATTTCCTCGGAAATAAAGGACAGTCCTTAGCATTTCCAACCTCAGGTATAACACAAGAAAGCAATGAAAGTTTTACTGCTCACACTGTTTTGATAAGCAATAAAACAGCAGTCTTAGAATCACAAGCCATTAACAGTCTTCGTTTCTTTTGAAGTTCCAATTAGTATTTCTCATCCTTCCTGGGGCTAGAACTTTCTCAAGGCTGTTTGTTATCTCCAGGTTGTAATTGATAAATCCACAAGCCTGAAAGGGCCTTTTAGCTCTTCATAAATTACACCATTTTTTCTTAAAGGAAGGAAATCTCTCTCTCCATGTGCCTCTAACTATGTGTTACACTTTAATATGTATTAACTGTAGCTAAACTTTATCTTACTTTATTAGATGTAGCTTTCTGCTTAAAGGACTGAATCTTATTATTATTAAGTTTGGAAGGACACTTTTATTATTAGTAACAAACCTATGATCTCACTTAGTGTAATATCTACAATATCTTTGTGGGAACTTTTAGGACAAAGGAGCCTTTAGATGTTGTATCTCTGTATGATTTACTTAGGTTTCATGAGGCTTCTGTTTGCCTGAATCATTTTTAAACATGTTTAACCATCCCTTGTCTGGGACTGAGTTTGTGCTGAGCTCAGGAAGAGATTCAAAAGACAGTGTACAAAGTGTAACACTCATGAAGCATAACATCTTTTAATGCATATGTGATCTTAAAGCTGAGGCCAGGTACTCTGTCACTGACCACCAGGGAGCTTATCCTCGCAAGGCACATATCTCCTTGTCTGTTATTATGACTTTCATCATTGATCACAAGGACGATGCTGGAGTTGGTGTGACAGAAAGTGATATAGCACACAGTTCCTGTAACCCCAGTGCTGGCCTTACTAGCTGAGTTCTCCAGTCTCAGTATTGGCAACCTGCTTCACCATTTGATGAATAACTCAAATGATACGAGTCGATATGTGCATGTCTTTAACTCCAGGTCTCTATGTCTACAGGTACATCCTGTCTCAAAAAGACAAAAAAAAAAAAAGTTCAAGCCTTTTACATGTTAAAGGCAGAAAACTATACTGCAGTTTCTCCTGTATTTCCTTCCTGAAGAGAGTCCATGGTATGGCCACTTTTATAAATATACAGTGTGTTTTACCTAGGAATATTAAATAGAAAGCCAGAGGCATTTATTCACATATATTTCTAAATTCTAATTGGTATGATTTTCAAAGACATAAAATGCAGTCGTCTTTTAGTTATCTTGACCTTTAATGTCCTCAATATGTCACCAAGCTTGACAGACCTCTGTACTACCTCATAAAGGCCAAGGCCTAGATAGAGGGGATGAACAGGTACCTATCTATTGGCTGTTGCTGGCCTGGCATCATTCTCATTTTCTTAATGGGAATTATTAACTGATGTAAAGCCTATAAACAATTTTCCTGATAAAGGTAATGCTATACCATGAATCCAGTCTTGGGTTTCAGGACAAAATTATCATTCATATAGTGCCTCATACACATTCAGCTTCTGTTTTGATCATCATAGTTATGAAGACTATGTGATGTTAATGTCTGTTTTACAGAGCTTTCCAGCTTAGCCAGTATGTGGTAGAGTTGAGGCCCGATGTCATCATCAGATCTTCTGAGATGACTCAACACAGAAAACTCACTATATATTTTCTAACTTTCTACTCTCTTCGTACATTGTGCTCATGGTTGGCAATGCCCTGTAGCAGAGGCTGATACAGAAAGATCAAAGAAGCTGCTGGCCGTGTTGTGTAACTAAGTGAGGATGTTCAGGTGGCATGAGCACTCTGTCCTTTGAAGTGAATATGGAGCATAAGGAATTTCATGTTTTGGTTCCATTAGTGACAAGGAGAAGGAAATCCATCCCCCTAACTTCATGTGTTCCTTGTGCTTTTATTTTGAACATCATTTTGTTTTTTTTTGTTTTTTTGATTTTTTCTTCAGAACAGGGTCTCCCTGTACCCCAGCATGCCCTGAACTCACTCTGTAGACCAGGCTGGCTTGAACTCACAAAGATCCGCCTTTGCCTGGCCTCCCAAGGCTAGGGATTAAAGGCTTGGCCGCACCACGCCCAGCTTGAACAACATTTTGTTATGCTGAAGGCTAGTATTTGATAAAAATGGAAATACTATCATAATTCAGACTTGAGTGACTTCTTGGTATAAACTCATGTTTTATGTAAAGTGATGGACTATTGTTAATTTGGTGTTTTATTTCTTTGAAAGCAGTTCTTCCTAAAAGTACTTTTTTTTAAAAAAAAAAAAGCTTTTTTTTTTTTTTTTTTTTTTTTTTTAGTCGTTGAACCAGTGTTTCCTGTCAGCCCCAGCAGTCCTGGAACTCACTCTGTGACCAGGCTGGCTTGAAACTCACAAATCCGCCTGCCTCTGCCAACCAAGTAGGATAAAAGGCAGCGCCACCATGCTGGCAAAAAAAAAAAAAAGTTCTCATTTTCATTACTAGGTTCCAATTTTAAAGTCTTCAAAAAAACACAAAAAACTAATTACAATTGTGAATTGGCTTTTCTTTTTTAAAAAACATATTATGTTTATTTTGTAGCTATGATGTTTGCCTGATGTGTTAATGCACCCTGTCATGTGAAGGCCTCAGCAGAAGAAGGCATCGGAATCCCCTGTAACTGGAGTCAAAAATGGTTCTCAGCTGCCATGGGGTGCTGGGAATCAAACTTTGTCCTCCTATTCAAGAACAGCCTGTGCTCTTAACCTCTGAGCCATCCCTCAGCCTGAATTGGCTCTTTTCTATTACTTTCTTTTTGTTATTTTACACAAAATGGATAAAAATTAGAGGCGGAGGATGGCCTAGCGGTTAAGAGCGACGACCGCTCTGCAGAGACCCGGGTACGATCCCCAGCACCCACATGCACGGGACTGAAAACCGTCTGTGACTCCGGTTCCAGGAGAACTCCGTTTCAGGGAATCCGAGACGTCTTCTGACCTCCGCGTCACTGAACAACACGGGTGCGCCAAGACCTGCATGCAACAATACATTCATACACATAAAAATATAATAAATAAATAAAAATTAAAAAAAAAAATTTAAACCTAAAGTGACTTTTTCTTGCAGTGCAAATCCCAGGGCAGTTCAAGATGCTCTGTTCTAACGCAGAAGGCGCATCCCTGAAGCTGTGTAATTTTGAGGATCCTTCTGGTCTTAAGGCCAACTTAGAGGGTGAGAGCCTGTCCATAAATACCTGTTCTCTCTTAGAAGCAGACCATTAAGTCAAAAGCCCAGCAAAGTGATTGTTAGGGGTGAGGCAGGATGAGGGAGGGGGAGAGCAAGCTTCCTAGGAAGTTATAACTGGAGAGCTTGCAAAACCCAGCTGCTTCCTTGGCCTCAGCTATGTGCTGTATGCTGATCGAAAGTGAGGACTCATCAGGTATTCAGGGATGCTTTGGTAGAAGAGTTGAACATCAGCATCTTTTCAAATAGAGAAAAATATTCTTATGTTGGCCAAAATGAAGATTCCAGGTGCACAGACCTGAAGGTTTTGTTGTTATTTTAATTCTCCCTGTTTCGTGTCTGTGAGCTGGGCACCTGGTTTCCTTGGATATTTAGGAGACAGTGCTTATGTATCTACCTGATCTTAAATTTATGGAGGCATACTACTTTAAGTGCTGATTATCAGAAGATAATATTGATTTCTCTCCTGTCAGGTATTACTGAAACATTCTAAATTTATACCATGAGAAAAAAAATTGTTACCATTGAAATCTGTATATATAGGTTGGTTGAAAGACAGATTTTCAGTTCATTTCCAAAACTTAGAGGGGCTTATCTTCATTCTTCTCCATTGCTGCAGATGGTTAACTATGAATATTACTCATAGTGGTAGGAGGTCTCTTGTGAGTTAAGCCAGCCGGCACCTGGTCTAAAGAGCTTAAGGCTCCCAGTGACCTAGCACCGCCAGTGTAATATCATCAGAGGAGACCTTACTGACACCTCAAAGAAGCTCATACCCTACAATAATTATAAAAAGACAAAAAAAGAATTAAATAAATCTTTTAAGAAATTGCTATCCTGTTAAGGTGCTAATTTCTGAAAGGCGTGATGAGATTGAGGAGAAGGGAAGTACAGACATACTAAACAGTTAATAGACAGGAAATAATACAATCTCTGCTTCTATTTAATCGCTCGTGATATGCTTTAACCTCGACGTCTTTGTTGTTGAAGAAAGAGATATGAATAGGGAAAAACACAGTTCATAATGAAACTACGCCTTCCATATCCACGCCTTTCAGATTAGCACCTACAGGAAGCAAATTCTTAAGAATTATTTAACCTAAAAAAAATATTCTAGTTAACCATCTGGGCAGCAAATGGAGAAGAATGAAGATAAGCCCCTCTAAGTTTTGGAAATGAACTGAAAATCTGTCTTTCAACCAACCTATATATACAGATTTCAATGGTAACAATTTTTTTTCTCATGGTATAAATTTAGAATGTTTCAGTAATACCTGACAGGAGAGAAATCAATATTATCTTCTGATAATCAGCACTTAAAGTAGTATGCCTCCATAAATTTAAGATCAGGTAGATACATAAGCACTGTCTCCTAAATATCCAAGGAAACCAGGTGCCCAGCTCACAGACAACGAAACAGGAAGGAAGAAGATAATTGATAAATACCTAACAAAAAACTTCAGTGCTGTGACAAATGAAAAAATCTTTCCGTAGCTTTATTGCCAACATAAAAAGAAATGTGATTTTCTCTATTTGGAAAAAATAATGGCCTTATTGATTCAACTCTGTTCTAACCATTACCAAAAGGCAATTCCCTCGAATAATGCCTAAAGATGATTCCCATCTTAACTCGATCAGACATACAGTACACATACGTGCTAAGAGGGCCAAAGGTAGAGCAAGCTGGATTTTGCAAACAATATCGTCCGTTAGATTAATAAAGGAGCATGGAAGCGCTTAGATAAGGCCTTTGCTTCCCTACCGCCCTCTCCTCATCCTGCCATCACCAGCCTAAAACCAATCACTGTTGCTGACTGGGCTTTTACCTTTAATGGTCTGCTTTCTACAGATGAGAATCAGCTTGGCGAGTGAAGGTATTTATTGATCAGCTCTTCACCCTCTACAAGTGGGCTCCTGAAGACCAGGAGGCTGATCCTCAAGAGCATTACCACAAAACTTCAGGGTAATGCGCGGAGCCTGTTCTTCATGCGTATGAAAACAAAAGCATCTTGACTCACCAATAAAAAGGACAGATATTAGCACAAACTGCAACCACCAGAAAAACTAACCAAAAAAGTCCCAAACTTTAAAGGTTTCCAGAATTTCCTAATTTGTTTTAATATAACTTATATAATTATTAAATAATTCTACTCTATTGTATGAATGTAATTGTCTGCATGCAGGTCTGCGCAACCCGTGTCGCTCATTGCATAAACTATCGGAAGTCAAATAAGACAGACCCTCTCGGATTCCCTGGAAAAACGTGGGATTCTTTACCTGAGATATCCGGAGTATCACAGACGGTTCTCTAGCCGCCATGTGTGCTGGGAATTGAAACATGCCCAGTGTGGATGTTGGTATTTAAATTCACGTTCTCTGCAAGAGCAGCCATCCCTCCAGCCCCTACAATTTTTTATCCCATTTGTGTAAATAACAAAAAAATATAAAAGAAAAAGGCCGAAAATGCAGGCTGAGGGAATGTCTCCATGAGGTTAATAGCACAGGCTGTTTTCTTAAATTAAGAGACCAAGTATTTATTCCACAACCCACATGGCAGGCTAATCTGCGTCAATCCAGTACACGTGGATCCGATCCTTTTCACTGACAGCAAATATTACATGAAATCATGGGTGCATAACACAATACCCACCGGAACACATTCATACATCACATAAAATTAAACTAATAAAATAAAAGATGTTTTAAAAATTAAAAAAAAGAAAAGATCCCAATTCAAACATACTAGTAATTAGTCTTATTTTAATGTTGGTTAATTGAAGATTAATGGAACCTATAAAATAAGAAATAGAAACGTATAATTTTGTTATTTTTTGCCAGGCACATTGTGGACGACGTAGGAATGTAACCATAAGTGTTAAGTCCTAGCATGAATTAACACCGAGGAATAAGAATAATAAGCAGTCGGATCTCCAATTTAAAGTGAGTATCAAAACCCTCTGAAGAGAAGAGCTGAAGTCTGTGAGCGTCATAATGATAGTGAATGAATAAGCGTAAGTCCAGGACAGCTGGGCTGCAGAGAACCCTGACTCAAAATACAAAAAAAAAAAAAAAAAAAAAAAAAGACTTTTTTTTTTTTAAAAAAAATACTTTTAGGAAAGATACTGCTTTCAAAGAAATAAAACACCAAATTAACAATAGTCCATCCACTTTAAAAAAACATGAGTTTATATCCAAGACAGTCACTCAGGTCTGAATTTATTGATAGCCTTTTCCATTTTACAAAACCCCTCAAGCATGCACATAATGATGTTCAGCTGCCGTTGGTGGCGCTACGCCTTATCAGCACCGGGAGGCTTAGAGGCAAGGGATCTTTGTGAGTTCAAGGCCAGCCTGGTCTACAGCAGTGAGCGGTATCCAGGACCAGTGGCTACAAGAGACCCTGTCTGAAAAGACATAAAAAAAACAAACCAAAAAACAAAATTTAGTTCAAATAAAAGCACAAGAACACATGAAGTTAGGGATGATCCTTTCTCCTTGTCACTAATGAACAAAACATGAAATTCCTTATGCTCCATATTCACTTCAAAGGACAGAGTGCTCATGCCACCTGAACATCCTCACTTAGTTACACAACACGGCCAGCAGCTTCTTTGATCTTTCTGTATCAGCCTCTGCTACAGGGCATTGCCAACCATGAGCACAATGTACGAAGAGAGTAGAAAGTTAGAAAATATATAGTGAGTTTTCTGTGTTGAGTCATCTCAGAAGATCTGATGATGACATCGGGCCTCAACTCTACCACATACTGGCTAAGCTGGAAAGCTCTGTAAAACAGACATTAACATCACATAGTCTTCATAACTATGATGATCAAAACAGAAGCTGAATGTGTATGAGGCACTATATGAATGATAATTTTGTCTAGAAACCCAAGACTGATCATGGTATAGCCATACTTTTCAGGAAAATTTTGTTTTATAGTGCAATTTTACTCAGTTTATAATCACTCCCATTGAAAGAAAATGAGAATGATGCCAGGCCAGCAACAGCCAATAGATAGGTACCTGTTCATCCCCTCTATCTAGGCCTTGGCCTTTATGAGGTAGTACAGAGGTCTGTCAATGGAACATATTTGAGGACATAAACGTCAAGATAACAAAGACGATCTGCATTTTATGTACTTGAAAAATCTACCAAGTTAGGAAATTGATATATGTGAATAAATGCCTCTGGCTTTCTATTTAATATTCCTAGGTAAAACACACTGTATATTTTATAAAAAGTGGCCATACCAATGGACTCTCTTCAGGAAGGGAATATTACAGAGATAACGCATTTTTAGTTTCTGCCTTTAACCAGTAAGAAGCGCGCTTAGTCATTGAACCTTTTTTTTTTTTTTGTCTTTTTGAGACAGGATGTCCTTGTAACTCCAGCTGGGCCTGGATATAAAGACATGCACCACTATGCCCAGCTATCATTTGAGTTATTCATCAAATGGTGAAGCAGGTTGCCAATACTGAGACTGGAGAACTCAGCTAGTAAGGCCAGCACTGGGGTTACAGAACTTGTGCTATATCACTTTTCTGTCACACCAACTCCAGTGTCGTATGTGTGAGCAATGATGAAAGCCATAATAACAGACGAGGAGACACATGCCTTTCGAGGCTAGGCTCCCTGGTGGTCACTGGCAGAGTACTCAGCCTCAGCTTCTAAGATCACAATGCATTACAAAAATGTTATGCTTCATGAGTGTAGGACTTTGTACACTGTCTTTTAACTTCCTCCCCGAGCCCAGCAACAACCTCGTCTCCAGACAAGACAGTTAAAACATTTTAAAAAAATTCAGGCAAACGAAGCCTCATGAACTTAAGAAAAATCATACAGAGATACAACTTTTAAAGGCTCCTTTGTCCTAAAAGTTCCCACAAAGATATTGTAGACGTTACACTAAGTGAGATCATACGTTAGTTACTAATAATAATAAGTGTCCCTACCAAACTAAAATAATAAGAAATTAGTCCTAAGCAGAAACTACATCTAATAAAGTTAGAGTTTAGCTACAGTTGTACATATTAAAGTGTAACACTTATTTAGAGACACATGCCGGGGATTTCTCCTTTAAGAAAAACACTGTGTAATTTATGAAGAGCTAAAAGGACCCCTTTTCAGTCTTGTGGCTAAAATCACAACCTGGAGATAACAAACAACCTTGGGAAAGTTCTAGCCCCAGGAAGGATGAAAAACACCAAATTGGAAACTTCAAAAGAAACAAAAAACTTTTAATGGCTTGTGAGTCTAAGATTGCTGTTTTATTGCTTATCAAGACAGTGTGAGCTGTAAACTCATTGACTTATCTTGTTGGCCCTGTAAGCCCAGGTGCGAATTTGCTAAGGCAATAAGCCCTTTGTTCCCGAGGGAATGCAAATCCCTTGCCTGTTACCTCGACCCTTCCCCCCTCCTGCCTGCTTCGCCAGACGCTTTGCTTGCCGTTTTGCCTGCCTATAAAAACTTGACTTGATCTCAATAAAAGTGCACTAGATTCAAGACCACTCTGGTATCATGTCCATTTTATTATATTTTACCTAAACTTGCTGTGCCCTCCTCTCACACATTCCGCGTCTGATTTCCTGTAGGTGAAAGAAATCCAAGTGGGTTAGTGAAAGAAATCCGACTTGTAGCCGCGGCAATCTGTTCTCAAGAGAACTTCGTGTGCGATCAAAGCACCTGGGCATACTGTTAGTGCTTTATAAATATTGAGTATCTCTCTCTTAAAGATAACAATTTATGCATATCTTATCATTACCCTCAATTAAATAATGAGCGTTTAAAGCATATTTCTTGGTAAGGCACAAAGAGAGTTGCTATGATGTGACATCTTTTTTGAGGTCGATGGACAAACAAACCAGGGGAATTCCTATATTATATCTATTTTATTTTTAAATATTTGACATTTTCAAACGAAATAGTTCTTTTTTTTTAAATTTATTTATTTTAGTGTATGAATGTACTGTTTAAACGCAGGTCTGTGCACCCCGTGATTGCTATATGCCTCTGAGGTCAAAGAGGTTTCGACTTTTCCCCTGAACTGGAAAGTTTTTTTTAAATTAAGATGGTTTTTTTTTTTTTCTCTGGGCTTGCCATGTTGGGTGCGGGGATTCTATCTCTCTTATCCTCTGCAAGAGCAGTCAACACTCTTAACTGCCTAGCCATCTCTCAGCCCCGAAACAGTTTATTATTATTAAGGAAAACGAAGGGGCTGGAGGAGAGTGGTGTCTTTCCTAGCAGTTAAGGAGCGCCGACCGCTCTTACAGAAGACCCGGTTCATCCCCAGCACCCAATGGCGGCCAGAAACCGTCTGAAACTCCAATTCCAGGAAAACTCCCAGTTCCAGGGAGTCTGAGACCCTCTCTGACCTCCGAAGACATTGCACAACACGGGTCGCACACACCGCATGCAACCAGTACATTCACACACATAAAATAAATTATAATAAATAAAAATTAAGAAAAAAAAATAAAGAAAACAAAACAAAACAAACCACACTTTGGCCCAATTATAGCTTCTGGGCTTTGTCAAGTCTTTAGGTTGCAGATTCTCTCTCTATAAAGTAGCAAGGTCACACTAAACAAGCATCTAGTTCTTGCCATTCTAAGTTTCTACTACTTCCTAAGGCTTGCAGTGGGAATATGCAGTGGAGATAACAGCTGAATTATCATCGGCTTTGAAGCAGCCAGATAAAAGCAAAGAACATTGAAGGCACTGTGAGGCAGGCTGACAGAACAGATCCATGGCAGAGGCCTGGGCTCCTCAGCAGGGACCACACGACCACCTTTTATCTACTGCCAAAATGGAGAATTACTATAGAAAGGCTCATGGGTTGTGACAGAGAGAAGCAAAAGCATAAACTAGGAGAGCAGTTCAGCACAGGGTGGAAGCGGTAGGGCACTATGTGGTAGAATGCTTAGTACACATCATGCTTTATGGGCAGTGTAATACACATGGGTATTAATCAACAACCACCTTCAAATTATAAGTGCAATGAAAAATTAGTTTTGACTTTCAACAGTCTATACATTCAGCATTGATTCTCATGGTCTAGTTTTAGCATTAATAATTAACCTGGGCTGGAGAGATGGCCTAGCGGTTAAGAGCGCCGACCGCTCTTACAGAGGACCCGGGTTCGATCTCCAGCACCCACATGGCGGCCGAGAACCGTCTGAAACTCCAATTCCAGGAGAACTCCAGTTCCAGGGGAATCCGACAACCTCTTCTGACCTCCGCGGCATTGCACGACACGGGTGCACAAACTTGCATGCAGACAGTACATTGATACACATACAGAAATAAATAGCCGGGCGTGGTGGTGCACGCCTTTAATCCTAGCACTTAGGAGGCAGAGGCAGGCGGATCTTTGTGAGTTCAAAGCCAGCCTGGTCTACAGAGTGAGTTCCAGGACAGCTGGGGCTACAGGGAGACCCTGTCTTGAAAAGACCAAAAAAATAAAGATACTAAAAATAACATATATATATATATATATAAATTATAATGAAAAACCTAGTAATCATGGGAAATGGAGATCTATCCACTTTGTGTTCAACCTATACTTTCACTCTTAAAGGGACTACCAGTGCTTATTATACACACAGCTCTGCAATTCACATCTTCATATTGCTGTTTTCAACAGTGTCCTGGGATCTTTTCTAGGTCATCTGTCTTTATATAATGTATACCTGATAATATGTCTGGCATAAAAAAAGTTGTTCAAAACTGAAAGAACGTTATGTATTTCTATAAATGCCTTGCTAAATGAGAACTTAGATAATAGCTAGTAAGCCTGGGGATACAGTTCACAAGGTTTGAACCCAACAGCTTAAACAATAACCACGATTATCACCACAAAAACCTAAATGAATATGTGAGTGAAACTTCCTGGGAGAAATGACTCTTTTTAGAAATAACATACTATTTAAATCATACTGATAACAATTCTACTTCAGAATTTATGAACCTACTTTACACATTACATCTTGAAATTGTGTATATATATATATATATACATGTATATATATATATATATATATAACTCAAGAAATATGACTATGTAAAACATGTGGTATTTCAGAGTTAACACTGATCATCTCTCTTCTAACTCCTCATAGGTGAGACACAGAGGGTACATGGAATGATCCCTCCATGGTGCAGACAGGGTGGAGGTAGCATCAGCGTTGAATCCTAGGGTTTTCACTCCTTCCTACCTTCCTTTTGGTTTTCCAAATATGGACCTTATTATTTTATATTGTTCAAGATAGTCTTCTGCCTCTGAAATAGTATAAATGTTCTTATTCTAGATTATCATTGAAGCACATAGGCAATTACTTCTATCCTGTGGGTTCTTTGCTTCATGGATGGTTCAGTAGTTCATTTTCTCTTCATCAGCCTGTTTTCATATGCTATCTTCTTCCTCCTTTAGTGTTCTACCAAATCCAATAAGATTTACTTTGATTTCTCCCATTTTCTAGAAAATACCTCCTTTTGCATCTTGAAAGCCATTTTCTTTTATGCCTCCACAAACACTTGGACCACTTTCCTGTGTCCATTTTCCTTTCCTCTATCCTCTGCATAATTATCCATGCTCCAGGAAATGCTCTCTGTGTAATTTCAAAATTAACAATAATCATCATGCTAACATTAGCTGACCCCTTTGTTAGAGTCTTATGTCCCTGAACCCATCTAATCTCTGCCAGCTATGAAGTAGAGGTGATTGTTTTCATTTACCATGTGGGAAGACAAAGATGCAGAGTCAGAGAAACCTTCTTCTTTTCAGATTTCAAGCATTCTCTTTATTATATGTTAAATCTAGAGTAGAAAAAGAAGCACACATGGGGCTTACTGTCTGGGGAGGAGTCACCCAGCCAGGGTATCCTTTCCTCATGTCTTATCAGAAGTCAAGTCATGTCTTCCTGGTCCCTCTAGCTATCAGCTGTTACACAGGGCATGTGTGTTGTCCTGAGGCTGTTAAGGCCTCTTTCTTGGACTTAAGAACAAGATCTGTCATTGAGTGGGTCCTGGGAATGGTAGTCATGTATAGACATAGGGTCACCACAAATTGTGAATTCAGAAAAGCAAAATAGCTTGTCACAAAATATACTCATGTAGGGTAGGAGTAGCGTCTCTGCGGGAGTCCTTCCCCTAGTATCTCAAGACATAGCAGAGATGCCACTTACAGGATGCTGTAGTCACTATCAGCCACATAGCAACCCACAGCTCCTCTATCCCAGAAGCAAGCTGGAAGACCCTCTCCTGACTGACCCGTCTGTTGGTACCATGTGCTTCTGTACTTGGCTGCTTTCACCAGTCTCCAAGCAGCTGGCTACACAGGGCCAAATAAATATCTCTGAAGAGGAGACCACGGCAGTGGAGGGGAATCAAAGAGAAGAAATGAAAGCCTGTTGAAGGAAGTTGTCACTATGGACCTATGTCACACTCATTAACACCAGTGAAGGAGAAGTGGAAAAAGAGTAAATTCTACAGCTGTGGCAGAGGTCAGTCAGCTGAGGTCCGACTCATATAACTTTTGCTTTTTATACTGAGCTTCCAACCCGTCTGGACACATGGCTTCTACTTATACCTGTGAACTAGAAAAAAAAAAGTGTTTGTTTCAGATGTCTTTCTTGGGGCTCAGAATGGCAGAATCCGGAGCTGAGTCTGCCTTTTACTTAACTATCCAAAGAAAAGCAAAGCCGATTAGCTGGCACTCAAGACTCATCAACCCTCCACCAATGCTCCGCTGCTTATTTCTTCTTCCTGTGCTTCCTAACTCTGAGAATGATATCACAAACATTTTCCCATAGCTTAAAACATCAGATTCATCTCGTCTTTGTTTTCTTCATTTTCCACGACTCTTTGTCTTCATCTTCCATCCACGATTCTACCTCTGCACTTACCCAAGTATCCAACCGGTCCTGTTGAAATTGGGAAACAAGTTCACTAGTTCCGTGCTGCACTTATCTAATCTATCGGGCTGCATAAAGGAAGCAGACTGTCTCATGGTTCTTTCCATCAAAGGGAGAAAGCCAAGACAAAACTTTAAATGCCTGGTTGCCTGAGTACATCTAAGAAGAGCATTTCACACATTAAATGATAAATGTCATTTCAGCCTAAAATCTGAAGGATCAAAAAAGCTTTCTGGAAGAAGTGACACTTGGTTGGGACGGAGTGAGAGATGCATTAAGCACTGCAGGCAGAGGAAGCAATGCATGCAAAGGCTGGGAATGCTAATTAGATTGAAGGGTCGGAGGTTAAGGGACCATGGACTCCAAGGGTCCAAGCGGAGGCTGATGTAACTCAGTTCTCAACATTAAGACCACTCTGCCTTCAGTGGGTAGAAGGAAAAATAAACCAGTTTAGGAAGCTAATTAAATACCACTGTGGTAGCTTTAGGAATGGAGGATGCACTAATGACAAAGACAACTGCTGCATACGAACTAAATTCAGAAGGTAAAGTGATGCGGGGAGTGAAGAGGAGAAGGCAGCCAAGGAGTATGCCTGCTGCCTGAGCTGAGGAACAGAGATGCTAACTCACTGCTTAAAACTCTCTATGGTTGTGAGCCTAAGCCTTTAATGGCTGTGCCAGCTCTCCAGCTGGGGCTACAGGGAGACCCTGTCTCGAGAAGACAATAATAATAATAATAATAATAATAATAATAATAAATAAAAAAACTCTCCATGGTTCTGCAGTCCTGACAGAACAAAAGATACATGGGTTTCCTCTGATGAAAAGGTGCTTAGGGCAAACCTTAATCTATAATGATTCAAATTTATTTTTTTCTGCATTAATCATTCAGAATTATGGTCACTCCAAATAGTCCACACTGATAATTCTCTATCTTTTATATCTCTTCTTCAAATGATTTGTCCTCTCACTTTTCAATATAAAAAATTCCTTTTTATCTTTGCAACCCAGCTTAAATGTACTTTTTTTTCTCCAAGAAGCCGTTTTCAGTGCCTCAGTTATTTAATATATACATTTAATATTTCTCTAACAGACCAAGTATATGGTTATGTGTATAAAACTCCTCACTTCCAAATGACAGGTTTAGAGGACTAAAGATGTCTTTGTTTATTTCTTTTACTCTTCTAGCATGCTTAGCCTATAACAGGTATCCTAAATATGTCTTCTAAATAAATTATTTTTACTGAGAAAACATCTATCTAGAAATTTCCGTGATGATGGAAATGCGCTGTCTAATGTGGTAGTCATTAGCAAGACTATGGCCATTGAGTTCCAAAATTATGGTTAGTGGTTCTCAGAATTGAAATTTCATTTAATTTTAATTAATCCAAATTTAAATAGCTACCATTTTGGACAGTGCTGTAAATATCTATTATGTTTTATGTAAATTCAATTACAAACCACTATAGAATATTTTAAGATGGAAAATTAAAAAGAGTTAAATTCTACAAAATATATGAAATTATTACATAAATGAATCCAATGTAAAATAACTGGCTTATTTTAATAGTATTATGACAATAATATTACAATTACATTCGATTAGTTTTGTTTTATTTATGCATCCAAGTTCTTTTTCATTACCTTTTTTTTTCATTTTGTGACAGGGTTTTACTATGCAGCTTTGAAACTCCCAATGTAGACCAGGTTGGCTATGACCTGACAGTGATCCACTTCCATGCCCTCTGAGTGCTGGGCTTAACTGCATGAACCACCATATACAGCTTTATTTGTTATCTTTCACTTTCACAACACTTGTAGTGACTCTTCATTTTTCGATGCTTTCCAACTCAAATTTTCTTCAATTCCAATGATGACATTTGAAATACGTTTCATAAAACTGACTGCTATAGCTTCTACTATGTCCTGATTCTGTCTTTATATAAACAAGTGGAAAAGTAATTTTGCACACTGAACTCATTCATATCCCTGTACTGGTCTCAGAAAGCTTTTCCCACTTAGTGCTATTAAGGGAAAGGCACTTTTCTTCTGTGTCCCCCAACAGTCCACTGTGAGGTCAGAATATCTAGTCATTGCATGTATTAACCACTAGATGGCAATGCTGGGCTAACAGGGCCAATTGTTTTACTTTGGGATTGCAGCTGAAACTGATGTTCAAAATGAAGATTGGCAGCAGCAGTAACTATCTGCTGGGAAATATGTGTCAATTCCTCTTCTTTTTTTTTAAAGGCAAGGAAAAATATAATGTCTTGTTTTAATGTAAGTATAATATTTAATGTTTAAACTTGTCTGTGGTGAGAACCTTGAGTCAAGCCCTCCCTTATCTTAGCTCTACCATTACCACACTCCCTGCATCCTCCACTGGTACACTGGCTTCTTGGATGGGCCCTCGTCCAGCACTCCAGGGAAGCTACCAAGACACAGCTTATGTGCTGCTCTAGTCCATGTTGTTCTTCCCCACCGTCCTCAAATACCTGCGTGTTCAAATCATCACCACTTTTAATCCTAACTTCAATCTCAGCATTTCGCTGACTCCCTCGAACACTCGCATCCCGCTCCTGCCTCTGCTTCCATTCTGTAAAGCACAGGTCTATCACCCTGAGATACATTGCTCTCTAGCCCATGAATTTCTTTGCCTACAGTGGCCAATATCTTGTAGCAGTTTGAATTTTTAATATTACAAAAAAAATGAAGGAGACTTGGAAAAACGTTGATGACATTTGTGTGTTCATACAAATGTATGTGTGTATGTGTGTGTGAGTGTGTGTGTGTGTGTGTGTGCAAAATGGTCTGACAGTAATCAGAAAGAGAGCAGCAGAAAGATATTAACCAACAACTAATTTTAGTCAAATGAGGTTTCCAGGGTGTCACATATCAACTAAGTTGATCTTGGGGTTATAGCTGACTTAGTAAGGTATCCTTATGTGGCCTAAATATAATCTAAACAGAAGCCCAGTACATAAATGATAGAAAAGGAAGATGGTAGACTCCAAGATTTCCAGATTTAGGGTATTATTGTCAAAACAAATTTCTCAACAAAGGTGATTTGGCATTATTTGAAGATGATATATATATATATATATATACATTATTATCTTACTTTTGAATGCATGAGTGCATTAGTTACATGTGTGTAAGTGCATCCATGTCATGCAATGTCCATGGAGGTCAGAGGACAGTGTTGGATTCCCCTGGAAATGGACTTCAAGATAGTTGTTAGCTGCTGTGAGGGTACTGGAATTTGAAACTGGGTCCTCTGTAAGAGCAGCCTGTGCTCTTACACACTGATCCATCTCTTCAGTTCCAAAGATTATATATTTTAAAATATAAAAAGTTTATCTACCATTAATCCTAGCACTTGGGAAGCGGAGGCAGAGGCAGGCAGGTGGATCTCTGTGAGTTCAAGGCCAGCCTGATTTACAGAGCGAGTTCCAGGCCAGCTGGCACTAAAGGGAGACCCCGTCTCAAAAAAAAATGTCTATCTATACTCATATGAAAGTCTAAGGAAACTTAGACACTGAAATATGACTTTATTTTTTTCATCTTACTATCACTTATATAATACATTTCACAGACATTTATTGACCACCTATAATATTTCAGAAGCCTCATTAAAGGCAAATTAACAGGAAAATTCAAGGTCTCTTAACTACTGAGATGGTTAGAGAGACAATATTCTAAGCAAGTGCTGTAAAATATGATAGTATGATTTGGGCCATCTTGGATGCTCTAAAAGTACTGTCAAGAAGAGCTTGCTAGTGAAGAATTTCTGAATGGTGTCCCCAAGCTAAGGTACAAAGGATCAGTGGGAATCTGTCAAGTCAGGGGCGAGTGTTGCATTGGAAATACTTCTGGGAAGACTTGGGGTGGAAAAAGAATAGGCTACATCTAAGAACCGGGGCAGTTTGAGAATGGGTAGAATGAACACTTGAACATGAGGCAAGTGGGAAAGAGGAGGAGGAAGGGTGGAAAATGACGAGATGCTCACGAGATGCTAGTGGTACAGCTGACTAGGAATCTGTTTAAAACACAAGAGAAATAGTATTGTTATATTTTAATTGCTATGCTTGCAGCTTAGAGACCGGATTGATGGATAACAGTGAGGCCAGAGGTAGAGAGGCAAAAGATAATTCCCGTGATGGAACTAAGGTAGAGACAAAGAAGCACAGGAAGAGAAAACGGATGGATTCGCAATCTATTTAGGAGGCAAGGTGGCTCAGTTCCATGGCTGACTGGATGGACAGAGTGAGAAAGCTTGAGGGACAAAAGATGGAAGTCAGGTTTCAGAGAAGAGTGTCCAGTGTGGCACATCTTGAGTGACAGTACCTGAGAGAGAGAGGGGATGATGACAACAGAGAAGAGTGTCCAGTGTGACATCTAGAGTGACAGTACCCGAGAGAGAGAGGGGATGATGACAACAGAGAAGAGTGTCCAGTGTGGCATCTAGAGTGACAGTACCCAAGGGAGAGAGGGGACGATGACAACAGAGAAGAGTGTCCAGTGTGGCATCCACAGTGACAGTACCTGAGGGGGAGAGGAGACGATGACAACAGAGAAGAGTGTCTAGTGTGGCATCCACAGTGACAGTACCGTAGGGAGAGAGGGGACGATGACAACAGAGAAGAATATCCAAATGAGTGTCCAGACTATATTGCTGTAGTTTCACCATTCACCCCAATCGCAGCCCTTACATTCTACCATGCCCCCTCTTCCGCAGATTGTTCTCTAGGCTTATGGGCACAACAGCCTGCAAATTGGTTTTACATGAGGGATGCTTGTACACATAAATTATCACTTATTGCTAAAAAATAAAAAAAAAACAGAAAGATGCAGGACAGTTATGGCAGAATGCATGATCTGGGAGGGGGTGGGGTGGGATGGGGGGAAGGGAAAGGGAAATATGTCTGAACTGAATTGGAAAATGATGTATGAAATACACAAAACATCAATAAAAAAAAAAAAAAGAATGTCCAGTGTGGCATCTACAGTGACAGTACCCGAGGGAGAGAGGGGACGATGACAACAGAGAAGAGTGTCCAGTGTGGCATCTAGAGTGACAGTACCCGAGGGGAGAGGGGACGATGACAACAGAGAAGAGTGTCCAGTGTGGCATCTACAGTGACAGTACCCGAGGGGGAGAGGGGACGATGACAACAGAGAAGAGTGTCCAGTGTGGCATCTACAGTGACAGTACCCGAGGGGAGAGGGGACGATGACAACAGAGAAGAGTGTCCAGTGCGGCATCTAGAGTGACAGTACCCGAGGGAGAGAGGGGGCGATGAAAACAGTTTCACTTTAAAAAAAAAAATTATTTTTCTGTGTATGAATGTACTGTCTGCTTGTAGGTTTGTGCACCCATGTCGTGCAATGCCACGGAAGTCAGAAGAGGGTGTCGGATTCCCCTGGTGGATCCTGAATAATTCAGCCATGTGGGTGCTGGGGGTTGAACTTGGGTGCTCTGCAAGAGCAGTCGGCGTTCTTAACCACTAGGCCATCTCTCCAGCCCTAAACAGTTTCTTTGCTTTTGAAATATCTGAGCATATGTTAACAAAAAAAGTTGGTATATGGAACCCAAGCTTGGGAAAAAAACCTGAGATCCAACTAGAGATTCATGGTTTTTTCTTCTTCTTCTTTTTTTTTTTTTTTTTTTTTTTGTTGTATGTTACCTATGAGTACCTTGTACCTGAGAAAGTAGCCTCACTTTTCAAAATGGAAACATGTATTTGTGCAGCAATACCAAGGATTCTGGTCTTTTTATGTCTTAACAGCATATGGAATAGCAACTCTGTTCATCAGCTGCAACATCCACTGCTTGCTGCCAGTAGCACTGAGATAAAAACTCATTCGTAAGATAAAACTCTACTTGAAGTCACAAGTATGTAGTTAGCATGCTCCCTTAAACCAAGGTAGCAATTACCTTGTGATTAGCTGTTAATCTGTCTATTCAAACTGATTTTCCATCTCTTAAAAATAGCAGAAATTATACAGGGCTTAAATCAATTTGATGTGGAAAATTGGTTTTCACCTCATATACTAGAATTTCAGCATTAAAGAGAAATTGATTCTAAACTATAGCAATGGAATCCAAAAGAAAGAAAAACATGCACTACTCGTGACCCCCATATTTCAAGTTGCACTTGCTTGCAAATCATGAATTACTATGTTTTGTGAATTCCTTGTGTTAGGGAAGGCAGAGGTGACTGAGGCTGGGCCTGCCTCTGTGCTTGTAAGTCTTGCAGCTCTGAGTTCAGACACAGAGTCTACTCATGGCATGCCTAAGGTCTGAGGAAAACAATATTTATGATGTTTCATATACACTTTTGTTTGTTTATTTCAGAGAGTCTCAGTATGATGTCAGCTTGACCTGGGATGGACAAGCCTTCTGCCTCTAATTCCTGGTTACAGGAATTAAAGGCATGCTCCACTATCCAAATTATGAATGCTATTCTTCTAGAAAATGCTTTTTATCTGTCTCAAATTATAATCATATACAATTACATCAGCTACATATGTGTATCACCATGAGTAACTGTTCTAAGTATATTACATATTTAAATTAATCCAACTCCCTTAATAGTCTTTAGAAGCTAAAGAATTATTGTCTTCATTTTCAACAAAAAATCAAGGTAGAGAAAATTACCTAACCCAAGTGTACTCACCTAGGCGGTGGAAACCTAAGGGCAGTCAAACAGCTAAGCCCCTTCTCAGAGAAATTCACTTTGTGTGCAAGTGTAGAAGCCTCCTTTTTTACTGGTGATGAATTGTTTATCTTATTTTTTATTCAGCAAACCATGGCTTTTAATCGTTTAACGTATTAGAGATTGCCTATATGGAATCTGAACAATATCTTATGGGAGCTGGGTAGTGTATAGACAGCATTTTATAAGATATTCCCAGGCAAATTTTGTATTCTGTGTTGGTTAATTCTATATTTTAGTCTAGCATACAAAATAATTCTGGTTCTAACCTCTTAGGAAAGTTAATAAGGGGGGTGGAGGGTTGAGGGATTGCTCAGTGGTTAAGAACACTAGCTGCACTAGCAGAGAACCCAGATCCAGTTCCCAGCACCCATATAGCATCTAACAATTGTTCTAAACTACACTTCCAGGGGATCTGACACCCTC
This sequence comes from Rhizomys pruinosus, assembly GCA_009823505.1. NCBI lineage: Eukaryota > Metazoa > Chordata > Mammalia > Rodentia > Spalacidae > Rhizomys > Rhizomys pruinosus. Next base: position 615,157 of record VZQC01008536.1, on the reverse strand, counting down.
TTCTGGCTTTAGCAGGCACTGTACACATGGGTGCCCTTACATATGTTTGGATAAAACATTCAAAGACATAAAATATGAAAAAAAGATTATCCCTAAATAATTTTAAAAAGAAAGCACAAATTTGAAAACTTAACTTTGATTTTGAAGAATAACTCTGAGTTATTTAGAAACTATGCAAAATTTTCCTAGAAAATTTTATTTACTTGCCACATTTTATATATATATATATATATATTTGTAATTTTTATTCATTTTTGTATGTGTATGACTGTACTGTCTGCATGTAGGTTTGTACACCTGTGTTGTGCAATGCCGTGGAGGTCAGAAGAGGGTGTCGGATTCCCCTGGAACTGGAGTTAAAGACAGTTCTCAGCCACCATGTGGGTGCTGGGGATAGAACCCGGGTCTTCTGCAAGAGTGCTCTTAACCACTAGGCCATCTCACCAGCCCCTGCTTGCCATATTAAGAACGGTGAAAGATAACTGTGTTTTTTTTTTTTCTATTACTTTTTATTTTTTGTCATTTTTTAACAATAAATAAAAATTTATGAGTACAACCATCCTTCATGTAAAACTGTGTTTTTTAACCTTCTTTAATATTAGCACATAAGGAAAATGACAACTTGGCTGCACACCAAAACAAACAGGCAAGACTGCTTTCAGAATTGGGGCCGCTGGCCACAACTTCCTTCATGGAAAGTCTAATCACCTCTTGAAGACAATGATTTGGACCCACTAGTACCAATCCCACCCTGACAGGTTATTATTGGACTGATTTAAGGAGGTCTGGCCTAAAAGAATAAGTGGTTTGACATTTGGAGAAACAAAACAGCTGAGTACAGAAAATGACACAGTTAATTACTTCTACTTTCTCTATTATCCATTTATGAAGAAAGAAGGCTAATACTAGAAATTATAACTACAGATAAAAAATTGTATATTTAATTAAAATTTCCACATAAGCAATTAATCCTGGCAAGAACATAACAGAGTGCTGAAGGAATAAAAGATTATAAAATCTCAGTATTCTAGTCTTTCAATTGGTGTGATAAATACTCTGACCAAAATTAACTAAGGGTGGAAAGGGCTTATTTGTCTTACAAGCACAGTCCATAATCAAGGGAGGTCAATTAAGAACTCAGAGAAGGAACCTGGAGCAGAGATCATAAAAGAATGTTGCTTACTAGCTTGCTCCCTTGGCCTGTGCTCAGCATATTTTCTTATATAGTACAAAACAACTGCCCAGCAGTGGCACAGACCACAGTGGGCTTGGCCCTCCCTCATCACTCAACAATCGAGAAAATGACCCACAGATATGACCCCAGACAGGCCAATGAAATGGATGTAATTCCACAACTGATGTTCCCTCTAACCAGGTGTGCCAAGGTGACAACCAAAGCCATACAGCACAGTTTGGCATTAATATCATAGCTACTGAACTTTATTAACAAGCCTTTATAGAAAAGCTTTCATTAGTCTAGTTACACATGTATGATACAGAATATGTACTTAATGACCTATTATACCCAATAAGGATCAGCACAGAGTCAGGTATGTCAGGCTTAAAATAGAGTGCTGATTTGCAATGTGTTTGAAGTCTAACTAAGAGATATATTCATAAGCACATCTATTAACACATAATAATAGAAGCATAGGCTCTCTTCATAGGGTCTCAAAGGAAAAGGGCAGCCATATGATTGAGGAAAGTAGAAGAGGAGTCATCAATGTATGGGGTCCCAGGAGGCTCCTGTATCAACAGTCAAAGGCAGAGGGAGACAAGGACACTAAGAGGGTCCAGAGGGTTGAGAACACAAACAACAGATGAGGGAATAATTTATGTGCATTGTCTCCAGGAAATAGAGAAGGGATAGGACTCATTATGTTATATACACATCTGTATTAGTCACTTTTCTGTTGCTGTGATAAAGCACCATGACCAAGGAACTTATAAAAGGAAGAGTTTATTTGAGCTTACGATTGGCGGTTCCAGGGAATTAGAGTCCATTGTGGCGGGAGGTGTGGTGGCTGGATCTGGAGCAGCAAACCTAGGGTCACATCTCGCAAAGAGCACAGGACGCAGAGAGAGAGTGAGCAACTGTAGACCACGAGGCTTGTTAAAACTCACTAAGCCTGCCCCCAACAACGCACTTCCTCTAGCACGGCCACACCCTCCAAGACTTCCAAAAACAGCGCCACCAAATGGAGACAAATGTCTGAATACCTAGAGACTATGGGGGACACTCATCCAAACCACCACATTCCACTCCCTGGCCCCCATAGGCTCCTGACCATATAAAATGCAAAATGCATTTAGTCTAATCTTAAAAGTCCCCATAGTCTTTACCAGTTTCAATGCCATTCAAAAGTCCACAGTCCAAGGTCTCTTCTGAGACTCAGACCAATCTCCTAAACTGTAAGCTCCTGTAAAATCAAAAGACAAATTACATACTCCCAATGTACAGTGGAACCGAATACACATTCCCATTCCAAAATGGAGGAATAGAGGCATAGTGAGGAAATACTGGACCAAAACAAGACCGAAAACCAGCAGGGCAAACGCCAAGTCCTGTAGCTTCACATGCAACTTCTGGGACTTGACTTCCAAAGGGCTTAGACAGCTCAGCTCTTCCAGCTTTGCTTGCAATATACATCTCTTTCTTAGGCTGGTACCACTGCCTGTATGCAGCTCTCCTTGGCAAATATCTCACAGGTCTGGCATCTCAAAAGTCTTCTTGGGGTCTCCACTGCCAACCAGGCTTCACATTTACAGCTTCATGCAATGGCCTGTCAGGGCCTACTTTATGCAGGGACACCCCTGCTGTGCTCTGCCTGACCTTGGCAGCTCTCTGAAACCGTGGAGGAAGAACTGATGACCCCTTCACTCTTGCAAACTTGATGCCTCTAAAGCTAGCACCACGTGAATGAAACTGCCAAGTTTGGCTGCAACTTTGGGATGGACCCTGGCCTATTTCAACCACATTTGCAACTTTTCTCCGCCCTGGACTTGTTGGAGGATTAGCACTTTTCAGTAGTTTCCTTTCAAATGTTGGAGTCTTAGCTGGGTGTGGTCTTGTCTTGAAGATCCTGTTGTTTACTTGTAAATCTCGAGGCCCTTCCTTAATCACTTTAATCTCCTAAGGAAATTCTCCTTCACAAGCCTTGGCCCCACCTTTAATCTTCCTAGTGCAGTTATCAGATCCACCAAACTGTACATTCTGCGTTTCTTTCTGCCCCATCTGCTTTTCTTCACTATACATCTGCACAATATTCACCATTAAAAGCCATGCCACCATTTCTACATTAGGCTGTCTTGAAATATCCTCCGCCAAAGGCATCAGTCTATTGCTTTTCAACTTAGCGTCAGGCAAGCATCTGGGCTGTGGGCAAACTGCTGCCAGACTCTTTATCAAAATATCCCGGTTGCTGCCTAAGTCTTTATTTTCCTCTGGAACTACACTCTTTGCAGCCATGCTATCTTCCAGGCCTCCACTAGAATGGCCTTTTAAGCTCTGCTTACAGTAGTCAACAGCCTTTCTCGCCCAAAGTTCCAGTCTTCCACATTTCTCCAAACATCCACATGGTCAGGTTCTTCACAGCCAACAGCCCACTCTCTGGTACCAATAACTGTATTAGTCACTTTTCTGTTGCTGTGATAAAGCACCATGACCAAGGAACTTATAAAAGGAAGAGTTTATTTGAGTTTACGATTGGTGGTTCCAGGGGATTAGAGTCCATTGTGGCGGGAAGCGTGGTGACTGGATCTGGAGCAGCAAACCGAGGGTCACATCTCGCAAAGAGCACAGGAAGCAGAGAGAGGGCGAGACTGTAGACCACGAGGCTTGTTAAAACTCACTAAGCCTGCCCCCAGCAATGCACTTCCTCTAGCATGGCCACCCCCCCCAAGACCTCCAAAAACAGCGCCACCAACTGGAGACAAATGTCTGAATACCTAGAGCCTATGGGGGACACTCATCCAAACCACAACATCTCATAATACATGTTACATATTTATAACTGTGAAGAGAAAGGTAACATTGTAAAGCTACTGGAACTGACTTTAGGAAACATACAGATACACCAGGCATAGTGGAGCCTGCCCTTAATTCCCAGCATTTAGGAGGTAGAGGTAGGCAGATAGATTTCTGTGAGTTCAAAGCTAGTATGGTCTACATAGTCCTGGGCCAGCTAGGGCTATATAGCAAGACTCTATCTCAAAACAAACAAACAAAAAATCCACTACAACAATAATCATCTCCAAATAAAAAAAAAGACATATAATCTAAAGATTTCTGTTTATACTAAATTCGCACATTAATGAGATTCTACACATTGATTTTGAGCAAATGAATCAGGTGACTAAGGCCATAAATAGGAAAGAATAATCAGACAAGCCTGTTTAGAAGTGACAATATAGTTGTGATAATGTTACAGTAGCAAAAAGCCCCTAAGAGAAGACTATTCAAGAGATTAAAATCTCTGGCCTGAAACAAGACCCAGTTTTAGAGTTTTGTCAGGTCACAAGACTACTGCTAGGAAGGCTGGTTCATCTTATGTCACACTAAAGAGATAGGCAAAATGGAGGGCCTAGTGTGCTAATGAGATGGTGAACTTTTCCTTCCCAGAATCCCCACCACCTAGTGCATGCAATGCTTATGGACTGGGACACAGATGAGTAGCTTTCCATAAGTCTGCCTTACTCTTCTGAATTTTTTAGAAACGTGTAAACTGTCCTTTCCTTTTTATATCTCTTTTCTAACTGTGCTTTCCCCATCTCTCTGGGCTGCCCCAACATCTTGGATTTCTTTAATTTTTCTCTAAAGTTCCCTTACCCTCCCTACCATGTGTCACGTTAGCTCTAAATGGACATGGCTTTATATCTTTTCTCCTACTTCCCTTCTTTCTCTTTCTCAGGGCAGCAGTTGAGACTTACAGCTTGCCTGTCCTGAAGAATTGTCTTTAAATTCTAATAAAGTTTCTGTTTGAGACCATTCTTTTTTTTTTTTTATTTTATTTATTTATTTATTTTGTATGTGTATGAATGTAGTATGAATGTACTGTCTGCATGCAGGTTTGTGCACCCGTGTCGTGCAATGCCGCGGAGGTCAGAAGAGGGTCTCGGATTCCCCTGGAACTGGAGTTCTCCTGGAATTGGAGTCTCAGACAGTTCTCGGCCGCCATGTGGGTGCTGGGGATCGAACCCGGGTCCTCTGCAAGAGTGGTCGGCGCTCTTAACCGCTAGGCCATCTCTCCAGCCCCTGAGAGACCATTCTTAAATTCTTTTATGAGTAAGAGTAATAACCCTGAAAGGGAGCCCTGTTTAATCCCTTGTATAAGCACATGGGTAGAAAAAAAAATCATCAACTGCCATTTAGTCATTATATTTATTTATAGTACTTATCACTTTGAAGTGATTCCCATTTTATGTGTGAAGACACAAAGAAAACTCCATTTTTTTTCCCTTGGGCTCCTCTGCTCTTCCACAACTAACAGATCTTAGCAAGGGCAAAGACAGGCACAGACCCATCTACGAACAAACTTGATAAGGAAAGGAGACAAGCATTTGCTCAAGCCAGCAATCACTTCAACTGACAAATGATTTGCTGTTCAAATAAAAAAATTCCCCTTCTCTTGTATAGCCTGAGTGGCTGACTGCTGGAAAGGTACACTAGTCATCTGCAAGAGATTTTTAGGGGAAAGATACAGACTAGCAGGTATTTCTCACAGAGTTCACAGTTGAGGAAGAGACAGCAACTAAAGGAAAGAGTGGAGGGTGGGCATATTAGGATGACTCACATGTCAGGATGTGCAGGAATTCAAAGAGAAATGTTAAGGGTTAATATTCAAGGTTAGAAACTTATTGAGAATTGAAGCTAAAGAGTGGTATTAATTTAAAGTAAAAATGTATAAAGGTGTTAATTTGAAAATAATTGTTAAATGTATTCTAATTTTTTTTTTCTCTAATAACATTTGAGACAGAAAGAAGTGGAAAACAATAATATGTGGCTCATTACATTCTCCTCAATTACGGCATGATGAACACGTTCCAAATATTTCTAACTCACACAAGGTAGGATAGGAGAAGATGACAACAAATTAATTTTAAAGTTTTTACCCTGACAAAACCTAGGAGAGTTTTTCCAAAGTCTCCTCCAATGAGCGGTCTGATAAGACAAATTGTGGTAATAGTTTTCTCCATAGCAACAGGCTGCAGTAAGTACTGTCTGATTTGAACTCTGAGTCCTTTGTTCCTCGGTGGTTTCTTCTCAGTTATGCCCATAAAATTCAGCTGGTTTATTCTAGAACTGTAGAGTAGACTAGGTTTAAAAAAAAGTGCTTAAGGAGGATTGGAGATTACTTATTAAGCAACAGGAGATCTCTCCGATTCAAAGCCTATCTTCAACTTCTAATTTACTTCCTGGCCTTTAAACATACATCTGAGGTACTTGGAAAGAATAAATAAAACATTTCTGATGAAAGAAGTCAGTACCTTGTGCCATCTACTGTCAGCACTGTATTCAGCGTTTGGTTTTAAGTGAATGACTGGAGTGAACACCTGCATCTGGTAATATTTCCTATTATTGGTTGATTTAACCTTTTGAAGAACTCAATAGATAACAGCAAAACTCCTTAGAGGATACATGGGCAACATATAATGGCAGAAAATAAGAGAAATTTGGTGGCATTTGTGGTGCACTCCAAGCAGCTTGGAATGAAAAGGGAAATAAGGCTTATAAACAGTACTATAAGTTTTTCCTTCTTTGGGTAAGGAAATAAAAATTTTAAACCAACATAAGTGAGTTTCTAATAATAATTACATGAAGCTTCAAAATGGAGTCGCATATCCCATTTTGAACTGTTTCCCTTATCAAAACTCTACGAAGGACAAAATGTTTTTACTGGATGTGATTATCAACCTGCCAGTCTGCTAATTGATACCGGAGGAGAAAACAAGTCAATGTAAATGGATATATCACCTCCCTCCAGAGGACACTCTCACAACATGTATGGCCAATCTGTCCAGATCTATTGTAGCTAACTACTCTGGGCCACCATAGGAGGCAGTGAAGACACTAGTTAGGAAGAGAGTTATTGGTATGACTGTAGAAGGACTGAACTACTTGGCATCGCAGAGTTTTACATCAAACTTTTTCAGTGATGAGTTCTTTCTCTCATTCTTTATGGAACAGGACAAATGAGAATTGGAGAACCAAAATTTTGACAATAAAGTGTCATTTATTCTCAAATACTAATGAATTTTTCTTTAAATGAAAGGTATGAAGATGTCTTATTTTTGTTGAAACTTGAGCTACTCAGAAAAGATTGATACTAGTTGCCTGTATTTGTATTACCAACAATCACAGACAACCACCTCTCATCAATCATGAAGAAGCATGAGTAAATAAGATTTTGCAATTGTGTCCAGGATAGATGTCACCTTTTATGGGTGAGCAGAAGTGGAAGATCACTGTGCACTTCTCTGTTAATTTAACTACAATATCATTATTACTTCATTTTACATTAGTAGAACATTGCAAGCTAAAAGAGGATCTGGAGACATTATTACAATCATCATCTTCTAGCCTATTGGAAATAGAAATTTTTGAGCAGTAGACAAGACCTATTGAATCAGAATCTCTGAGGTTCTGGCTTGCACATCTGTCCTTCAGCCGGCTCCTGGAGTGATTTTTACACACACTTAAAGATTAGCAGCATTGCTATAGACAATGGTAGAAGGTCCCTTCAAAAGTTAAGAGACAAAGTAGGTAAGTGTTTTACTTTTTTAATTCTTCCTTCCTGCTGAGGGTAACTTCAAAGAAAATATATTCAGAAATGAAAAGAAGTGCAATCTTTGTGGCTCACTGCCATCTCCCATGGTTGCTACTCTGCATTGTGTTCAAAGTAAGCTTGTTCAGGTCAAATATACAGAAATGAAAAGAACTCTCTTTTCCCGAATGACATTTCTCATGCATGGGGAGTAAGTGTGTGGCATTGCAAAGGATTTTATTACAGTAAGCCAATGTCTCATACAAAGCCATGGCAAAGTTGAAGTCATGTTTTGTAGTACAAGTCTTACTACAGCCCTCCTTTGGCATGAGTATCAGGAGAAAAATACCAAAATTATTGCTACATCTTTGGCCTCACTGGCTAGTAGTCATGTCTCCATTTATAACATGGCTATCTTATTTCACAGACTTTTCTGAGCACAGTTAACCTTTCAGGCTTCATTCAACATTTACAAGCAAAACAATTTTTGATTCCAAGGAGGAAATTTTATTTATAAATTAAGTCTATTTGTAAGTGGTAGATTCCATCTTAGCAATTAGTGACTAAAGAATAATGGAGATTCGCAAGGAGTCTCCAGGGAGTCAATGAAGTTAAGTGTGGTCAGTCCAGCAGTAATATCTGATTTCTGAATAATGACCAGGAAAATACTGGAAAAATAAATTAAAAATAGTGTTTCACATTGTAATAGCAAATAAAAGCCATGAAGTTATCACCATCCTTTCATTTAACCATCAGACCTGAGGGTGTGAGATGAGATTGAGATAAATGAAATCATTATTTGGTGAGCTTGACCAATTTAAAAATTGGGACACTTAATTATCTCCCCTGAAGCTATTCTATTTCCTAAACAATAGTAGCCTTAAAAGTAACATTTGGATTGCTATAGTTATCCTTCCTTATGGAAACAAATGAAACATCTTATTGGGGGATCAATGTGGCTGTTTTAATATCTTCCTAATCTATTTATTCATAAAGAAAGATCCTAATATTGGTGGGTAAATTTTATTTTCTATGTTTATTATATAATGTAACAGCTTTTGATTAAATCCAGATGATTAATCATCATTCTCATTAGTTATCTAGACAAAGATGTACATATATTACATTTCTTCTTCTTGACAAGAAAGGGTCTCCTGACACACTTGATTAATTTGTTTTTCCATTCAAAATAAGTGAAGCATAAAAATAAATAGTTGTGGGCTGGAGCGATGGCCTAGCGGTTAAGAGCGCCGACCGCTCTTGCAGAGGACCCGGGTTCGATCCCCAGCACCCACATGGCGGCCGAGAGCCGTCTGAAACTCCAATTCCAGGAGAACTCCAGTTCCAGGGGAGTCCGACACCCTCTTCTGACCTCCGCGGCGTTGCACGTCACGGGTGCACAGACTTGCATGCAGACAATACATTCATACACATACTGAAATAAATAATAAAAAAAATTAAAAAGAAAATAAATAGTTGTTCTCAGAAATCTGAAGAAAACCCAAGAATGAACAGGACTATAAATACTACTAGAAAAAAAAAAATATATATATATATTTTTTTTTTGGTCTTTTCGAGACAGGGTCTCCCTGTAGCCCCAGCTGACCTGGTACTCACTCTGTAGACCAGGCTGGCCTTGAACTCACAAAGATCTGCCTGCCTCTGCCTCCCGAGTGCTAGGATTAAAGGCATGCGCCACCATGCCTGGCTTAGAAAAAATATTTTTAAAGGAAACATTTGTTGAAGTTTCATTATTGACAAAAAGAGAAATGTTTCGTAAATGTGATCTTGAATCTATATGCTAATCTATGCTAGCAATATGTAAGTCTGAGGCAATATATTGACTAAAATTAGGAATTGACTACTGTTATTCACCGAAGGTATAGTGGTGCCCACAGAGAGAAAATCCAGCAGGATTCTGGAGTAAGGTGTATAAGTCCAATCCACTGAAGAAAACTAAGTTGTTTATAAAAAAACATTGGCTTGATAAAAATAGTATGATCACATGTGAGAAATTATAGGATAAATGTAAGCAAAAGTTCTATGATTGAGAACACTGTCATCTACAGTAGGCACCAATTTGAAATTACTAGTCAGGTACACTTTTTAATGCATAATGCTCTGTTTATATGGAGATGCCAGATTAATATGGTTTTAGTATATCTCAATATTCTTTAATTAGATCATTCAAGAATTTGACTTCATTATGGAACTGTTTATTTGAATGTACTTTGTACATTCAAATTACCTCACAGAAAAGGATAAAATGAAAATGCTAATAATATCAAAACCTACTGTATCATATGAAAAGTGTTCTCAGCTTTATGACATAGTTTTTAAACCTACATCAAATCACATGAACTAATAAGTAAACATAGAAAATAAAGTATAATATCTTTCTTAGAAGGCGATTTGTAAAATGTTTTCCTAACAGCAGGTGGCAATCTTTGTAAATCTGATTGTAGCAGAACTCTCCTACCTAGGCAGCCAAAATGCAGTCTGGATAGTTAAGAATCTTAGTATGCCAAAGCTGGTTTAGATACCTTAAAATTTTAATAGAGTCTTGCTTAATCGTGCTTTTCTAGTCTAATGTTTTTATATAAAGCTTGTTCTCCTGCAACACAGCGATTTTGCAGCGTTAACCTGTCAAAGCATCCTTTGTCTCAGAGTTCTACAAGGTGGTTTGTTTTGTTTTTTCTTATTATGCTGAATTCATATGACTTAAAGAATTAGCAAGACTAATTTTATATTTCATGGCCAGTGAAGACCTGTTCACATATTGCTACACTTAAAAGTCCAGTTTCTGGGCTGGTAAAATGGCTTAGTGAATAAAGATGCTTTGTTCTTACAAGTCGTCCTCTGACCTCCACATGGGTTGTGTGGCCAAGCGCTAGTACTCAGCTCTCTTTCTTCTTTTTTATTCAGTTAGGCAGTGATGGCCGGTCTACTCACCTCAATTAACTCAATCTACAAAATTTCTCATAGACATGACCAGAGATTGGGCTCCAAGACAATTCTAAATCCAGTCAAGATGATAATCCATATGAATCATCACAAGTCCACCGCTTGTCAACTTGATACACAAGCACATCACTTTTAAGTCAGAACCTGCAATCTTTGTCACCATAGGCTAATGACTACCACATTATGTGTAACTTCAAAGTTCCCAGTTTCTGAGTCTTAACACTGTTCAAAAATCTTAAGTCTATCTCTCATTTAAGACTTCAGGAAGTCTCTTAATGGTGAGCTCCCATAAAACAAAACAAAACAAAAACAAATTACGTACTTCCAATATACAGATAAACATTCCTACTCTAAAAGGGAAGAATGGAAGCATATCAAGGAAAATTCAGTATAGAAGCTCAGAGGGTCAAAGAGAAAATCCTGCAGCTCCATGCTATTATCTGGGGCCTGGGATGGAAATCATGCAGGCTCCAAAGGGCCAAGGCAGCCCTACCTCTCCTGTTTCGCTGCCTGCAATATGCCTAGCTTTTCTCCTAGGCTGATTCCACTTCAGAGCTACCACTTTCTTTGGCAGGTATCCCATGGTTCTCAAATCTCCAACATCCAATTATCTCCAATATAACTTAGACTCTACCCCCACAGATTTATGGAATAGACTCTCTGGGCCCCCTTGTAGGGACTGATTTTGCCACACACTGCCTAGACTCATAAGCTCTCTGGAACTATGATGCAACCCTCTAATCTTGCATCTTTCATGTCTGCAAAACTAGTCCAGTGTGGGTAATACTGCAATGTTATGCTGCATGCCGAGAGTGGAGGAGGCTTTTTGGATCATAGCGTTAATCAGGTTTTGTGTACTGAGGGGGGTTGTGTGGAAACGGGGGACACTTCCATAATCGGTTTCTTTCAAGGGACAGGAAATTCCTTCAGTGCCACTCTCAGTTTAGTTTCAATTGAATTTGCATTTTCACAAGATGGAACCTTTAGTGGGAAGTGTCTCACAGTCAGGGCAACTGACTTGTCCTAGTGCAGAGCTCTAGGCTTCTCTTTAATGGAGATAACCTCCTCAACAGTGAGAAGGTTTAGTTGTCTTCAGTCCTCCTTGTTCGAAACTGTAAATGGGCTCATATACCTTTTCTCATCAAAATTTACATTTTAACATATTTGTGTTTCACTGTAACAATTAGTTTATGATTGTGTGTTTGTATGTGTGCGCATGATATGTTTGTATGTGTGTATGTGTGTGTAATCTATGTGCGAACACAGGCACATGCATGAGGTCTGAGCACAACATTTCTGGAAGTGGGTCTCTCCTCCACTGTGGATTCTGGACATGGAGCTCAGGTTGCCAGGCTTCTGGGCAAGTACTTCCAACCACTGGGATGCTGCTTCACTTTTTGCTCTCTCTCTCTCTCTCTCTCTCTCTCCCTGTAAACCTCCATGAAAACAGTCAGCAGTTAGCACATGCTCTAAATAGTATTCTTTTCTGTAGCTCCTTTCACCAACGACATTAGTTTGCTAAATTTTGCCTCATTCAAGTTCTCAGAACATGGTTAGAATGCAGCCAGATTCTCCCAGAATAATACATGAATGGTTTTGAATCCAGTTTTTGATGGAGCCATTCTTCCCCTCTGCAATCCCATGAGGTGGGCTTCTATTTTCCACATGTCTTTCAGTCTTCTGGTCTTGAAGATTCCCACCAGAATAACCCCTTAAACTCTGTTTATGATTTGTGGAATTTTCTAGCCAAAATGTTCCCAACTACTTTACATTCTTCCTGCAAAGCGTTTCTAAATCCCTAAGAACCACATGGTCAGTTTTATCACAGTAAGAATTCCTCCACTCCTTAGTGTCAGTTGGTAATTATATTAGTTAACCTAGTTAACCTTTTTTTTTTTTGGTCTTTTTGAGACAGGGTCTCTCTGTAGCTCCAGCTGTCCTGGAACTCACTATGAAGACCAGGCTGGCCTTGAACTCACAGATATTCACCTGCCTCTGCCTCCAGAGTGCTGGGGTTAAAGGCATGAGGTATCATGCCCTGCTTAGTTAATCATCTTGTTTCTGTGACAAAATGTTTTGACAAACGCAGCTTAAGAAAGGAAGGAAGAGTTTATTTTGGCTCACAGTGTGGCACAAACAGAAGTTCAAGGTCACATGGTGTCTGCAGTCAGGAAGCAGAAGGGGATGGATGTTGATGTTCAGTTCCCTTTCTCCTTTTTTTTTTTTTTTCTTAATCTGGCTGTCTTGGGGGGTTTTTTCACTTCATNTCCCATCCAAAAATGGAGGAATAGAGGCAATAGTGAGGAAATACTGACCAAAACAAGACCGAAACCAGCAGGGCAAAAACCAAAAAGTCCAGTAGCTCCATGTACAACTTCTAGGACTTGACTTCCAAATGGCTTACATGGATCAGTTCTTCCACCTTTGCTTGCAATATACATCTCTTCTTAGGTGTACCACTGCCTGTATGCAGCTCTGCTTGGCAATATCTCACAGGTCTGGCAGTTCTCAAAGAGTCTTCTTGTGGGTCTCCACCTTGCCAACCAGGGCTTGCACATTTACAGCTTCATGCAATGGCCTGTCAGGGCCTACTTTATGCAGGGACACCCCTGCTGTGCTCTGGCCTGACCTTGGCACTCTCTGAAACGCGTGGAGGAAGAACTATGACCTACCTCTGCCAACATTGATTGCCTCTAAAGCTAGCACCACGCGAATGAAACTGCCATGTTTGGCTGCAACTTTGGGATGGACTCTCTCCTGGCCTATTTCAACCACATTTTGCAACTTTTCTCTGCCCTGGACTCACTGGAGGATTAGCTGGGTGTGGTCCTTTGCCCTGAAGGTAACTGGATCGCTGTTGTTACTTGTACAAATGACTCGAGGCCCCTTCCTTACTATTCATATCCTGTTAATACCATGCCTTAAGGGACAAGATTCTCCCATTTCATGCCAGCACTCGCCGCCCATCCCTTAAACTCCTTTCCTTAAAGTGCAGTGTTATCAGGATCACCAAACTGTTACATTCTTGCGTTTTCTGCCCCATCTGTGCTTTTCTTCACTTACATCTGCACATATATTCACCATTTAAAAGAGCCATGCCACCTTCCTACATTAGGGGCTGTCTTGAAATATTCCCCGCCACAAGGCAATCAGCTATTGGCATTTTCAACTTTAAGCGTCAGGCAAAGCCATTCTGGCTCCTGTGGGAGCAAATGCTGCCAGAACCTTATCAAAAATATCCCGGTTCTGCTAAGTCTTGATTTCCTTCGGAACACACTCTTGCGCCACTGCTATTCTTCTAGGCCTCCCATTAGAATGCCTTTAAGCTCTGCTTTACAGTACGTCCAACAGCCTTTCTCTGCCCAAGTCCAGTCTTCCACATTTCTCCAAACATCCACATGGTCAGGTTGTCTCACCAGCAAACAGCCCCATCCTTCTCTGGTTTACCAATAAACTGTAATTTAGTCATTTCTGTTGCTGTGGAAAAGGACATGTACCAACAGAAACTTATAAAAGGGAAGAGTTATTTGAGTTTACGATATGGTTGTTCCAGGGAATTAGAGTCCTTACTGTGGCGGGATGAGACATGGACTGGATCTGGAGGAGCAAAACCGAAGGCCTGCCACATCTCGCAAAGAGCACAGGGAAGCAGAGAAGGGCGAATGGGGACTGTAGACCCACACGGTTGTTAAAACTCACTAGGAGCCTGCCAGGCCAATTTGCACTTCCTCTAGCCATGGCCACACACCCAAGACCTCCAAAAACAGCGCCACCAACTGGAGCAAATGTGAATACCTAGAGCCTACTGGGGACCACGTCATCTCCCAAACCACAACATCTCATATATACATGCTTACAATTTATTAACTGAAGAGGAAATAACTTGTAAAAAGCTACTGAGAACTGGACTTTAGGGACAACATACAGATAACACCAGGCATAGTGGAGCCTGCCCTTAATTCCCAGCCATTTAGGGAGGTAGATGGCAGATGAGATTCTGTGAGTTTTCAAGCCGCTAGTTGTCTTACATAGTATTTCTGGCAAGCCAGGGCTTATACGCAGGTGACTTGTATCTCAAAAACACCCAAAACAAAAACCACACTACAAACAATTATCATCTCCAAATAAAAAAAAGACATATAATCTTAAAGATTTCTGTTTATACTAAATTCGCACATTAATGAAGATTTACAACACATTTGATTTTTGAGCAAATGAACTCAGTGGATAAGGCGCAAATAGGAAAAAGAATATCAGACAAGCCTGTTTTAGAAGTGACAATTAGTTGTTGATAAGTTACAGTTAGCAAAAGCCCCTAAGAAAGACTATTCAAAGAATTAAAATCTTGGCTTGAAACAGAGACCCAGTTTTACGAGTTTTGCAGGTCACAAGACTACCTTGCTAGGGAGGCTGGTTCAATTTCTTAAGTCACCCACTAAAGAGGAATAGGCAAAATATGGAGGGCTAGTGTTTGCAATGAGGATGGCTGAACTTTCCTTCCAGAATCTCCACAACCTAGTGGCCCAATATGCTTAATGGAGGGCACAGATGAGTTAGCTTTTCCATAAGCCTGGCCTTACTTTCTGAAGTTTTTAGAAACGTGTAAAACTGTCCTTTCTTTTGTTATCTCTTTTTCTTAGTGTTGCTTTCCCATCTACTCTCGGGGGCTTTGCCACCCATATCTTGTTTTCTTTAATTTTTCTCTTAAGTTCCCTCATCCTCCATACCATGTGTCACGTTAGCTCTAAATGGACCATGGCTTTATATCTTTTCTCACTTCCCTCTTTCTCTTTCTCAGGGCAGGGCAGTGAGGACTTACAAGCTTGCTATCTGTCCTGAAGAATTGTCATGTTTAAATTCATTGTTTTTGGACCATTTTTTTTTTTTTTTAATTTTATTTTTATTTTATATTTATTTAATGAATGTGTATGAATGTACTGTCTGCTTTGCGAGTTGTGCCAACCGTGTGCGTGCAATTGGGCCGCGGAGGTCAGAAGGGGGTCTCGGTTCCCTGGAACTGGAGTTTCCCCTGAATTGGAGTCTTTCAGAGCAGTTCTCGGCCGCCATGGTGGGTGGCGTGGGGATGAAGACCCGGTCTTCTGAGTGAGCAGTCGGCGCTCTTAACCGCTGGCAATCTCCCAGCCCACTGAGGAGAACCTTCTAAATTCTTTTATGGTAAGAGTAATAAACCCTGAAAAGGGAGCCCTGTTTTAATCCCTTGTATAAGCACATGGTAGAAAAAAAAATCATCAACTGCCATTTTAGTCATTATATTTATTTATAGACTTATCACTTTGGAATGGATTCCCATTTTATGTGTGGGAGGACACCAAAGAAAAACTCCATTTTTTTCCCTTGGGCCACTCTGCTCTTCCACAACTAACAGATCTTAGCAAGGGCAAAGACAGGCACAGACCCATCTACGAACAAACTTGATAAGGAAAGGAGACAAGCATTTGCTCAAGCCAGCAATCACTTCAACTGACAAATGATTTGCTGTTCAAATAAAAAAATTCCCCTTCTCTTGTATAGCCTGAGTGGCTGGGACTGTGGAAAGTACACTAGTCATCTCAAGAGATTTTAGGGGAAAAGATACAGGAACTAGCAGGGTATTTCTTTTCACAGAGTTCACAGTTGAGGAAGAGACACACTAAATGGAAAAGGTGGGGAGGGTGGGCATATTAGGACTGACTCCACATGTCGGATGTGGCAGGAATTCAAAGAGAAATGTTAAGGGTTAATATTCAAAGGTTTAGAACTTGATTGAGAATTGAAGCATTAAAGGTGGTATAAGTATTAAAGTAAATGTAAACAATTTTTTTTTTTTTGTTGTAAATTTGGAAAAATTTTAAATGTATTTCTTAATTTTTTTTCTCTAAAACATTGAGACAGAAAAAGAAGTGGGAAAACAATTAATATGTGGCTCCGATACATCTCCTCAATTACGGCATGGATGAAACACGTTCCCAATTTTCTTAAACTCACACGAAGGTAGGGATAGGAAGGGGGAAGGATGACCAAAACAAATTAAATTTTAAAGTTTTTACCCTGACACAAACCTAGGAGAGTTATTTCCAAAGTTCTCCCCAATGAGCGGTCTGTAAGACAAAAAATGTGGTAATAGTTTTCCCATAGCAAACCAGGCTGCAGTAAGTACTGTCTGTATTTTGGAACCTCTGAGTCCTTTGTTCCTCGGTGGTTTCTTCTCAGGTTATTGCCCATAAAATTCAGCTGGTTTTATTCTAGAACTGCTAGAGTAAGACCTAGGTTTAAAAAAAAAGTGGCTAAACGGAGGATGGAGATATACTTAGTTAAGGAACAGGAGGATTCTCTCCATTCAAAGGCCTATCTCAACTTCTAATCTTACTTCCTGGCCTTTAACAATACAATCTGAAGACTTGGAAAAGAAATAATATGAAAACATTGCTGAGAGAAGAAAGTCAGTACCTGTGCTGCATCTACTTCAGCCACTTATTCAGCGTTTTGGTATTTAGAGTTGGAATGGACTGTGGAGTGAAACCACTTCTGCATCTGGTTAAACTTCCATTATTGGTTGATTTAAACTTTGAAGAACTCTAATAGATAACAGGGGGCAAACTCCTTTAGAAGGATACATGGGAACTATAATGGCAAGAAAATAAGTAAGAAAATTTGGTGGCATTTGTGGTGCACTCCAAGCAGCTTGGAATGAAAAGGGAAATAAGGCTTATAAACAGTACTATAAAGTTTTTCCTTCTTGGGTAAGGAAATAAAAATTTTTTAAACCCAACATTTTAAGTGAGTTCTAATAATAATTACAGAAGCTTCAAAATGGAGTCGCATATCCGCATTTGAACTGTTTCCCTTATCAAAACTCTACGAAGGACAAAATGTTTTTATCGTGGATGTGATTATCAACCTGCCAGGTTCCTGCTAATTGATACCGGAGAGAAAAACAAGTCAATGTAAAATGGATATATCAACCTCCTCCAGAGGGACCGACCTCTCACAACCATTCTTGTATTGGGCCAATCATGTCCAGATCATTGTAGCTTAACTTACTTCTGGGCCACCATAGAGGCAGTGAAGACCAACTAAGTTTAGGAAGGAGAAGTTATGGTATGGACTGTTAAAGGCACTGGAAACTACTTGGCATCGCAGAGTTTTACATCAAACTTTTTCAGTGATGAGTTCTTTCTCTCATTCTTTATGGAACAGGACAAATGAGAATTGGAGAACCAAAATTTTTTGACAATAAAGTGTCATTTATTCTCAAATACTAAATGAATTTTTTTCTTTAAATGAAAGGTATGAAGATGTTCTTATTTTTGTTGAAACTTGAGCTACTCAGAAAAGATTGATACTAGTTGCCTGTATTTGTATTACCAACAATCACAGACAACCACCTCTCATCAATCATGAAGAAGCATGAGTAAATAAGATTTTGCAATTGTGTCCAGGATAGATGTCACCTTTTATGGGTGAGCAGAAGTGGAAGATCACTGTGCACTTCTCTGTTAATTTTAACTACACATATATTATTTACTTCATTTTTACTATTAGTAGAACATTGCAAGCTAAAAGAGGATCTGGAGACGATTATTACAATCATTCATCTTCTAGCCTATTGGAAATAGAAATTTTTGAGCAGTAGACAAGACCTATTGGAATTTCAGAATCTCTGAGTGTTCTGGCTTGCACACATCTGTCCTTCAGGCCGGCTCCTGGAGTGATTTTTACACACATCTTAAAGATTTAGCAGCATCTGCTATACGACCAATGGTAGAACAAGGTCCTCTTCAAAAGTTAAGAGAAGAACAAAGTAGTAAAGTGTTGTTCTTTTTTAATTCATTCCTTCGCTGATGAGGGTTAACTTCAAAGAAAAATATAATTCAGAAAATGAAAAAGAAGATGCAATCTTTGTGCTCACTGCCATCTCCCATGGTTGCTACTCTGCATTGTGTTCAAAGTAAGCTTGTTCAGGTCAAATATACAGAAATGAAAAGAACTCTCTTTTCCCGAATGACATTTCTCATGCATGGGGAGTAAGTGTGTGGCATTGCAAAGGATTTTATTACAGTAAGCCAATGTCTCATACAAAGCCATGGCAAAGTTGAAGTCATGTTTTGTAGTACCAGTCTTACTACAGCCCTCCTTTGGCATGAGTATCAGGAGAAAAATACCAAAATTATTGCTACATCTTTGCCTCACTGGCAGTAGTCATGTCTCCATTTTAACATGGCTAGTTTTATTTCACAGACTTTTCTGAGCACAGTTAACCTTTCAGGCTTCATTCAACATTTACAAGCAACAACAATTTTTGATTGCCAAAGGAGGAAATTTTATTTATAAATTAAGTCTATTTGTAAGTGGTAGATTCCATCTTAGCAATTAGTGACAAAGAATAATGGAGATTCGCAAGGAGTCTCCAGGGAGTCAATGAAGTTAAGTGTGGTCAGTCCAGCAGTAATATCTGATTTCTGAATAATGACCAGGAAAATACTGGAAAATAAATTAAAAATAGTGTTTCACATTGTAATAGCAAAAATAAAAGCCATGAAGTTATCACCATCCTTCATTTAACCATCAGACCTGAGGGTGTGAGATGAGACTTGAGATAAAATGAAATCATTATTTGGTGAGCTTGACCAATTTAAAAATTGGGACACTTAATTATCTCCCCTGAAGCTATTCTATTTCCTAAACAATAGTAGCCTTAAAAGTAACATTTGGATGCTATAGTTACCTTCCTTATGGAAACAAATGAAACATCTTATTGGGGGATCAATGTGGCTGTTTTAATATCCCTTTCCTATCTATCATTCAAAAGAAAGATCCTTAATATTGGTGGGTAAATTTTATTTTCTATGTATATTATATAATGTAACAGCTTTTGATTAAATCCAGATGATTAATCATCATTCTCATTAGTTATCTAGACAAAGATGTACATATATTACATTTCTTCTTCTTGACAAGAAAGGGTCTCCTGACACACTTGATTAATTTGTTTTTCCATTCAAAATAAGTGAAGCATAAAAATAAAATAGTTGTGGGCTGAGAGGATGGCCTAGCGGTAAGAGCGCCGACCGCTCTTGCAGAGACCCCGGGTTCGAATCCCCAGCACCCACATGGCGGCAGAGAACCGGTCTGAAACTCCAATTCCAGGAGAACTCCAGTTCCAGGGAAGTCACACCCTCTTCTGACCTCCGCGGCGATGCACGTCACGGGTGCACAAACCTTGCATGCAGCGACAATACATTCATACACATACTGAAATAAATTAATAAAAAAAAATTAAAAAGAAAATAAATAGTTGTTCTCAGAAATCTGAAGAAAACCCAAGAATGAACAGGACTATAAATACTCTAGAGAAAAAAAAAAAATAATATATATATATTTGTTTTGGTCTTTTCTAGACAGGTCTCCCTGTAGCCCCAGCTGTACCGGACCACTCTGTAGACCGCCAGGCTGGCCCTTGAAACTCACAAATCTGGCTGCCTCTGCCTCCCGAGTGCTAGGATTAAAGGCTGCGCCCATGCCTGGCTTTAGAAAAAAATATTTTAAAGGAACATTTGTTTTGAAGTTTCATTATTGACAAAAAGAGAAATGTTTCGTAAATGTGATCTTGAATCTATATGCTAATCTATGCTAGCAATATGTAAGTCTGAGGCAATATATTGACTAAAATTAGGAATTGACTACTGTTATTCACCGAAGGTATAGTGGTGCCCACAGAGAGAAAATCCAGCAGGATTCTGGAGTAAGGTGTATAAGTCCAATCCACTGAAGAAAACTAAGTTGTTTATAAAAAACATTGGCTTGATAAAAATAGTATGATCACATGTGAGAAATTATAGGATAAATGTAAGCAAAAGTTCTATGATTGAGAACACTGTCATCTACAGTAGGCACCAATTTGAAATTACTAGTCAGGTACACTTTTTAATGCATAATGCTCTGTTTATCGATGGAGATGCCAGATTAATATGGTTTTAGTATATCTCAATATTCTTTAATTAGATCATTCAAGAATTTTGACTTCATTATGGAACTGTTTATTTGAATGTACTTTGTACATTCAAATTACCTCACAGAAAAGGATAAAATGAAAATGCTAATAATATCAAAACCTACTGTATCATATGAAAAGTGTTCTCAGCTTTATGACATAGTTTTTAAACCTACATTAAATCACATGAACTAATAAGTAAACATAGAAAATAAAGTATAATATCTTTCTTAGAAGGCGATTTGTAAAATGTTTTCCTAACAGCAGGTGGCAATCTTTGTAAATCTGATTGTAGCAGAACTCTCCTACCTAGGCAGCCAAAATGCAGTCTGGATAGTTAAGAATCTTAGTATGCCAAAGCTGGTTTAGATACCTTAAAATTTTAATAGAGTCTTGCTTAATCGTGCTTTTCTAGTCTAATGTTTTTATATAAAGCTTGTTCTCCTGCAACCAGCGATTTTGCAGCGTTAACCTGTCAAAGCATCCTTTGTCTCAGAGTTCTACAAGGTGGTTGTTTGTTTTTTTCTTATTATGCTGAATTCATATGACTTAAAGAATTAGCAAGACTAATTTATATTTCATGGCCAGTGAAGGACCTGTTCACATTATTGCTACACTTAAAAGTCCAGGTTCTGGGTGGTAAAATGGCTTAGTGAATAAAGATGCTTTGTTCTTACAAGTCGTCCTCTGACCTCCACATGGGTTGTGTGGCCAAGCGCTAGTCTTCAGCTCTTTCTTCTTTTTTATCAGTTAGGCAGTGATGGCCGGTCTACTCACCTCATTGAACTCAATCTACAAAATTTCTCATAGACATGACCAGAGATTGGGCTCCAAGACAATTCTAAATCCAGTCAAGATGAAATCCATTGAATGATCATCAGCAAGTCCACCGCTTGTCAACTTGATACACAAGCACATCACTTTTAAGTCAGAACCTGCAATCTTTGTCACCATAGGCTAATGACTACCACATTATGTGTAACTTCAAAGTTCCCAGTTTCTGAGTCTTAACACTGTTCAAAAATCTTAAGTCTATCTCTCATTTAAGACTTCAGGAAGTCTCTTAATGGTGAGCTCCCATAAAACAAAACCAAAACAAAAACAAAATTACGTACTTCCAATTATACAGATAAAACATTCCTACTCTAAAAGGGAAGAATGGAAGCATATCAAGGAAAATTCAGTATAGAAGCTCAGAGGGTCAAAGAGAAAATCCTGCAGCTCCATGCTATTATCTGGGGCCTGGGATGGAAATCATGCAGGCTCCAAAGGGCCAAGGCAGCCCTACCTCTCCTGTTTCGCTGCCTCTCAATATGCCTAGCTTTTCTCCTAGGCTGATTCCACTTCAGAGCTACCATTTCTTTGGCAGGTATCCCATGGTTCTCAAATCTCCAACATCCAATTATCTCCAATATAACTTAGACTCTACCCCCACAGATTTATGGAATAGACTCTCTGGGCCCCCTTGTAGGGACTGATTTTGCCACACACTGCCTAGATCTCATAAGCTCTCTGGAACTATGATGCAACCCTCTAATCTTGCATTCTTTCATGTCTGCAAAACTAGTCCAGTGTGGGTAATACTGCAATGTTATGCTGCATGCCGAGAGTGGAGGAGGCTTTTTGGATCATAGCGTTAATCAGGTTTTGTGTACTGAGGGGGGTTGTGTGGAAACGGGGGACACTTCCATAATCGGTTTCTTTCAAGGGACAGGAAATTCCTTCAGTGCCGACTCTCAGTTTAGTGTTCATTGAATTTGCATTTCACAAGATGGAACCTTTAGTGGGAAGTGTCTCACAGTCAGGGCAACTGACTTGTCCTAGTGCAGAGCTCTAGGCTTCTCTTTAATGGAGATAACCTCCTCAACAGTGAGAAGGTTTAGTTGTCTTCAGTCCTCCTTGTTCGAAACTGTAAATGGGCTCATATACCTTTTCTCATCAAAATTACATTTTAACATATTTGTGTTTCACTGTAAACAATTAGTTTTATTGTGTGTTTGTATGTGTGCGCATGATATGTTTGTATGTGTGTATGGTGTGTAATCTATGTGCGAACACAGGCACATGCATGAGGTCTGAGCACAACATTTCTGGAAGTGGGTCTCTCCTCCACTGTGGATTCTGGACATGGAGCTCAGGTTGCCAGGCTTCTGGGGCAAGTACTTCCCAACCACTGGGATTGCTGCTGTCAACTGTTCTTCTCTCTCTCTCTCTCTCTTCTCTCTCTCTCTCCCTGTAAACCTCCATGAAACAGTCAGCAGTTAGCACATGCTCTAAATAGTATTCTTTTCTGTAGCTCCTTTCACCAACGACATTAGTTTGCTAAATTTTGCCTCATTCAAGTTCTCAGAACATGGTTAGAATGCAGCCAGATTCTCCCAGAATAATACATGAATGGTTTTGAATCCAGTTTTTGATGGAGCCATTCTTCCCCTCTGCAATCCCGTGAGGTGGGCTTCTATTTTCCACATGTCTTTCAGTCTTCTGGTCTTGAAGATTCCCACCAGAATAACCCCTTAAACTCTGTTTATGATTTGTGGAATTTTCTAGCCAAAATGTTCCCAACTACTTTACATTCTTCCTGCAAAGCGTTTCTAAATCCCTAAGAACCCACATGGTCAGTTTTATCACAGTAAGAATTCCTCCACTCCTTAGTGTCAGTTGGTAATTATATTAGTTAACCTAGTTAACCTTTTTTTTTTTGTGGTCTTTTTGAGACAGGGTCTCTCTGTAGCTCCAGCCTGTCCTGGAACTCACTATGAAACCAGGCTGGCCTTGAACTCCACAGATATTCCCTGCCTCTGCCTCCAAGAGTGCTGGGGTTAAAGGCATGAAGGTATCATGCCCTGCTTAGTTAATCATCTTGTTTCTGTGACAAAATGTTTTGACAAACGCAGCTTTAAGAAAGCGAGGAAAGAGTTTATTTGGCTCACAGTGTGCACAAACAGAAGTTCAATGGTCCACCATGGTGTCTGCAGTCAGGAAGCAGAAGGGGATGGATGTTGATGTTTCAGTTCCCTTTCTCCCTTTTTTTTTTTTTCTTAATCTGGCTGTCTTGGAGGGCTTTCTCACTTCAGTTGTTCTGATCTAAAACACTTCACACAGACTTGCCAGACATCTGCCTCCAAAATGATTCTATAGCTGTTAAATTTATAATCAATGCGTACCAATACACACAATGATGGAAAGAAGCAGGACACTCACATTTTCTAAGTTCATTTCAATGAGAAATGAAGAAACCCATCCTACTATTCTTTCAACATGTTTATAACAGTTTCATCAATGTATATCTTCTAAAAAAATCATCATTTTTAACTTACTGAGTTCTCAGTGTCTCAAAATTAATTCTTAAAAGAAAAAAACCTAGTAATTGAAGGAGTGTTTACTGGACCTGATTCATTTAACATACATGCTGTAATCGTGGGAAATTTTCTGACGCTTAGTAAATTTTCTTCATGACCTCTTCTCAGTTAATCATTTAATTTTCAATAATTTATTTCAAAATATGTTCCCCATAGGAATTCTTTTTTAAAATTGTCTTTAAAAAATTTTATTTTATTTAATTTTTATGTGTATTGAATGTACTGTCTGCATGGAGGTTTTGTGCACCCGTGTTGTGCAATGCCCGGAGTTAGAAGGGGGGTCGGATTCCCTCTGGAACTGGAGTTCTCTCTGGACATTGGAGTTTACAGACATTCTCAGCCACCATGGGCGTGCAGGGGATCGAACCCCGAGTTCCTCTGCAAGAGGCAGTTGGCCATTTTTTTTAATTTTTTTTTTATATTTATTTTTGTATGTGTATGAATGTATTGTTTGCATGCAGGTCTGTGCACCCGTGTCGTGCAATGCCGCGGAGGTCAGAAGAGGGTCTCAGATTCCCCTGGAACTGGAGTTCTCCTGGAATTGGAGTTACAGACGGTTGTTAGCCGCCATGTGGGTGCTGGGGATCGAACCAGGGTCCTCTGCAAGAGCGTCGGTGCTCTTAACCGCTAGGCTATCTCTCCAGCCCCCAGTTGGCACTCTTAACCGCTAGGCTATCTCTCCAGCCCAAAGGAATTTTTTTATAGTGGAAAATTGGACAAGGACTGGTAAATTGAGGAGTATAAGGTCATCCATCCAAGGGGAGATTAATTAGTTATAAAACTTAAAAAGTGTGTGAATCTGAATATCACCTTTGCATCTCCACATTTATTTAATACTTATACATATAATTTATGAATTTTTTGTATTCTCAGTGAGCAAATTTCATAATATAATGAGAAATATTAAACTATATTTTATCAACCAATAAAAACCATATGAGGCATTTTATTGTTCTTTTTTGGGTACCTTTGAATTAACATGTATTTCAATGTCATTTTGCAACAAATAAGTTAAATATTACAGAATTATTTTAACACCTCAAGCGAAGACAGCCTCCACATTTTAGAAATGTATAAATTTCCAGTTATTAGTAGCAGTCATCTCACTGTCCCTAATGCAGGCAATGTTTAGTTTTTTTCATGTTGTGACACGTCTTCACTACAATGCTATCAGTTCCTTCTTACCTGGGCACCGCTGTTCACTGCATCTTCTCACTTCCTCGCCTGTCCCTTCACACTGCTGTCCTGTTAGAGCAGCACCCTGACAAGTTCTCATTCTCCTTTCCCAGCCACCATCGCAGGACTTGGAACATCCACTCCAGTGAGTCCACTGATTCCACTGACCATTGGCTGAAAGAAATGTGCCCCCGTCAATGGCAGTAGCAACCACACATTTATTTAGACACCCTAAATCCGAGAACATTACAATTCCTTCAGTTTGCTTAGCCTGCCACCATGAATAAACTTTGTCCAAATATTTGACTTACTGGTCAAACATTAAGCATTTCGTGATTAGAAGATTTACGTGTTTGACTTTTCAAATGTGCTTTGACCCTCACTTGTAAAAACTGCAAGCTTAGTATTAAACTTTATCAACTTGGTTGTTAATTGGTCTCAGAGTCTTGTGCTTTTTTTATGGTTTTATTATCATGGTATACAGTAAAATTAGCTGTAGGATAATAGATTTTGTTCCTAAGAAGAAATAGTCATCTTGCCTTCCATGGTTCTTTGCGGTTTTATAGTTTGTGGATGTCATTTGTACAGAGAAGTTGGCCTTACCTGTACACTCAGGGTTGTAGCACTCTCTGCTTTCTGCCCATGGTCCTCTGCATTCAGAGCCCCCATGAGCAGCTGCTGTGCACTGCCGGCTCCTCTGCTGTGTCCCATTGGAGCATGTCACTGAACAGTGGCTCCACGAACTCCACTCCTGCCATTGTCCATCAACTAAGAAGCAGAAAGAAAGACAGGATAAGATGCTCCATGCAGAAGCCTATCAGGAGCACGCGGTAGCACTATCTGTAAAGATGAATCTCTGATGGTCTACAGTGTAAGGTCACACTGGCATCGGATTGTATCACTGATCTCTAAATTAGTACCACCTTATTTCTTGCTCCTGTCTCTTTTCTTTGTTTTTATTGTGATGATTAATCTTGATTGTCAATTTGATGGGCTTTAGAATTACCATGGTAACAATTATCTGAGCAGGTCTGTGAGGGATTATCCAGATTAGGTTAACTGAGTCCAGAAGAGCTACCTTTAATGTGTTTAGTAAAATTCTCTGGACTGGGATCCAAGACTGAATAAAAAGGAGAAAGGGACCTGGGTAGCATCCCACATAGCTATTTGCTTCCTGACTGTGGCTGCAATCTGACTAGCAACCTCTTGCTTTAGCTGCTGTGCTTTCCCTGCCATGATGGATTGTATCCCCTGCAACTGGGAACTAAAACAAGCTTGTCTTTCCTTTCATTGCTTTTGCCAGGCATTGTGTTGCAGCAACAAGACAAGTAATTAATGCCCACTACTTCTTTTCTGTTGATGCCTCAAGCCTTAGGCTATTAGAACATAAAAATGTGGCCAAAGACCTGGAAGATTGTTCAACACATCATACGGCTCATATTTTAGAGTAGTTAACTCCTAAAAATAAATATGGAAAGACATGCAAAGTAAGTAAATAGTATGCTGCTCAGGACAATTTCAGAATACTGTGAGAAAAGTGTTCAGAGGAACTGAGGCATATTCCTTGGCAGAATAAAGTTCCAGGTATTCCTTGAAGAATAATGAGAAAGTAGATAGGTTAAGAGTTGTCTGTAAAGGACATGCAAAGGTTCCTGGCAGCTGAACTGGACATTTTCAGAAACAGGATAAAAGATGTTATGAAAGGCACCCAGAAACCCAAGTAAAGCTAGGTAGCAAAGGTTGAGTAAAGGAAGAACTCTATTCTGGGCTTTTGACAGCTATGTTAGGAATTCTAGCCACTATTCTCAGGTAATTAACAAAGTTTTGGGGAGCTGGATAGGTAGCTCAGTGGATTAGAACACTGGAGGCTTTTGTACCCACAAGGTGGCTAATAACCTGTAACTCCAGTTCTAGGGGAATCTAAAGTCCTTCTTCTGACCTCCACAAGCACTCTACCACATGAGTGCACTTACACAATACACTCATAGGCATAAAAATAAAAGTAATAAAAGATAATTTTTTGAAGTACTTAAATAGAGGATTCTGTGACCAGTTCTAGTGCTGCGTGGAGAAAATACTCAGAAGGCTCTGGAGAGTCTTGGAACATTAGAAAGCTAAGAGATGATAGTATGGGAACTTCTGAAAGAATAGCATTAAGAGCAGGATTAGAGAAAACATCCAGACAACTCCCATGTACCCTGTTGTCTGATGGTTTGATACAGACCATTGCATCTGAATTGTCTTTAGAGATTTATTCACTTAAATGGTTTTGAGACTTAGTTATCAGAAAAGTGATAGTTGCTGATAAGAGAGAAATGAAAGTACACAAGTCTCAACTTCAAATATTTTTAAGTGTATTACATTATACATGTAAGCAAGTCAACTGTCAAAGGCAAAAATATTTTAAAATGCTACATGAGGTACATAGGGTTACATAGGAGAGATCATATCTAAACAGGTGATTATTAGGATGGTGGATTTAGAAATGTTCACAAAGCAATCAGAAC
Organism: Rhizomys pruinosus; assembly: GCA_009823505.1. NCBI lineage: Eukaryota > Metazoa > Chordata > Mammalia > Rodentia > Spalacidae > Rhizomys > Rhizomys pruinosus. Next base: position 587,394 of record VZQC01008536.1, on the reverse strand, counting down.
TGTCAAAGGCAAATGCTACAAAACAGAAGTGGAGGATTCAGCTGAAAACAGTGGCCTAAAATGCATAAACTACAAGCTCGAGAGATGGCTCAGTGGTTAAGAGCACTGGCTGCTCTTGCAGAGGACACAGGTTAAATTCCCAGCACTTATATTGTGGGTAACAACTATTCTAACTCCAGTACCAGAGGATCTGACACTGCCTTCTGACCTCCTCAACCATTGCAGGACATGGATGCACTTACATGCATGCAGGAAATACACTCATATGTATACAATAAAAATAATAAAATTTAATACTTCATAAACTAGCATATAAATGATATAAATGCACTCCAAGATGGCTGCCTACTTTTACCAATATAATTGTATATTTGACTATATATGAAATGGAATTCTTTATCAATCTAAATTTTTTTTTTTTATTTCGGTATGTGTATCAATGTACTGTCTGCATGCAGGTTTGTGCACCCGTGTCGTGCAATGCCGCGGAGGTCAGAAGAGGGTCTCAGATTCCCCTGGAACTGGAGTTCTCCTGGAATTGGAGTTTCAGACGGCTCTCAGCCGCCATGTGGGTGCTGGGGATCGAACCCGGGTCCTCTGTAAGAGCTGTCGGCGCTCTTAACCGCTAGGCCATCTCTCCAGCCCCCAATCTAAATTTCTTACATAAGCTAATGCTGCTGTGAAAATCCTTCTAGGCAAAACAAAAAGCTTGAGAAAGTAAGTACTTTCAACCTAATTTTAAGCCTCACATGTAGCTCTTAAATAGGGATTGTTCAATGGATATCTAGCTGTACTAAAACCTTTGCAAGATTAGAAAATCACAAGATGCCAATTTAGTTATCCCATTCATGTAATAATACATACTCACTTTATTAAAAACACCTGATACAATCTTATTTGGCCACACAGCACACTTACCAGACCAAAAAGAAGTTCTTATGAATCAATAGGACATTATAAATTGTCAATTTCCCCTCCATTTTTAGCTTTCCATCTGAATGCATTTTTTTTATTTCAGAAATTTGCTTTTCAAAGGCTACAGTAAACTTCCCCTATGAAAATTTGCTATTTCAAGAAGTCTGAGAAGGATGTATAAAAATAAGAGCTTGCTATGTACTCTCACATTCTATTTGGTAAAGGAATTACAAGTATACCTCTAACTGTGAACATCTCAATGGTAAGACAGGAAGAGGTAAATTAGATGATGCTGCCCTATGGATACTAATAAAAGACAGGAACCAGTGGCACCTTTAGGGGTTCTGATTCAAAGTAGCTTTTACGTTATTGCCCCATGAATGTAATAGTCACACAGTCACTGGTAAAATAAAGGAGAATATGTATATTTAGTTAATGAGACATGAAGTTAAGAATGAGATAGTCAAATGTGGACATTTGGCAAGACAGAGGGTAGATGTCTATAGAAATAAGGAAAGCCAGGTGTGGTGGCACATGCCTTTAATCCCAGCATTCAGGAGGTAGAGGCAAGGTTGATTTCTGTGAGTTCAAGGCCAGCCTGGTCTACATAGTGAGTTCCAGGCCAGCAGTGACTAAAGGGAGACCCTGTCTCACAAAGACAAAAAAGAAAGAAAGAAATAAGGAAAGGCCTTGCTAGAAAGAGATGAGGAAAATTAAGAGGATCTACTTGTGAAGAGCTTTATTTACTACAAAAGATCATGCTGCCTGTGTACCTCATGTGCCATTTCAGACATGTAATAAAGTTAGTTCTTCAGTCCTTCCTGACCATGTATGTATTTTAGGTTTTGGCTAAAGTTCAAGAAAGGTTTAATAATAGAAACAAGATATTTTGAGGTTAAAAACTATAAAACATCTATAAAACATGCATTTGAAATACTGTTTATAAAGTCAGTTACAACAAGAAATAGAAGATGCATCAATCAACTGGACATTTTTGCCATTTTATTTAATACTAGAAAGTGGAAGTTCATTTTATTGAACATTAACTGCACTATTCTGAAATAATTGACTTGGTAAAGCAACTCACTGCCTATTTAAAATAAAATGGGAAATCATAATAAAAAATGACATGCAAAATTCCATATATATTATTTCTTACAATTTTTTAATTTATTATTTTTATGTGTATGAGTGTGCTGTCTGCATGTAGGTTGGTCCACCTGTGTCATGCAATGCTGCAGAGGTCAGAAGAGAGCATTGGAATCCCCTGGAACTGGAGCTAAAGATGGTTCTTAGCCACTATGTGGGTGCTGGGAATCGAACCTGGGTCCTCTGCAAGAGCAGTCGGTGCTCTTATTGCCATCTCCCCAGGCCCCCCCCCCACACAGTGTATATTTTTTCAGACTGATGAGTACATGTGACCAGAAAAGTAAAATACTGAAAGTCAGAAATGATTGGTACACATGAATTTCTTTTAGGAGCAATGTGAGATATCATCATTTTGTTAAGTTTTTGTTTTACTTCAGCCTTATAGTATATCCTGGAATTTAAAAAAAAAAACATTAATTACTATGTTATTTAAAGGATCTCACTCGTCTCCTATGTATTCCTGGAGATGGTAGTCTCTTACTGAATAAGAAAGAATCCATAAGAGGGCAGAAGAGTTTCTAGGAAGTAGAAATTCAATTCTACTTTGGACTTTTTGGCATTTCCAAACAGAATGTGTGGATTATGTTTCGGGGTGAATGCTGAAGTATTTATGGCCAACAACCATTCATCAAGATACCACCATCTATTTATTTAAAAATTACCACTCGCATTGGTACTCTAGAAAAATTAATGGATATCTGAAGTTTATCTGAAGTTTAACAGGAGAGACAAAGTAGTGAAGAGTCTGCTTTTCTTTGAACTCACATGCCAGGTTTGCTTTTCACCTGCTCCTAGAAGGCAACAGACAAGCAATGACTCTTCTCAACTAGCATCAGCCTCTGTGACTTCTGTGAGCTTGTCACAGTGATAAGATGGACTTCCCACAGCTTTATTAACCCTAGACATTTGAAAAGAGCTCAGTGGTTTTGGTTTATTATATAACTGTTTCTCTGTTGAATTCTGATTCATAAAGTCCTATTCTGTCATGAACATTGTTCCCTGGTAAGTTAGTGAAATGTAAAACTCCATAACCCTATTGGAGGGTTTATCTTAAGTAAAGGCTTCCAGAAAAGTTAAGGAGTCACTGGTGTTACTCTTCTAAACTCTGGGAGCACTGTAATGACTACAGCTGACCAATGTCTGATGCTATGTCTGGCTATGCAAAAACAATATATGAATGAAGAAGAATTTCTGCTTAAAGTATCATGAAGATAGTATAGGAAATGGGGCCGGATGATAGGGGAATGCTGTGCAAGTTCTCCTGGGAGATAATACAATGGCTAAGTCACAGTCACTAGAAGGAGCAAACATTGCAAAGACTAACAGGAAGTTCTACATAAAGTTCAAAGTCTTGAAGTCCAAAAAACTTTGTGCCTTAGGAAGAAGAGAGAAGAGTAGGATTTAAGAAGAAGGAAAGTGGCTAGAGACAGATTCGGATGATATACAGAAGCCAGAATGACAGCGCACTGAAGGCCGTGTGACCCAGAGAGCTGCGTAGGATGAAAAAGTTTTAGACTTTTTTATTGTTCTGTGTTGGGTAAATTACACAAGGCCAAGAATGCTGGGAAGGAGAGGAACCACAACTCTACACTATGATCTAGACAAGGCTAGTGGCAGATTTTTCTTGATATTGTGATGACAGAACTAACATTAAAAAATCGGAGTATTTTTTGGTGATTGGTATGGGTAAAGGGAAATTTCTTTTATTGGGTTTTGGACCAGTGTTCACATAGGTGAGGGGGTATAGAAGCCTGATTTTATTTTTCTATTTTTAAGATATTTAATTTAGAAGGGAATTTTAGACCTAGTACATAGATTGTTGCATTAAATAAATTGTGTTTAACATTGTGCCTCTGTAGCTTAGACATCTTTTTTAAAAGATCAACTATGTTGTTTATCATATGGTAAGAAATTTCATTTGTCTAGCAATATGACAGAGGTAGTTTTCTTTTTTCTAAGACTTATGACCTCTCCTGCCATATGTATTCGGTTATGTTCATAGTGCCACCCATGAGTTCCCTCCTGCCGAGAGGGCTTTAAGTCCAATTGGATAGCTGCTGATTACCCCCTAGAGAGAAGTCCCACTCCTGCACCAACAGAAGTAGTTTCCTGTACCAGTTGTGGTTATTAGGCTTTACAGTGGGTTGGCCCCTTTTTCTCCCTTTGCAGCTTCCATAGTATCCTCAAGAACTGTGACAGTTGGTCTTCAGGGAGGAGGAGGTTTCCAGGTCAGTCCCAGATCCATAGCTCCAAGTCCTGTGTCTGAAGTATGTCTTGACTTCAGCATTTATATTCCAAGAAACAATAAAGGGCTCTTACACATTCACTCATGTTCACATACGGTATGTGTGATTTTCAATGAACTTACTTCACTTCTAAGGGTTTGCATAGGTTGAAAATAAAGACAAATATAATAAGATATCCATCCTGTAGAATCCAAAAGAAAGCAGGGGTAACCATACCTACATAAAAATGGAGGGATTTAACTCAAATCAGCAAGAAAAGACATTGGGTCAAAGAATAAATCAATGAGGAAATTGAAAGAGAATTCTCTAAATAACTGAGAATGAAGACATACCATAGCAAATCCTGATACACCCAAAGTAGGATGCAAAGAACGCTCACAGCATTGTCATGTATACCAAAAAGGCTTAAATCTCTAAAATAAACATCTTATCACTGTACCTGGAGGCATCAGAAAAAAGGATAATGAATGAAGCTCACATTTAGTAGAAGAAAGGAAGTAAAAGATGTCTGAGCAGAATGAAATGAGAGTAAAACAAGCAAAGAAACAAAGCAGACAGACTGCAAGCCAGGTTAAATTTAAGTACATGAAATGAGGGGAATACACGGAGACCTTGCAAGCAATTCTTCAGAAATGAAGAAGGAGAATTAGAGAATATCATATACTAAAGTATGCCAACAAATTTCCTAACTCAGAAGAAATGGATGAATGGTTAGATACACATATCATCTTGAATCATGAAGAAACAGAAAACCTAACCAGACCAATAAAAATGTAGAAAGATGGAATCAGCAATAAGTCTCCCATACATAACCATACAACAGTGAAGAAGCTAAGATAACCAACCCAACAGAGTGTGGGGCCACTTTCCAGTGCTGATCTCTAACAAACATTTGAAAAACTACCAAAGCTTCTCTAGTTAGTATAAGGTATTGGAAAGAAAGAACTCTTCCAAACATTCTATGAATATGTTATTATTTTGAAATTAAAACTAGAGAAAGACACACAAAAAGGAAGACTATAGGTTAATATTCTTCGGAAATACCTATGTAAAACTCTTCACCAAAACTATTTTGCTAGTATAGCAAATAAATTCCAATAACATGTTTAAAAGATTATTCAATATGCTCAAGTTGGATTCATTCCTGGAATAGAAGGATGAATCACCATAAATGAATCAATAAGCACGGGACATCACATCAGGCTTATAAAGGACAGAACCCATATTATCATCTCAATAGTAGCAAAAAACCATTTGATCAAATCCAACATCACTGCATGAGAGAAACACTTAATATTTCAGACATAAAAGAAGGGTATCTTCTTTTATGTCTGAAATATTAAATAAATAAACAAAAAAAACAATAAAGGCCAGATACAGTAAGCAAATAGCTAGAATTAAATGGAATGAGTGAAGCAAAGCTGAAATCTTGTGTCTGAGATTTGTAACCAGGCAAGGATGCCAACAGTCACCACATAGTTTTCAACATCGAGTGAGAAGCCCAAGTCAAATCATATAAGAGAAAGAAAGAACATCCAAACAGACAAAAAGATGTTCACTTTTCACTGATTGCAGATGATATGATCCCATATAAACAAAAACCAGATGAGACTTTATTAAAAATTAATAAATTAGTTTGACAAAGTCATTTTATACAAAGTCAACATATAAAAGTCAGCAGTACTGTTACCACCAACAGCAAATTATTTGAAAAAGAAAAGAACAAAGTGCTCCCATTTATACTAGTTATAAAACAATATTCAGGAATAAGTTTAACTGAAAAAGTAAAATATCCCTACCATAAAAGTTACAAAACATGAGTGAAAGAAATTGAAGAGAGGATATGAAAAAAAGCCTGAGTTTGGTTGGTTGAGGGAATGTAAACATAAGTTAGCATTCACACTGATTTTATGAGTACCATTCACTGCTCCCATTCATTTATACAGTGTGCATGTGTGTGTGTGTGTGCGTGTGTGTGTGTGTGTGTTTAGATCAGAGAACAACTTGGAGTAACTGGTTTTCTCTTTATACCATGTTCCTCAGGCTAAATTCAGGCCATCAAGATCAGGCTTTTTATTTATTTACTTATTAATTATTTATTTATTTATTTATTTATTTATTTATTTAATTTTTTTGTCTTTTTGAGACAGGGTCTCCCTGTAGCCCCAGCTGTCCTGGAACTCACTCTGTAGACCAGGCTGGCTTTGAACTCACAAAGATCCGCCTGCCTCTGCCTCCTAAATGCTAGGATTAAAGGCATGCGCCACCATGCCCAGCTTTTTTTTTCGGGGGGGGTCAGGCTTTTTAATAAATCCCTATCACTGAGCTGTTTTGTTGGTACCTTTTTTGTTGTTGTTGTTATTTTAATAGTACCTCACAGTTAAGAGATTGCTTTGAGTCCTAGATGAGACTTTGAGCTTCCAAACAGTTTGGGGATTCTTTATACACAGTGGCCGGCCTTTTGAGGTTTAACTTAGTGCATTTTGCAATTTTAAGATGGCCATCAGAGCTGGGCGTGGTGGCACACGCCTTTAATCCAAGCATTTAGGAGGCAGAGGCAGGCGGATCTTTGTGAGTTCAAAGCCAGCCTGGTTTACAGAGTGAGTTCCAGGACAGCTGGGGCTACAGGGAGACCCTGTCTTGAGAAGACAAAAAAAAAAAAAAGATGGCCATCAGATAATGGAGATAAGGAATAGAAGGATTTTGTTTAAAAGTTATTATGTTTGGGTATCTGTTTCATGTGAGATATAGTTGTAATGATTAATTTGATTGTCAACATGAAAATAGCCATAGAAATAAATCTCTGGGCATGTTTGTGACAGACTGTCTAGATTAGGTTATTTGAGGTAGGAAGATCTTCCTTAAAGTGTAGGTGGTACATTCTCTAAGTCCTAGCTCGAGTAAAAAGACGAAAGTAAGCTGAGCATAAACATGAGCTGTCATCTGTTTCCTGACTGTAGATGGAATAGATGGAGTATGACTGGCTGCCTTAAGCTCCTGCCTTGAGGACTTCCCCACTGTGAAGCACCACTGTGCCCTTGAACTGTCAGCAAAAATAAACCCTTCTTTCATTAAGTTTCATTTGTCAGGTTTTTGTCACAGCAACAAGTAACCTATCAAAACAACAGTGAACTTTTTTTCACAGAACTAGAAAAGGCAATTTTCACATTTCAATGGATCACTAAAGCCACAAATAGACAAAGCAATCTTTAGCAAGAAGAGCGAAGCAGCAAACACTTCATAACATGACTTCAAAATATAATCCCTACCTGTAATAGTCAAAACAGCATGATACTGGCATAAAAACAGGCAAACTAACCAAAGAGACAAATAGGCAGCTGAAAAGCAAATCCATGCACTGACAGCCAGATGAATTTTGAAAGAGGTTTAAAAAGCATTGGAGAAAGAATAGCTTTTTTAATAAACAGCGATGGAAAAACTGGAAATCCATATGTGGAAAAATGGAACTAGACTCAATTCTCATTGGTTACAAAAATCAACTCAAATTGGAGTCAGAACTTAGCTGTAAGATCTGAAACAATGAAACTATTAGAAAAGAACATAGGTGAATAAATTCTGAACATTGGGATGGACAAAAATCATAGCAAAAAAAAAAAAAAAAAAGGTTAACAAGTGAGATTACATCAAACCAAACTTTCTCACAGTAAAACAATCATCAGTTAAGGGACAATATACAGAGTAGGAAAAATATTTGTAAACTATACACATAAGAAGGAATTAGCATCCAAAGCACTTGAGTGACTCTTTAAAAATCAAAAGGACAGTGGTGGCGCACGCCTTTAATCCTAGCACTTGGGAGGCAGAGACAGGCGGATCTTTGTGAGTTCAAGGCCAGCCTGGTCTACAAGGTGAGTTCCAGGACAGCTGGGGCTACAGGGAAACCCTGTCTTGAAAAGACCAAAAAAAAAAAAAAATCAAAAGGACAAATAATCTTAACTTAAAATAGGCATTCGTTGGCCGGGGGTGGTGGCACATGCCTTTAATCCTAGCACTCGGGAGGCAGAAGCAGGCAGATCTCTGTGAGTTCAAGCCAGCCTGGTTTACAGAGTGAGGTCCAGGACAGCCAAAGCTACAGGGAGACCCTGCATCAAAAAGACCAAAAAGAAGAAAAATAGGCATTTGTCATCAACAGAAATCTCTTCAAAGAAGACATATATGCATCTACTATGTGTATAAAAAACACAAGAGAAACCAAATCAAAACCACAATTATATATAACCTTCACTCATGAAGAACAGCTATTATCAAGTTGATAAAGAGTTAAAGAAAAGGGTATCCTTGCACACTATTGATGAGACTATAAATTAAGAGAGGCTTTATGGACTACTTAATAGAATTTTCTCAAGTAATTTATTCATTATGGAAAACAATAAGAATTGCGAATATAACTATGATATGATCCATCAATCAGTAGGTGAGACAATCTCTTGCACTCCCATGCTTCTTGTAGTACTACCATAAGAGTCAAGACATAGAAGTAACTTGTAGCAACTGATCAATGGACAAAAATGTGTGGTACAAACGCACAATGAAATAATATTCATTATGAAAACAAGGGAAATCAACATAGCACACATCAACTGGAGATCATTAAGCTAAGTGAAATAAACCAGAAACAAAAAAGGTTAAGTGTCATATGCTATTTTCTGTGGAATCTAAATTTGTTGATCTTAAAAACAGAATAGTCAGGCTGGAGAGATGGCTCAGCATTTAAAAGCATTATCTGTTCTTAAATAAGACCTGGGTTCCTTTGTTCGAATCCCAGCACCTACATGGTGGCTAATGGTAGTCTATAACTCCAGTTCCAGGGGATCCAATACCTCCTTCTGTCTTCCATGAGCACTGCACAACACAGGTGCACTTACATACATGCAGGCATAACACTCATACACATAAAATAAAGATAAATAAATATGAATAATTAAAAAAAACAGAATAGTTGTTGCTAGAGGCTGAGGACCATAGGAGGAAGGACTGATGGAGAAATATTTATCAATGGATGATAGATTCCATTTAGATAGCAGAAAGATTCTGATATTGTGTTTCACAGTATCTGAATGAAGATAATGACAAGGTGCTATACATTAAAAAGTTTTACCTCTAAATTTTCCTTGAAACCTAACTTCCTCTTTTTTTTTTTTTGGTCTTTTCGAGACAGGGTCTCCCTGTAGCCCCAGCTGCCCTGGAACTCACTCTGTAGACCAGGCTGGCTTTGAACTCACAAAGATCCACCTGCCTCTGCCTCCCAAGAGCTAGGATTAAAGGTGTGAGCCACCACGCACAGCTAACTTTCTCTTTTCTTTAACCCTCATAGAAAACTTCTTTTGAAAATAGTGCACTAGACACTGTGATTTCTTCTGTGAAATGCAGGCAGGCCAGAGTAAACATTTTCTAAGCCCTTTTCAATTCCTTTCAATTTCCATGATAAGCATTTACAGTTCGATTCTTTTATTTTAATGTTATCTTTCAATTTAAAAACTATTGCTTTATGCGCCACTATACAACAGTGAATAAGAACAGAGGACAATAAGGTTTTATTTCTGAAGCAGGGAGAATTCTGAGGGTTCAAACTGTCTCACCATTATGTAATATGATCCCTAATACAACAAAGTCACACTAGAAAGTTATGCTTTACTTCAGAGATATGAAAAATTGCCAGATTTTCTGGAGCCAGAAGAGTTATAAATGCAAAGCCTAGATGTTTAGGTCTCTGATATTTATGTTGTTATATGGACTTCATTCTGCCAGACATGCCAAGGCCAATCTGGAAACAACAACTGTCTCTTGTATATAAGCCCCAAATTAATGCTTTTATTATGTTTTAATAAAAATAGGGTCTTTAGTCTGCTTTCAAATAGAGACCAATAATTGTTTACAACACAGAATGGATGAAACATTACTAATAAAATTAGAATGGATTATATTATCATTCATTAAGTCATGCATATTTTGGATACTAAATTTACTATTTCATGAGTGATTCTATTTGAAGATTGTGAATTGACTAAGAGAGAGAAAGGACTTGTTAGTACAGAATTCTGATACATTGCTTTAAAGTTATCTTAAATTTGGGCTGGAGAGATGGCCTAGCGGTTAAGAGTTAAGAGCGCCGACCGCCCTTACAGAGGATCCGGGTTCGATCCCCAGCACCCACATGGTGGCCGAGAAACGTCTGAAAACGTCTGAAACTCCAGTTCCAGGAGAACTCCAGTTCCAGGGGAATCCGACACCCTCTTCTGACCTCCGTGGCATTGCACTACACGGGTGCACAAACTTGCATGCAGACCAGTACATTCATACACATACAGAAATAAATAAAATAAAAAAAAAATTTTTTTAAAGTTATCTTAAATTTAATGCTGGAAAAGTCAGAGAGCTCAAAGTTTGCCTTTAGTTAGGGGTTACCCAGGAATCTAGAAATATCCTTTGTGAACACAAGGATCAAATGTTTAAAAAGAGCCTGACTACTTCCTATGCAAATAAGTTGGAGGGGAAAAAAATCTTTTTCCTACTTGCCATTTCAAAATGAGTTATAATGAAAGAGCAATCAAAGTACTATATTATTTTAGAGGCTAGAATTGCATATATAATCAAGTGACTCTAATAAAATTTAAAAGGATTTTTCGAAAATAAAAGGAAGTTGAAACAAAGTTGAAATGAAAAAAAAAAAAAGTAAAGCAAACACCAACACAAATAAATGGGCAATTAACATAAAATTCTTACAGGCTTAAAGGTGACAGAATGGTGATAAAAATCTAAACTGACACAAAATACATAGAATCACCATGAAGCAGACTAGAATATTAAAAAGTTAAAACACAAAGTAATTAAAACTCAGGTTAATGGGGCGACATTTGAATATCAAATTATAACATCCTCATGCAGAGACGATTGTAGACCTATGAACTTAATGCTGGCAAATGCTTAGCATCTCCCCACTCAGTGCCCTCCCCAGAAGCACTCCCTGCAGAGGGACAGGCAGGTCAACCTCCTGTAAGTGCTGAAGATCAAAATGTTAGGTCAGTGGGAGGCAGAAGCAAGAGGTGTTTCAGGGCAGCTATCCTTTGGCAGTTCCTGCCTCTCAGGATTTGCAAAAGTATGCAAATGTGCCTGGGAACCACACCTGGCAGTATTCTTCTGCAAGGATTGTGGACTCAGAAGAATGCTGGCTCAACCCAATCAGTAGAATGACCCTGCTCAGCTCCACAAGCAGGCATAGGCATGTAGGTCAATTTAAATACAAGCCTGGAAGAGTCTCTTTGAGTCTGCGATTAAGGCTATAAGCTTAATATATATATATAGTATATATTATATATATATATAAATATTATATATATAATTATATATTAATTCTGATGGGGTGGAAGTGATAGACTCAGTAGTTAGAGAACTGGCATGTTCTTGTAGAGAACCTGGGTAGTTTGGTTTCCCAGAGCACCCAGCATTGATGGCTAAAAACCATCATAACACTCAGTTCCAGGGGATCTACACTGACCATCAGGCATTAGACACGTTCACTTATTAATGCTGGAAATTATTCATAACTTACTATAATAAAATTAAAATATTCTAAAAATACCTTGTTTATTTGATCTATTTCTTCCCAAAGCCCCTAACATTAAGGTAATATCCTCAAACGTTGTACAAACTAAGAGTGAACTCCTCTACTTTATATTATTTTGTGTGTTTCACGAGCAGTCCTACTGAATTTGAGTTCACTCTTACTATATTCGATCAGTAGTGAGTGCTGGAGTCTATATCATAAATGATTACAAATGTAAAATATGAAGAAAAAAATAAGTTTAAGTAGACAGGAAGCCAATTTAAGAATGTCTGAATGTGTTCTGATTCCAACGCTCATTTGTGCTATTAAACTATAACTAAATTTAATTACACATGTTCTAGTATATACAAAGGAATCATACATAGTCTTAATCATATTTATGTATTTGATCTTTTTTTGGCTGTCAGTTATTATTTATTATTGCTCTCTTATTTATAGGATACTACATGGATATTTATCGGACTGAGAACAATGTCAACCCTATGAAGAAACTAAATACAAAAAAATTGAATCTTTTGTCTCTGTAATTCTCAACTATAGACGAGATAGAATAATATTATTAAAAACATTTATATATTTATAAAGTTTGAGGTTTTGACTAAAACCAAGATTTTTGAGAATGTCTTAATTTTGGTATAAGGGTTTTTATTTTGAGGATCTGTGTGGATAATAATTTCATAATGAAGCATGCCAGAAAAAGCAGGTATAGTATTTCTGACTTCTTTTCTGTAGTTAGTTAAATATAAATAAAAAGAGAAAACCACTAAAGTCAGGCTTTCAAGTGATAATATCTGCCCATAAGGAAAGTCTCTCTAGGGACATCAGAGGGTGAATTCCATATAGCTAGCCCCACTGTTATGAGAATCTTGCTTATACTAACAGCTAGGCTGGGTTATCTTAGACCTAACCGTCTATGAGAACATTATTGATAGACATTTTTCATCTTCTATGTTAAAAACCAAAATTATTCGTATGACATCCCACAGTACCAAACATTAGTTTCTTAGCTAACATGAATGACTGCTACTTTGTTACCAATTATTAGAGATAAGGACATTTTTTTTTTTTAGTATAATTATCAATCTCCCCTTCCTAACAATGTCCTGTCTAGGCTGCCCTATTTTCTTAAACTCTCATCCAAATCACTTAACAAGTCAAACCCAGATCCTTTAAGGAGTCCTTTCTAACACTCTCTAAAGGGTCTTGGGTGAGCCTTGTCAGAAGTCATTGACATAATAAGAAATAATAACAGTTCTTGATAGCATTTTGTAATTTACTAAATCTGTTAACTATAGCACCTTACATTGCCAGTCTTCTTAACAGTACCATGGGAAATGTTAGGAACATAACTGCATGGAAGATATGTAGGAAATTGAAAAGAAATTCCATGCACTTGAATTTGTCAGTTGCCCGCATCATGCACTGAATATCCAATTAGGGACTGTTGTAAACTTTCAGAGAAAAATAGCAGAAACAACAAAAATAGGCGAGCTAAGATTTATTTAGGTTAAGAAAAAAGATCATTAAAGACATACTGAACACATGCATACATATACCCTCCATAATAACAAATTAATTTTGAACATAGATGACAAAATTCCTGTTGGTGCTCTAGGCTTCTGTCCCTCCCCCTCCCCTTTCCTTTCGTCCCACCCGACACCCCACCCCCACCCAACAGCAGCTCCTGTTCTCAGACATGTCTTAATTCAGTACCTATAATGGTGAGTGTTTAATTGTCAACTTGAGGGCATCCTCAACGAGCCTAGGAGTGAAGCCCTGGGTCATGGCTGTGAGCTGATTATCTAGATTAAGGTTAGATTTTTGAGTATACACTGGGAAATTATCCTGCATTACTTAATTGAGTGTGGGAAGACATTTAATTGTGGTCAGGACCATTCTCTGAGGCAGGGGGGATCCTGGACTGTTTAAAGAGGAGAGAAAGACGCAGCTAGCAAACATCCATGATTCTTTCTACCTGTGGATTTGTTAATGACCAGCCTTTAATATCCAGCTCCCTTGACCTCCCTGGACCTGGGAGGCATGTACTCTGAAGACTGTGAGAATAAGATTAGCCTTTTTCCTTTATGTGTGTGTGTCAGGGTGTTGTATTACAGCAACTAGTACAGGAAAAAGGAAACGAAGACAGTGATAAGCAACAATAAATAAGGGAGGAGATAGAGTCACGTCCTCAAGACTTCTCCTCCCTCCCTCCCTCCCTCCTCCTCCCTCCCCTCCCTCCCCTCCCTACTCCCTCCCTCCTCCTCCTCCTCCTTGCTTCCTTCCATGGTTTTCTCTCATGTCAAAGGATGTGGACGAAAGTTAGACATTTACTAAGAGAAGTATCGGATAGATATTATCTACTTTTCAATATATACCACACAGTTTTGTCTATAAATATTCATTTATTTAACATGAACACTATACGTCATCCTGAAAGTACCTTATAGAGCTCATGAACAATTTGTAAAAGAAAGATGAATGATCTTGCATAATCCAACAATGCTAACACAAACGAACACACTCACATTGTTAAATCTTATAATAGTAGTGAAGACATGTGTAATTTATGGTGTGTGTTTCTGTCCTTTCTGTACTTCACTCAGTCCAACCAAGGGAATCTTGGCTAGTTTTAACCCAATTACTGTACTAGTGCTGTACTTCCTATGGCTGCTATATTCTCAAAGTTGATGGCCCAGGTATCTCAGATTCAATGTTAAAACAGCTATTAGCAAGAGCCTTAGAATCAACAAAGTTTTTATTAAGACTAGGGCACTGCATTCAACTTCTTACACAGTTATGTCTGGACCTTCTTAATTTCTTCAGATCATGAACTGTATTATTATTATTATTGTTATTATTATTTCTTATTATTTTTTTGTTTTTCGAGACGCTTCGTCTCCAAGTTAGCCCCAGTTTTCCTGAAACTCACTATGTAGGACCAGGGTGGCCTTGTGAACCCACAAAGATTCCACCTGCCTCTGCCTATCGAGTGCTAGGATTTAAAGGTCTGCACCACCACGCTAGGCTCAAGGACTGTTTTATTTCCAATTGTGCCTTGCATCTAAGTTGATACCAACAATAGTTTTATAGTTAGTGAAAGGTTACTGAAATTTGCTATTAAACATTTATTTCTAAAGCGAATTTTCTATGTTTGTAGTAAATAATCTTATGCCTTTTAAATCACAATGGACACGTTTTGATAGGATATGAAGAGTTTGAAACATTACAGGTATTCGAATTACCTTTCCAGTTAACTACGATACATAAAATATTGGAATATCGAGCACAATAAGATGTTACATCTTTTTATTTATACTAGTTAAACTCAAGCAACAATAATATCAGGAAAAATGACATGATGGATTTAAGAATACAAAGCTGGCCTTATACAACTTACTTTTGATAATATTATTTTGAATAAGCACTAAAAAGTTTTAATAAATCATAGGAGAAGAGAATGTTAACTTGATGGTGTGTGTGTGTGTGGGTGCGTGTTGTGTGTGTATGTGTGTGGGGCTGCTTGTGTTTGTGTGTGTGTATGGGGGCATGTAACTATAGATGGAGAAAGAATACAAATGGCATCATAGTTCCCTGGGAATGAACTACAAGTAAGTACTTAAGACTTGGAGCCCTGAATATTCATAATTGTATAATTATTGAGTGCATACTAATAATTCACAGGAATCAAAAATTCTACTCAACAGAAATTCTTTCACTTTATCTGAATGGCAATAGGCAGAAAGATTGAGTAGTCCTTATAAGTAAAGGAAACAAGTCCATTATGTGACTACTATGTTTATACAGTGGGTAAATTTTCATCTTAAGATGTTTATTTATTTTTAAAATATCTTTCTTATTTAGTTCTTGAAAGCTTCACACGTTTACCCAATGTATTTCCACCATATCCATCCACCATTACCTTCACACACGTTTCTCTGGTGCTCCTTACCCCAACTTAACATTTCCAAAGCACTGAAGGATTGATCTATAACCCTAACATGGAGGATGTGCAGTCATTATCACACTGCTTCCATGCAGATTGTGTGAACTGGACAAATGAGAAAACTCCCCTAAGGAGAAGAGGAGGGATTTTTGTTTTCAATATTGCCCTTTGACATTTCCTAGCTTTTTGCTACTCAAGGACTTGCCTGTAGCTTTTGGGGAGGTTGCATCATTTATGCATTTTTGAATGTATAATTAGTCCCCAAATTCTGAGCCTTTTGAAACCAGATGAGCATTTTCTTTTTTCTTTTTTGTCACTATTTGTTACCTTTGAGATCTAAATGCACCATTATGCCAGGGATTCTCTTTGAAATAAATGGGCCAGGAACAGAATGTATCACAAGGTAGTAGCTAAATCAGGATGGACTATTAAGGAAGGAAAATTTTAAGGACGTGCTAAAATAACCTTATTAGAATAGAGTACGCGTATGATATTGCCTGGAATATCTGTACTTTACCCACATGGCCATTGCACATTTCATTTCTGACTGAACGCATGTTAGCGGAAAATGACATCCACGGAGAACCCAACTCTAAACCGGACCTCTGCTAGTTACAGTATGACGGTGACAACAACTTCAAGACCCCAAGGTCTGTGATTCTCAAAGGGAAAAACCCAGTTACAAAATTATAATCATATTGTAAAACGCATTAATGTGCACATTTAGAGAAATCTATTAAAGCTGAACACTGATAGTTACTCCCTCAAGAAAATATACAGCACTGCCGATAGTGAAATAAGGAAATTACCCAGTTTCTTTCCAGGGAAGTAAAAACAATGAGAGGAAACATTTACCACCGGGATTCAGCAGGTTTCACTCTCTATGTTCTGTACACACCAGAGACAATAGGTGAAGTGCATAAATGCAAGCTTCAGAGGACACCGAATATGCTTACCTGGGCAAGAGCGCATATTACAAGGCTGGCTGGTGCGGAGGTGTTTCAGGTCCTTCACAGGGCCTCCCTCCATACTGAGGAGGTGTGCATGACCTGGTTCTTGTTCTTTGGCCTCGGCCACATGTAAACGAGCATAAGCTCCATGGTGACCACTCCTCCCAAACTCCATGTACTGTAATAAAGCAAAGAAGCTTCAACCACAAAGCCAGAGAGGTAAAGCCAAAGATTTTTTTTCCTGTATTAAGTTAAGAGAAAAACGAAAAAAAAAACTCATCAAATTAAAGTATGAAGATCATTTGCTACTCACTTTCCACTAAAAATTCTTATTACCATAATAACCATTTTTTTTAATTTAAAATGTTTGTTAACATAATAAAACCCTATATGTGCTTTTTCTTCATTTGAACCATAAATTGTAAATGAATGATTCCATTTTGGTCTGTTGTGTTGTTACTGGAAATGCCCTTCCTCCTCTTGGTAAAGCATTTACGAGTTATTTTTAAATAAGGTCAAGTAGGCAGAATATAGAAAATTCAATTTCTCACAATGGAGATGATATTTTAGAGTTAAATTTGCATTTATAGAGGTAAGAACCGACTTTATTTCTCGTCGATGTTTGAGGTTTCAGAAGAAACAAAACAAGTCGGTGGTATATCATAACCAATTAAATTTTTTTTCATTGATTTTTAAAATTTATGTACATTGTATGTAAGTGAACTCATGTAATGCAATGCCAAACAGAGGTCAGAAGAGTGCATTGGGTTCCCCTGGAAATGGAGTTTTTTTTTTTTTTTTTTTTTTTTTTCATTTGCTGGGAATTAAATCCAGGACCTCTGCAAGGGCAGCCAGGTTAAGATGGCTCTTAACCTATGATCCATCTCTAGCTCAGTGGGATATATTTTACATAGCTTTCTAAACTAACATTTTAGAAAATAGAAATAGTTTTGTTATTTCAATATGTGAATTTAAGTCATAGTCTTCTGAGTATGATGACCTGTTAACTTAATTGTTACTCAGTTAAGCTCCTCTTCTTTCCCATTCTGGTGCATAGTAAAAATGAAGGTCTCTAACAGCCAAAAAAACCAGATGATGGTTCCTCTTCTGATAGTTTGGTATAATTGTACATACTCCTAATAAATTATGTTAAATTTAAAAAATCCAAATTCTATAACTAATGATAAGATTAACATACCAATAGTTCAAATATTCTGACTATATAAGAAATTCAAACAAGCCAGAATCCCCACTGTGTAACTTTTTAAAAAAATTATATTTAAAAAAAAAAATTGTTTATTATTTTATGTGTATGAATGAAGTAGCACCTTTCTGGTGTATGTGAAACCATTGTATGTATATTGCACATGGAAGTCAGAAGAGGGCATTGGATACCTGGAACTGGAGTTATGGGTGGTAGTTAGCTTGCCATATTGGTGTGGATTTGAACCAGGTGGTCTTGGCACGAGCCATTGGTGGTTCTAAACCATTGAGCAGTCAGTCTTTCCAGCTCTCGATAACTGTTATTGTTATAAAAAACTATGGAGTGATTTCTGGGAACTGAGTATTGGTGTCTTTTCGTTGGTGTATCGGTTTTGTCTTTTAAAGAGAAAACCACAACATGCCTTCAAAGTTTAATTTCTGCTTTCTAGAATGTATAAATTACCACTGTCATCCTAATTCCTAATTCTTACATTTGGGACAGTGAGTAACTGCTCCTCACATATAAGTAAGTATTGCCCAGGAAAAATATTCCTTCTGAGTGAGAGCATCCTGATTTGATGCTGGGCATATGGCATAGAACACATTTAGTAGGTTCTGAGTTCAAATGTTTGAGGTTACACTCCCTGGGAATTCAGACTCATGTGACAGGAAAATTTGACAGAAAAAGGTGTTTATGTTTCAACTCCACATTGGTAAGGATAAGCACAAATTCATATACAATGGAAGTTATATTACACATGTAAATATGGTATTCCTAAAATTTACCTCGTGAATGTATTGATTAAATTGTTAATTTAAAGCTAAAATTTAGCTATTTAGCAAATGTATTACCAGAGATTCTTATCATTTTTGTGGTGAACCTACTTAACATGCACTCTCAGAGTTTGTCAAGAATCTGATATACTGTTATTAACTACAGTTAGATCTAATATTTCTACAGTGTGCGTACATATACCTTAAGATATCATGGAGTACACTTTAAATACAAACAGTTATACATGGAAATTTAAAACATGAAGAAACACATCTTAAAAGAATCCCACAAAAATTACATCTTAACAGTGAGGTGTAACACTTCTTTACATTTATGGAATCTCCACAACTTCACTCATAAAAAATTTTAGATGTTGAAAGAAAATGCCTGAATTTGAGAATTATTCAATGAAAAGTACTTAATGATTCTATTAAAATTGCTGAAAATTCTTTATTTCTTAAGTTACTATATAGGAAAAATTTAGGGGCGTGTAACAGTTTGTTCTTTTTGCTTCACTTGAAAAATCTAGGAATAGTAAGCTAATGGCCGATCTGTTGAGTAACAGCTCATACTCTTACGTGGTGTAGTTCGGCCTTTCCCCTGAGCCGGGATTCTTCGGATAGAAGTTAGGTAGCTCTTTGTTTCCGTGTTGTTACATAGAGAGGCGTATGCCTCGCTGGAACTATGCCAAGAAGGATTTTTATAAAAACTCCTATCTTCTGATTATATTCTTATTAATAATTTTATATTTTTGAGTACAGTTTCATAGCCTCTTTCTAGGTTTAATAACTCAATCCCTCTAATTGAATACCATGCCTTGTCGATCCTAAATTGATTATTGAACTATTTAAAATAGTTTATGGATATCTTTTATAGATAGTGCTCATATTCACAATACCCAGACACAATTTAATCACTCTTCAATTGGCAAATTTCTTCTTTGTGTCATCTAAAAATTAAAGCCCATGATATTTGGGTACTTAGTTAAAGTCATTATTCATTTTAGTCCTCTTAAAAAATTGTAAATTACCTAAACCTCATTTAGTAGACTCTTCACTTGATTTCTGGTGAGGTATTCATGCGACTCGGTCATATTTTTTTGTATGTGTACATGCTGAAACGTCCTGCATTTCTTTGTATTAGTGGACCTATTTTGTCCTGTAATCACTCATTGAATGTCAGAAGCTCCCCTGGAACTGCCCATTTACCGAGTTTTGTCAGTTTAATTTTATTGTTGAGTGTGCTGGGACATCACCCTTTTCCTTTTTTAAACCAGTGGTATTCCTTGCAAGAAACAGATATGCTCTTAATGTGAGCTTATCCATCCAGCCATCAATTAACATTTTTTAAATAGGTTCATTTTCTCTTATTTACCACCCTTTAACAAATAACTTTTTAATGATCGATTATTTTTATGACACTATTGAATTTCCAAGAAATTATAGCAATATTTTATAATATTTATTTTGATAACTTTAGAGTCCCTCCATAATTTGCTATTCGAGATTCCTTTTTGATAAGAGTTATGTAGAGATAGATAATTTGAATTTTAACTCGAACAAATCATCTATATAGTATCTTTTGTTAGTTTGGTAGTCTAGTCAAATTTGCTCTATTGAGGAAATTTCATAGTTAATAGTGAAAAATCTGTTAATACCAAACGTCATTTTAATATCAACTTCCATCAATTTTAGGATTTTTTTGTCTTCTGTTTTGTCTTTGGCACGCTATTAGCATTGTCTACCTCATTGTTGCCGCCCTGTTAGGTCTCAAATAAACTTATTCGAACATAACCCAAATTAACAGTGTCACCAGGTTTTGAAGTAAGCATGTATAAATGCTCTCATATTTAGACTGGGCTATATATAAAATAATTTCTTCAAGTGGAAGCCTTTTTCTTTAGGAATGAGTGAAGATGCAACTCTAACATTTATAAAAACACCCCTTAAATATAAACTTCAACAGACTCAGTAATATGTTGCATAGATCAGTGATTTTTCAACCATTTGAAGTGACATCATTACGGGGACTATTAACCTATTCTGAAGATTTTTGGCTGTGTTTTTACAATTTGTTTCCGGAGTATGTGGGCCCCGGCTTACACGACATTTCTCTAGTGGGTAGAAAACCCAGAATTCCAGGCATTGCCCCCATGAATCCCAGATTTATCAGGTCAAAAACCCTGCTGGCTGTTCTATCCGAAGAAAGAACCTTCGCCAGTCGACATTCGGCTGAAATTCAGTTGGAAAGTATTTCACTTACCTTAAGTACCATTGATTTTCCATTTCCTGATTGCCTCTTGTGTGTTCCATACTTTCTACTCTGAATAATCACCAACACAATTTGTCAAAAAAATTTTGTCCAAGGAACATCTCAAATTTCCCACCCCACCAGTGGAATTCTATTCTTTATATCTGTATAACACGCTTATTGCCCGATTCGTGACAATAAATGACCCAGCATTTGCTAATACCTAATCACTTTTCCTTCATGACTCTAAGAATTATTATAAGCTCTAATTCTTTCTCATTTCCACATATTTTGAAGTATCTTGATAGACATCCATTTTGTCCATTTTCTATAGCCATTTTCATTAATTTACCCAAATACCCCTATACTCAGTTTTAGTTCTGATTTTCAGTCTCCCCCCGACAAGTCAGCTATTGATTTTTGAGCTAATTTGAGAATTGATTTTTTAGAACGATGTTTATATTGGTTAAAATATTTCTTAAAGTTTAAACCTTTTTTAGGTCTTTTGAGGACAGGGTCTTCCTTAGTCCCAGCTGTCCTGGCGGCTTGCTCTGTAGACCAGGTGCCTTTGAAAACCTCCGGAAATGCTAGGATTAAGGCATGCACTACCAAGCACGGCTAAAGTTTAAACCTTTTAAGATTGACTTTTTATGTTTTACTTTTTTTCAAGATAAATTTTAAAATTAATAAAAAAAAAAAAAAAAAAAAAAAATAGGTAAATAAAATTTAAAAATAAAAACAAAATACCATATGAAAGAAAGGCTTATTTCCTTCAGTTAAATATTTATCTGGCATTTATAAAACAATGCAGTAGCTAAATTATCCTTCGTATTAAGAAAATTCTAAGTAAATGAACTAAAGCTATTCTCTTTAATTCAACAAGCTGAACTGGACTAATGATACACTTTTCTTGTGGGTATTATTCCATCCCCAAACTGTATATCAATAATTATGAAAATNAGCTCAGTAGTTAAGAGAACTGGATGTTCTTGTAGAGAACCTGAGTTTGGTTCCCAGCACCCACATGATGGCTAAAAACCATCCATAACTCCAGTTCCAGGGGATCCAACACAGGCATTGTAGAACACATGTGCATTTATACACATGCTGGCAATATATTCATACACTTAATAAATAAAATATTCTAAAAATACCTTGTTTATTTGATTTATTTCTTCCCAAAGCCCCTAACATTAAGGTAATATCCTCAAACGTTGTACAAACTAAGATGAATCTCCTCTACTTTATATTATTTTGTGTGTTTCAGAGCAGTCCTACTGAATTATGAGTTCACTCTTACTATATTGATCAGTAGTGAGTGCTGGATCTATTTCATAAATGATAAAAATGTAAAATAATGAAGAAAATAAGTTGTATAAGTAGACAGGAGCCAATTAAGAATTCTGAATGTGTTCTGAATTCCACACTCATTTGTTGCTCATTAAATTATATAACTAAATTTAATTACACATGTTCTAGTATATAAAAGGAATCATACATATGTATATATTTAGTGTATTTTGATCTTTTTTGCTGTCAGTTATTATTTATTATTGCTCTCTTATTTATAGGATACTACATGGATATTTATCGGACTGAGAAATGTCAAACCTGAAACTAAAAAACAAAAAAATTTGAATCTTTTGTCTCTGTAATTCTCAACTATAGACAGAATAAATAATATTTATAAAACATATTATATATTTATAAAGTTTGAGGTTTTGACTAAAACCAAGATTTTTGAGAACTGCTTAATTTTGGTATAAGGGATTTTATTTTGAGGATCTGTGTGGATATAATTTTCATAATGAGCATGCCAGAAAAAAGCAGGTATAGTATTTCTGACTCTTTTCTGTAGTTAAATATAAATAAAAGAGAAAACCACTAAAGTCAGGCTTTCAAGTGATAATATCTGCCCATAAGGAAAGTCTCTCTAGGGACATCAGAGGGTGAATTCCATATAGCTAGCCCCACTGTTATGAGAATCTTGCTTATACTAACAGCTAGGCTGGGTTATCTTAGACCTAACCGTCTATGAGAACATTATTGATAGACATTTTTCACTTCTATGTTAAAAACAAAATTATTCAGTATGACATCCCACAGTACCAAACATTAGTTTCTTAGCTAACATGAATGACTGCTACTTTGTTACCAATTATAGAGAATGGACATTTTTTTTTTCTAGATAATATAATCTCCCCTTCCTAACAATGTCCTATCTAGGCTGCCCTATTTTCTTAAACTCTCATCCAAATCACTTAACAAGTCAAACCCAGATCCTTTAAGGAGTCCTTTCTAACACTCTCTAAAGGGTCTTGGGTGAGCCTTGTCAGAAGTCATTGACATAATAAGAAATAATAACAGTTCTATGATAGCATTTTGTAATTTACTAAATCTGTTAACTATAGCACCTTACATTGCCAGTCTTCTTAACAGTACCATGGGAAATGTTAGGAACATAACTGCATGGAAGATATGTAGGAAATTGAAAAGAAATTCCATGCACTTGAATTTGTCAGTTGCCCGCATCATGCACTGAATATCCAATTAGGGACTGTTGTAAACTTTCAGAGAAAAATAGCAGAAACAACAAAATAGGCTGAGCTAAGATTTATTTAGGTAAGAAAAATAGATCATAAAGACAACTGAACACATGCATACATATACCCTCCATAATAACAAATTAATTTTGAACATAGATGACAAAATTCCTGTTGGTGCTCTAGGCTTCTGTCCCGTCCCCCTCCCCCTTTCCTTGTCGTCCCACCCCGAACCCCCCACCCCCACCAACAGCAGCTCCTGTTCTCAGACATGTCTTAATTCAGTACCTATAATGGTGAGTGTTAATTGTCAACTTGAGGGAATCCTCAACAGCCTAGGAGATAAGCCCTGGGCATGGCTGTGAGTGATTATCTAGATTAAGGTTAGATTTTTGAGTATGCCACTGAGGAATTATCCTGATTACATTAATTGATGTGGGAAGACATTTTAATTGTGGTCAGGACCATTCTCTGAGCAGGGGATCCTGGACTGTTTAAAGAGGAGAAAGACAGCAGCTAGCAAACATCCATTGATTGCTTCTCTACTGTGGATGTTACATGACCAGGCTTTAAATTCCAGCTCCCTTGACCTCCCTGACATGATGCATGTACCCTGAACTGTGGAGAAAAATAGATGCTTTTTTCCTTTATGTTGTTTGTGTCAGGGTTTTTTATTACAGCAACTATTACAGAAAAAGAAACTAAGACAGTAGCTAACAACTCAAATAAGGAAGTAGTACTTTTCTTTTCCTTCCCTCCCTCCCTCCCTCCCTCCCTCCCCTCCCTCCCTCCCTCTCTCCCTCCCTCCCTCCTTGCTTCCTTCCATGGTTTTCTCTCATGTCAAAGGATGTGGACGAAAGTTAGACATTTACTAAGAGAAGTATCGGATAGATATTATCTACTTTTAAATATACACACAGTTTTTCATAAAAATATTTCATTATTTAACATGAACACTATACGTCATCCTGAAAGTACCTTATAGAGCTCATGAACAATTTGTAAAAGAAAGATGAATGATCTTGCATAATCCAACAATGCTAACACAAACGAACACACTCACATTGTTAAATCTTATAATAGTAGTGAAGACATGTGTAATTTATGGTGTGTGTTTCTGTCCTTTCTGTACTTCACTCAGTCCAACCAAGGGAATCTTGGCTAGTTTTAACCCAATTACTGTACTAGTGCTGTACTTCCTATGGCTGCTATATTCTCAAAGTTGATGGCCCAGGTATCTCAGATTCAATGTTAAAACAGCTATTAGCAAGAGCCTTAGAATCAACAAAGTTTTTATTAAGACTAGGGCACTGCATTCAACTTCTTACACAGTTATGTCTGGACCTTCTTAATTTCTTCAGATCATGAACTGTATTATTATTATTATTGTTATTATTATTCTTATTATTTTTTTTGTCTTTTCGAGACGCTGTCTCCAAGTAGCCCCAGCTGTCCTAGAACTCACTCTGTAGACCAGGCTGGCCTTGAACTCACAAAGATCCACCTGCCTCTGCCTATCGAGTGCTAGGATTAAAGGTCTGCACCACCACGCTAGGCTCAAGGACTGTTTTATTTCCAATTGTGCCTTGCATCTAAGTTGATACCAACAATAGTTTTATAGTTAGTGAAGGTACTGAATTTTGCTATTAAACAGTTATTTCTAAAGAGAATTTCTAATGTTTGTAGTAAATATATCTTATGCCTTTTAAAATCACAATGGAAAAGTTTTGATAGATGATGAAGAGTTTGAAAAATTACAGGTATTAGAATTCCCTTTCAGTAACTAATATAATAATATTGGAATAGAGCACAATAAGTATTTTACATCTTTTATTATACTAGTAAACTCAACAACAAAAATATCAGGAAAAATGACATGATGGATTTAAGAATACAAAGCTGGCCTTATACAACTTACTTTTGATAATATTATTTTGAATAAGCACTAAAAAGTTTTAATAAATCATAGGAGAAGAGACATGGTTGAAATGATGTGTGTGTGTGTGTGTGTGTGAGTGTGTGTGTGTATGTGTGTGTGTGTGTGTGTGTGTGTATGGGGCATGTAACTATAGATGGAGAAAGAATACAAATGGCATCATAGTTCCCTGGGAATGAACTACAAGTAAGTACTTAAGACTTGGAGCCCTGAATATTCATAATTGTATAATTATTGAGTGCATACTAATAATTCACAGGAATCAAAAATTCTACTCAACAGAAATTCTTTCACTTTATCTGAATGGCAATAGGCAGAAAGATTGAGTAGTCCTTATAAGTAAAGGAAACAAGTCCATTATGTGACTACTATGTTTATACAGTGGGTAAATTTTCATACTTAAGATGTATTATTTATTTTTAAAATAACTTTCTTATTTAGTTCTTGAAAGCTTCACACGTTTACCCAATGTATTTCCACCATATCCATCCACCATTACCTTCACACACGTTTCTCTGGTGCTCCTTACCCCAACTTAACATTTCCAAAGCACTGAAGGATTGATCTATAACCCTAACATGGAGGATGTGCAGTCATTATCACACTGCTTCCATGCAGATTGTGTGAACTGGACAAATGAGAAAACTCCCCTAAGGAGAAGAGGAGGGATTTTTGTTTTCAATATTGCCCTTTGACATTTCCTAGCTTTTTGCTACTCAAGGACTTGCCTGTAGCTTTTGGGGAGGTTGCATCATTTATGCATTTTTGAATGTATAATTAGTCCCCAAATTCTGAGCCTTTTGAAACCAGAGATGAGCATTTCTTTTTCTTTTTGTAACTATTTGTTTGACATTTGAGTAATCTAAATGACACCATTATGCAGACTTCTCTTTGAAATAATGGGCAGAATTATCAAAGGTAGCTAAATCAGGATTGGACTATTTAATGGAAGGAAAATTTTAAGGAAGGATAAATACTCTCTTAGAATAGAGTAGCGTATGATATTGCCTGGAAATATCTGTACTTTACACATGGCCAGTGCACATTTCATTTCTTGACTGAACGAATGTTAGGGAATGACACCAGGAGAACCAACTCTAAACCGGACCTTGCTAGTTACAGTATGAAGGTGACAACCAACCTCAAGACCCAAGGGCTCCTTGTGATTCTCCCACAAGGGAAAACCCAGTACAAATATAATCATATTGTAAAACGCATTAATGTGCACATTTAGAGAAATCTATTAAAGCTGAACACTGATAGTTACTCCCTCAAGAAAATATACAGCACTGCCGATAGTGAAATAAGGAAATTACCCAGTTTCTTTCCAGGGAAGTAAAAACAATGAGAGGAAACATTTACCACCGGGATTCAGCAGGTTTCACTCTCTATGTTCTGTACACACCAGAGACAATAGGTGAAGTGCATAAATGCAAGCTTCAGAGGACACCGAATATGCTTACCTGGGCAGAGAGCAATATTACAAGGCTTGTGATGTGTTTCAGGTCCTTCACAGGGCCTCCCTCCATACTGAGGAGGTGTGCATGACCTGGTTCTTGTTCTTTGGCCTCGGCCACATGTAAACGAGCATAAGCTCCATGGTGACCACTCCTCCCAAACTCCATGTACTGTAATAAAGCAAAGAAGCTTCAACCACAAAGCCAGAGAGGTAAAGCCAAAGATTTTTTTCCTGTATAATTAAGAAGAAAACGAAAAACTCATCAAATAAAGTATGAAGATCATTTGATAACTCACTTCCAATAAAATTCTTATTACCATAAACATTTTTTTTAATTTAAAATGTGTTAAAATAATAAAACCCTATATGTGCTTTTTCTTCATTTGAACCATAAATTGTAAATGAATGATTCCATTTTGGTCTGTTGTGTTGTTACTGGAAATGCCCTTCCTCCTCTTGGTAAAGCATTTACGAGTTATTTTTAAATAAGGTCAAGTAGGCAGAATATAGAAAATTCAATTTCTCACAATGGAGATGATATTTTAGAGTTAAATTTGCATTTATAGAGGTAAGAACCGACTTTATTTTAGTAGATGTGAGGTTTCAGAAAAAAAAAAGTCGGTGGGATATATAACAAATTAAAATTTTTTTTCATTGATTTTTAAAATTTATGTACATTGTATGTAAGTGAACTCATGTAATGCAATGCCAACAGAGGTCAGAAGAGGGCATTGGGTCCCCTGGAACTGGACTTAATATAGGTTGTTAGGCACTATCTGGGTGCTATGATTAAAATCCAGGACCTCTGCAAGGGCAGCCAGGTTAAGATGGCTCTTAACCTATGATCCATCTCTAGCTCAGTGGGATATATTTTACATAGCTTTCTAAACTAACATTTTAGAAAATAGAAATAGTTTTGTTATTTCAATATGTGAATTTAAGTCATAGTCTTCTGAGTATGATGACCTGTTAACTTAATTGTTACTCAGTTAAGCTCCTCTTCTTTCCCATTCTGGTGCATAGTAAAAATGAAGGTCTCTAACAGCCAAAAAAACCAGATGATGGTTCCTCTTCTGATAGTTTGGTATAATTGTAAATACTCCTAATTAAATTTATGTTAAAAATCCAAATTCTATAACTAATGATAAGATTAACATACCAATAGTTCAAATATTCAATTATAAGAAATTCAAACAGCCAGAATCAACACTGTGAATTTTTAAAAATATATTTAAAAATTGTTTATTATTTTATGTGTATGAATGAATGTATCACCTGTATGCTTGTATGTGAACCCATGTAGTACAATGCACATGGAAGTCAGAAGAGGGCATTGGATACCCTGGAACTGGAGTTATGGGTGGTCGTTAGCTGCCATATTGGTGCTGGGATTTGAACCAGGGTCCTTTGCAAGAGCCATTGGTGGTTCTCAACCATTGAGCAGTCAGTCTCTCCAGCCTGATATACTGTGTATTGTTCATAAATATGGAGTGATCTGGGAATGAGTATTGGTGTCTTTCTTTGGTGTATCGGTGTCTTTTAAGAAAACACAACATGTTTCAAAGTTTAATTCTCTTTCAGAATGTATAAATTACCACTGTCATCCTAATTCCTAATTCTTACATTTGGGACAGTGAGTAACTGCTCCTCACATATAAGTAAGTATTGCCCAGGAAAAATATTCCTTCTGAGTGAGAGCATCCTGATTTGATGCTGGGCATATGGCATAGAACACATTTAGTAGGTTCTGAGTTCAAATGTTTGAGGTTACACTCCCTGGGAATTCAGACTCATGTGACAGGAAAATTTGACAGAAAAAGGTGTTTATGTTTCAACTCCACATTGGTAAGGATAAGCACAAATTCATATACAATGGAAGTTATATTACACATGTAAATATGGTATTCCTAAAATTTACCTCGTGAATGTATTGATTAAATTGTTAATTTAAAGCTAAAATTTAGCTATTTAGCAAATGTATTACCAGAGATTCTTATCATTTTTGTGGTGAACCTACTTAACATGCACTCTCAGAGTTTGTCAAGAATCTGATATACTGTTATTAACTACAGTTAGATCTAATATTTCTACAGTGTGCGTACATATACCTTAAGATATCATGGAGTACACTTTAAATACAAACAGTTATACATGGAAATTTAAAACATGAAGAAACACATCTTAAAAGAATCCCACAAAAATTACATCTTAACAGTGAGGTGTAACACTTCTTTACATTTATGGAATCTCCACAATCAATCATAAAAAATGTTTAGATGTTGAAAGAAAATGCCTGAATTTGAGAATTATTCAATGAAAAGTACTTAATGATTCTATTAAAATTGCTGAAAATTCTTTATCTTCTTTAAGTTTAATATATAGGAAAAATTTCAGGGAGTGTAAATTTTGTTCTTTTTTGCCATGAAAATCTAGGAAAAGTAAAGCTAATGTAGATCTGTTGATAACAGCATAACTACTGTGTGTAGTTGGCTATCTGTATATATAAAGTTATGTAGCTTTTTTCAGTGTGAATATATATGAGTATGCTTCTATGTAAATATCAAAGAAGGATTTTAAAAAATATATATGAATATATTATTTAAAATTTATATTTTTAGTAATTTTCATATCCTCTTCCAGGTAAAATTTCAATTTAATAACAGTCCTCTCTTCTACATAAATTGATATTGACACTATAAAATAGTTTATGGAACTAATATAGTGCTCAATATTCACAATACCAGAAAAATAAAACACTTAATTTGGCAAATTTTTCTTTGTGAATCTAAAAATAAAGCCCAATGATCTTGGCAGCTTAGTTAAATCATTACACTTTAGTCCTCTAAAAAATTAATATTACCTAACTCATTTTAGTAGACTTCACTGATTTATGGTGAGGATTCATGACTCAGTCATATTTTTTTTTATGTGTACAAGTGAACTTCCTGCATGTTTGTAAGTGGACCTATGTCATGCAATACCCTCAGAAGTCAGAAGATCCCCTGGAACTGCAGTTACAGATGGCTGTCAGCTACCATGTGAGTGCTGGGAATCAAACCCAGGTCCTTTGCAAGAACAGATAATGCTCTTAACTGCTGAGCCATCTCTCCAGCCCCATCAATCACATTTTTTAAAAAGGTAATCTCTTTATTTAACAAATAACTTTTTAATGATCGATTATTTTTATGACACTATTGAATTTCCAAGAAATTATAGCAATATTTTATAATATTTAGAGTCCATCATAAGATTTACATTAGAGATCCTTTTGATAAGAGTTATGTTAGAGATTAGAAATTTGAATTCTAATGGAAAATATTATATAGGATCTTTTATTTTGTAGTAAATTTGATCATTTATGAATTTCATAGTAAAATTGAAAAATGTTAACAAAACTCAATTTAAATCAACTTCATCCATTTTTATATTTTTCTTTTCTTTGTCTTTGGCACCAGATATATATTCTCCTCATTGTGCTGGCCAGAGTCTAAATAAAATATCTAAAATACACAAAACAGTGTCACCAGGTTTTGAAGTAAGCATGTATAAATGCTCTCATATTTAGACTGGGCTATATAAAAAATAATTTCTTCAAGTGGAAGCCTTTTTCTTTAGGAATGAGTGAAGATGCAACTCTAACATTTATAAAAACACCCCTTAAATATAAACTTCAACAGACTCAGTAATATGTTGCATAGATCAGTGATTTTTCAACCAGAAGTGACATCATCTACAGGGGACAAACTATCTGAAGAGTTTTGGCTGTTACAATTTGTAGGAGTGTGGGGCACTACCGACATCTAGTGGGTAGAACCCAGAATGCACAGGATGCCCCCATGAAACCAAGATTTATCAGGGTCAAAATGCTGGTGTTCTATTGACAGAAGCAAAGAACCTTGCAGTAGACATCAGGCTGAAATTCAGTTGGAAAAGTACATACATAATTTACCATTGATTTCCATTTTCATTGATTGACTCTTTGTGTGTTCCATACCTTTCTACTCTGAATAATAAAAAATGTCAAAAAATTTGTCAAAGGAAAAAATTTCCAAAAGACTTAATCTGTATTAAAGTAGCATAGCATGTGACAATAAATGAAGCATTTGTAATACTAATCATTTTCCTTCATGATATAAGTAAATATAAGCTCTAATTCTCTCATTCCACATATTTTGAAGTTATCTTGATAGACAATTTGTCCATTTTTTATAGCATGTTCATTAATAAAATACCCTAAAAGTTTGAGTTCTATAAGCATGACAAGTCAGCTATTGATTTTTGAGCTAATTTGAGAATTGATTTTTTAGAACGATGTTTATATTGGTTAAAATATTTCTTAAAGTTTAAACCTTTTTTAGGTCTTTTTGAGACAGGGTCTTCCATTAGTCCCAGCTGGCCTGGAGCTTGCTCTGTAGACCAGGCTGGCTTTGAACCTCCTGAATGCTAGGATTAAAGGCATGCACTACCAAGCACAGCTAAAGTTTAAACCTTTTAAGATTGACTTTTTATGTTTTACTTTTTTTCAAGATATGTAGATTAAAATAAGTATGTAGTTTATCAACATGGTAAATAAACATTTAAAAATAAACAAAATACCATATGAAAGAAAGGCTTATTTCCTTCAGTTAAATATTTATCTGGCATTTATAAAACAATGCAATAGCTAAATTATCCTTCGTATTAAGAAAATTCTAAGTAAATGAACTAAAGCTATTCTCCTTAATTCAACAAGCTGAACTGGACTAATGATACACTTTTCTTGTGGGTATTATTCATCCAAAATGTATAAATATATATGACAAATACTTCACATACATGAAGGTGAAATAGTGGCTAATAACTGCTTACACTGTCTTCTAGAGTTTGGAAAGGTCAAATTTTTAAGAACTCAAAGGAAGCTTTAAAATGATAGATTGCTTAGTCTTCTCATCATGAGAAACAGAAAGAAAAAGCTCAGCGGTTACACATGGGAGAAGCACTCTGATCCTCCCATAGATGTTCTCCACATCCACTATAGGGTTTCATCATCTCTCTCCGGCAAGGGAGCAGACTTCCGTATGCGAACCTTACAAAAAAGTATCTGGCGTCTAGAGACTAAGCACTATCGGAGAACCTTGGAGACCAGGCTTAAACAAGCTCAGATTCCTATTGTGAAATGCTTTACACTCTATTCTTATTGTGTTTAAATAATTTTAACATTAAATATATACTGATGAGATACATCACATACCAATGTGGCATAATTCTCTATAGACACTTTTCGGATTTATAAGAAAAGAAAAGTTGATCCTGCAAGTAGGCATGAAGGCTAAGTCTTCTCCCAGACAAACCATTCTATTCAAATAAAGATCCCAAAGCATTTAACCTTGTGATCTGAAGATTTCATCTATAATTCCCTGTGCCTACTTCTCCTTGCTTTCTTAATTTTCATTCCTGCAAGTAGAGTTTGATCAGTGACTCCTGCTTTTATACTATGGTCATCCTTTCCCACCCACGGCCTCTTTAACATTTTTCCTTTTGAATCTTGTTCTTCATTCCATAGTCTTTCCTGTCTCACATACTGGCAACCGACCCCATTTATTTTCAACAGCTTTTATTTTCCTTTTCTTTTTTTTTTTTTAATTCTTTTTTTAATTTTTTTGGTCTTTTCAAGACAGGGTCTTCCTGTAGCCCCAGCTGTCCTGGAACTCACTCTGTAGACCAGGCTGGCCTTGAACTCACAAAGATCCACCTGCCTCTGCCTCTCATATTTTCCTTTTCTTGCTAATTGTGTCTTCCTTTCCTCACAGCTTTAGATTCTGTTTTTATTTTTTGTTTCTTTGTTTTCATCATTCCTCCAACACCTTCTGCTTTCTTCCCTTTTTATTTCTTCTAATGTCTTTAATATTGTAAAAGGTCCACATGACATGAAATTGACCATAGAAACCATTTCTAAGCATACAATTCAGCAGCTTTGAATATACTTATATGGCTGTAAAACAGATCATCCAAAATTTACTTTTGCAAATCTGAAAATCTGTATCCATTAAACATCACTCCAGAGTTTCATTAAGTTGGTTCCATTTGCCTGTTCTGCTAGGAAACTCGCATTACTCCCGACATTCTTCCATGCTACTCACACTTGCTTTTAACAACTGAAGAATCAGTCATCTCTGGAAATGGAGATCCACAGAAAAACTTAAGCATGACTTGATGGTTGCAAGGCTGACTACAGTGCTAATGCCTTTCTTTATACTGTCTTTTTCAAGGCATCTACAATTCCAGTGCATGCTGGTCTATCATGTGCAACAGTCAGTATATTTACAGTTATTTATCCATCAAGTGATTGGACAGTGCATAAACCTTCGCTTCTGGAATACTTGAAAGAAGGTTTTCAGAGGTTTGAAAGAGGAAAGCAATTATAATAAGATAATATACATCAGTTGAAGGACCCATATTTTGATCTACCATAGAAAATCTCATCCTAAAAGGGCTCAATCTTTTCCTCCCTTCTGCTCCTTGTATTTCTATTTCTATCTCCCTTTCTTTTACAGTAGTAAATAGCTGTGATAAGGACAGTTACTTCACCATTGTTAATAAAGTAAAATAACAGGCAATTTTTAGGTCTAGGACATTTTTTTTGATATGGCCAGATGAGTGAGTAGTCAGAAACCCGCTGGCTACCTGAAAAGCATTGTTAATCACTGAATTAAACAATGGTTACATTGTTAATAATATTACCCTGGAGCTTATATATTTTTTTCTCAAATTCAGTTGAAAGTTATTTTATCTCCTAAAAACACAGGGGGAAAAAATTTCAATTTTATAGTCTTACAAGCAGTTTCACAAATTTAAATCTTATTTGAAATAGGAAACCAGTCACTTATCAAATACCCTGACTGAAAGAAGAAATAATAGCATACTCATAAAATATCACACCTGTGTTACACTTATCAACTCTAATTAACATGTCTATACCCAGTTGATATGAAAATAACAAATCGTTCCATATGCGCGTAGTATGACACAAATTCAATAACATCCACAGTCGTAGTTGCTGCTAACACTACCTGGACAGAGGGCAGTGTTATTGCAAACCCTTGATTCTCTTAATGGGCCGCTGCAGTGTGTCCCGTAAGGTGATACACAAGTTCTGGTTCGCACCTGCGACCCTTGACCACAAGTAACTGAGCATGTGCTCCATTGGGTCCACTCTTCCACACCAGATTCACCTGTGCAAGACAACAAATAAGCATGAAATACTGACTTGATTATTCATCCAGAAAGCATTATTCCAAACTGACATCATGACACGCATGAACAAATTTAAACGTAAAAATAGGATAGTATGTCAAAAGGCACACAAAAGATTTCATAGAAAAATAACCTTAAAAGGGAGTGTATACAATGTTGATACAAAGACTGGGTTTGTTACCACTTTGCTAGTATTCTTCAGGAGTTATACTGTGCCCTCAACATTGGGAAGGGACTAGTTAACGGTTTTCCATGAAGTACACCTGGAAATGAATGCTGGAACAATGACACAGATATAGAATTTATTCTAAGCCGATTTCCTACTTTTTCATTCTACCATAGCTATTTACTTTGTGATGATTTATTAAAATCCTTCTGCTCACAATTTCACCCTGATCCAGAGAAGTAATTTTTTTTATTTTACTTGAAATGAAGGAAAATTTCTCTATCATTTCTGTTAACAGAACATGAGACTAAAATTGGCTCCAAAATGAGGCCCTAAGAAGCCAATTAATGTCTGGTTTCATATACTTTCTAGTGGTTGGTATTGCACTGAAGCTATGTCTATTTTTTTCTTGTTAGCTAAAGTCAGGTCACAGGGAGACATGGAATATGTTAAAATCCCTGCTCAAAGAGCTTGTGATTCTATCTGGGCATTATGTCCTGGTTGCATTTAACAACTTGGCTTGAAATTTTGTCATTGCTTTCCTCCAAATTAAAACTGAGCCACATCTGGCTGGGAGTCACTAAGTTAACCATTTAGTTGTTGAAAAATTTTACAGATGAGGTATTCCTGAGAACTTTTCATTATTAATTACACAGTACAAGGAGTAATTTATCTGCATTTCTTAGATTTTGCCTAGAATTCTCCTTTGGAATATAAAAATCCTTGCCTGTCTTGTTTTTGAGATTACACGATTGACAAAGTATTTTCAGTGCTAATAAAGGAAGCTGATCCAGAAACTGGTACTCAAGGCTAGGAATAGTTTGAACCAGACTGCAACACTACACACTACTTTCTTCAGTGATAAATCTATACTAAAAAAGTGTTAAGTGATATAAAAACCTGTGTTTGATGAAGTCATTTCTTCTAAATTCTAGTAAAACCTGTTCACTTTCTTGGGGGCTCAGGACAATTTTGCAGAGATTCACAGTTCTAACTGACACTTTCTTAGCTTGATCATGTACCATTTGTTCTTATACTGGTATATGCCAGTATGTACTTAGGCATAGATGACAATTCATACCTGGATATAATCATAAGGGCACAATTGGAATGACAAATAACATTAAATATTACTTCTAAATAATGTTATCAATATTTGTCTTAGAAATATTAGATAACTCGATTATTTCAATATCTATATTTTTTGTTTTTTCAATTTATCTTTATTTTATGTTCATGAGTTTTGTGTCTGCATTTATATGTGTACCACATGCATGCAGCGCCAGTGGAGGCCAGAAGAGGGCACTGGTTCCTTGGAACTGGTGTTACTGGCAGTTGTGGGTTCTGGGATCCTGGGTCCTCTGCAATATCAGCAAGGGCTGTTCTGAAACATCTTCTTAGCCCCTATTTCAGTATTTTTTTCTTTCAGAAGTTTTTATATGTAACTAATTTCATAAACATTTCCTTGAATGACTGTTTGAATAGTTTTTGAAGTTATACCTTGCAGTTTTCTCTTTTACATTGAATAATATTTTAGCAAAGGAAAAGTTATCATTTCATGGTCTCAATAATATGACAATGGTTAAATGTATCCAGACATGCAAATTAATATTATAATATATCTATATATTAATATCATATATATACCTGTATATTTGTAATGCAACTTTTTTTTTTCTGTTCTTTTTGAGACAGGGTCTCCCTGTAGCCCAGCTGTCCTGGAACTCACTCTGATAGACCCAGGCTGGCATTGAACTCACAAAGATCCACCTGCCTCTACCTCCCAAGTGCTAGGTTAAAGGCGTGTTTTTTTTTTTTTTTGTCAGTAATGCAAATTTAAACTTAAAGTTAGGGGAAATGTATATATATAATGATATCCCAAGCTTCTTGTGATGAGATTGAGTATAAATATTATGGCTGTTTGCTATTGCTTATAAGCTAGGAAATAACAAACAATGTGAATTTGGTAAGTGAAATGACAAAGGTTATGAATAAAGTTAGTGTTACTTTTGCCACAAATGCAGTTGTTCTTTCTCTCTTGTATTGTCATCACAGAAAAAAAATTTTAATTAAACTGAGGAATAAATTAGGATCAAGGCCAAGCTTAAGATATTATACTGTAAAATATTTAAAAATTTAGGTTGCTTCTGAAACTGATCTGCGAGACCCTGCAAAAGCTAAGCAGTTGACTTCCCATGATGTGGGCACCACTCCAAATAACAGTTCATTTTGAGGATCAAAAATTACATAAAATCAACAGATAAATAAACTCCAAATTGTATTCTGAATTAAGAATCATTTTTCCAATCAACCGTTTCTCCACCTGCCAAATTAATCTTATTGTATTTTTGAGACAGGGTCTCCTTGTAGCACCA
The DNA here is from genome assembly GCA_009823505.1 of Rhizomys pruinosus. Taxonomy (NCBI): domain Eukaryota; kingdom Metazoa; phylum Chordata; class Mammalia; order Rodentia; family Spalacidae; genus Rhizomys; species Rhizomys pruinosus. Next base: position 550,666 of record VZQC01008536.1, on the reverse strand, counting down.
GCTGTCCTGGAACTCACTATGTAGATCAGGCTGGCCTTGAACTCACAGAGATCTGCCTCCCAAGTGCTAGGATTAAAGGCATGCACAACCATGCCCAGCTCAGGTGCTATGTTTTACATGGTATTTTCACTGATTATTATTTATTTTTATACTACAATTTCCTTTTTCATAATGTAAACATGTTATTCAGCAGAGAACATTGTGTTATATGAGAAATATTTTATTTTATTTTATTTATTTATTTATTTATTTATTTATTTATTTATTTATTTATTTTTTTAGTCTTTTTGAGACATGGTCTCCCTGTAGCCCCAGCTGTCCTGGAACTCACTCTGTAGACCAGGCTGGCTGGCCTTGAACTCACAAAGATCTGCCTGCCTCTGCCTCCCGAGTGCTAGGATTAAAGGTGTGCGCCACCACACTCAGCCCGAGAAATATTTTATAAGAAAGTTATTTTAATGACATAGAAATAGTAAAATCGTAACTAATTACTAATTTCAATATGTGTATCTTTGGAGATAGTCCAAATTGATCTAGCCTCAGCTTCTAACTCAGAAGATGTGTTAAAGGTCCTGTAGAGTCTTCCATATCTAAGAAAGTTGTAAGGCTCTTTATCTCCCAACAAAGCATGGAAAGAAACCAGAAAGTACTGCAATTAATGTCAGAAGATTTCCTTTTATGGAAACCAGTTCAATATTCACTTTGAGCCCTTGAAAAAGTTAATTTATTTTTTGATCTTCTTCAATATTATATTGACCTTAAAAACCAATTGTGAAAATTGAGTGAGATCATGTGGGAGAGACATTTAAAATTATGAAAAAGCTATTAGTATAAGTTCTGGTAGTATGTTAAAATCATGAAATTAGAAACATACATTTAATTTTGTTTTCCTATTTTAGATCATATATTTTAGATCAGACATTATTTATTCCTAATTTGGGTTATTTTACTTAATGTAATACAGTGACTTTTCTAAGAGTGCTTTTAAATTCATTTCATGTCTATGCTGCTAAAAATCATCAATAAGTCTTAAGATGTCTTAGACCATTTTACTGACATTTAACTTGGGTATTTCTCTTAATATCTACATTTATTGCCTTTTAATTTCATTTTTAACTATGAATACAGAGTTTTGTCTTATGCTTTTAAATGATCCTAATTTATGTTCAGAGTTATCTCAGGTACTTGTGCAAACAAAATATTATAGTTTTCCAATAAAGTGATGCTACTTTATAAATGAAAAAAAATGTCTCACTTTATCTCTGAATAGAAAATCTTTTCATTTTTTTATTTTAGTGTATGAGTGTTTTGCATGAATATATGTAAGAGAACTCATGTATGCAATGTTCAGAGAAGTCAAAAGAGAGCACTGCATACCCTGGAACTGGAGTTTTAGAAGGTTGTTAGCTGCTATGTGCACGTTGGGAATTGAATCCAGGTCCTCTGAAAGAATAGCTGGTGCCCATAAGTATGGAGATATCACTCCATCCCCTAGAAAAGCTGTTTACTAATTGTACTCTCTGAGAAAGCTAGTACACTTAGTTTGACAAGTAACTTTGAAAGTGTAGGGTGTGGTAGCTTTTGCTTTCTTTTCCCTATGATTTACAGAAAATATTATGAGATCTTAGTTATGTTATTATTTATTTTTTCCTTAACTGTATTACTCTTTGTTCTCAAATTATTGCTAGTCAATTTTGTGACTGCTTATAGGCAATATCAATATTGAAAAAACATAACATTTCTATAAATAAAACATTTTATAAAATTTCATTGTATGACCTAAGACTATTGTTTTTTCTCTTTAGCTTTATAGTTGTCTAGTATTTAATTTTGAATCTTAAAAAGCTTAATATAATGCAGTTTTTGGTATTAACTCAGCATTAAAATTTAATGTCAAAGTAAGTATATACATATATATTTACATTTGTATACATTAGCTATCGTTCAAAATGAAGTAATGGATGCCACCTCTTATGAATTGAAGTATCCAGTAGGTATTTTTAGAACCTTAAGTTTGAAATTTATGGACGTTTTGAGTTACTGTTAGCAGTAGGAAGAAGTGGTTTTGAAGTTACCAATAGAGCTACTTGATAAGTGTTTCATCTACTTACCTAATCATGAATTAGTGACAATAGATATTATATAGAAAAAAGCGAGTGAAGATATGAATATAAAAACTGTTATTATTAATTACTCTTTAATAATTCAATTTTCCTTGCATTTTAATTTGTTAAAATATTTTGGTTGAAAATTTTGAACTTTCTTGGTTTATGTAAACAAAACTATTTTTAAAACTGAATTTAAATAATTCTGGACTAAATATTGAATGCAAAAAGTAATTTTACTGTACTATAGGAAATTTATAACTATTGTTCTCCGTTTTACTCCCCAGTGACTACATGTTTAGGAATTTTGGTCACCAATATTTGTTAGTTCTACTGAATAAAGGAGAAACATGTCTCTAATAACAGCAGAGACGGTCAAAAGGGAGAAGCTAAGGAGGCTGAGCAGTCATCCCATGTTGTGCCTCTCCATTTAGGGTCCAAATCCCTGAACCTCTGAGCTCTGCTCAATGGATGAAGTTTGTAATCGTTAAAAATATAACTCTCTGAATGAAGGGGGACCAAATGCACTCAAGCAAACACGTTTTTATCCATTTCTGGATATGACCATAACATATATATATATTATCTATATATATAGAGGGGGGGGAAAGGGTATATTATATTGGAAACAATTAAATATGTGCCACCAAGACCCAGAGCCCTGGCACCGGCAAAGGGATGAGAATCAGGCATGAAGCCTCAGCCCTAGCTGAGCCTCTATGGGCGAATGATATATGCTGGGAGAGAGAGTCAGCGTTCTTGATATATGCTGGGAGAGAGTCAGCTTTCTTTACTGGTGTGATATCTGTTAAGTAGGAGTCTTCTGAAAGACAGAGTCTCACCAAAGAGCATTTAGGAAAACCAGATTATCCTCTATAGGCCTTAAAAAATGAGAATAATAATATAGGACATGACCACTGAGGGGATAGTAGATTGGCATAGAGAGTGTGGAGGGGATCTGAATATGACTTAAACACATTGCATGGAATTCTCAAATCAGTAAAAATATTTTCAAAGTTTAAAATGTGTCCTTATAGAATTTATTCTACATGTCACATCCTGTTCTCAGAACCTAACTTAACAACTAATACATTAAAATCTACTACTTATCTGTTACCAAGAATATAATTTAATAGCGATATTTGCATTTCAAGCTGTAGATTTAGGTAGAGTTGTCTGAACAAATATTTTCACAAAACCCCATGAACAGAAGGATGTATTCATTCTATGTGGGTAATTATATCAACATCAGTCTAAATACATGCCATAGAGCTGGTCATATACTGAGTTTTTCTATTACTGCTAAAACACTTAACAATGGAATGTGCAAAAATTTAAAAAGACAGAAAAAAACTCAGTTTTCAAATTTTGAAAATTAAAAGCAAGAGCTGAATATGTTCACAACACGGCTTTAACTTTTCCATTTTGGAGATGTCACATGCATTGTTTCTGACTGGAACTACATACCACCTATTATGAATAGTCAAATCATGACCCAATTTATTTGATAAAACTCTGTAGATTAATGTCCAGCATAAATTCTATATAAGTTATATATTCATGTATGTTTATGAATTTAAAAAATTACTTAAAATAATATACTTTAGTTACATATACATTTATAGGGAATTCTAAAAATAATATGATTAATTTAGGATTAAAATTTTATAAGCCAGGAATTCTGTTTTATTGATATTTAAACTATTAAGTTTTTACTATTTAGCTTACAGAACAAAATTATTTCCCAAATCAAATTTTAAATTATAAAAACCTTCTAGCTTCTATGCATGTTAGCGATCAAGCAATGGTTATAGATAACATGACCCATGGAACAATATTCAACATATCAAATTTCATTAAGTTAGTTTCATCATCTAAGTCCTATTTAAATTCTAATGCTTGAAAGTTCTATTTCAAATAATTATTAAAGAGATAACTTTATTTTTTTTCTCCAAAGTTTAATGACACATTTTAGTGGTTAAGAAACATAAAGAAATAATAATAGGTAAATCCTAAATTGCCCCATACAAAAACAAATGAACACATTTTTTTTTGTGCTATTTCAGTCACAGCTACTTTATTTATGGACTTTAACTGGTGACAAAAAGAAAAATGGCTAAAAAAAAATCAGCTCCAAAAACTGACAAATGTGCAGCAAAGAATCATGAAAACATGCAGTGGTTTCAATAAATTAACAACAATAAATAGAAAAATGTAACTAACGTATTACCAGTTTGTGCCATAAATTTAGCAGCATCAGCTTGTTCCTGAGGGACCCTTTTTTCATGGACAGATCGAGGCCGCTGACTTTTAATTGTATGATCTCCCATCATTCCAAATTCTAAAGACAGAATAAAGGTAATGAAAGCCTGTGTGTAGACATTTCTCACAAATTACATTACTGTCTCATGCAATATGTTCCTACATAACCTGGACGTTATTAAATTCACAATTCTGACTTAACTAGGCTGATCTGCTTGGAATATGTCTAAAATTAAGCTAGAAAACCTACAAACATGAATATCTTTCAGGAAATAATAATTACAGTCAATAAAGAATACATCCAATGCTAATTTAACTTAATTAACAGAACATAGTTTACTCTTATCTGATAGTGCTCTGAAGGCATATATCAGGAGAGAGAGAAAACAAAAAACAAAAAACCACAACCACAGTGTTAACTTGTTTCTGATAGAATTCTGAGCTGGTATCTACTGCCTCTGGCTGAGTAGTAATCACCCCCTCAAGATTTCAGCACTTTTGTAAACCAATGAACAACTCTGCAGTCTAACTTTCCTAAGCAAAGTGTTCACGAAATGCACTAATTTTTCATTCAATGATGAGGGAAGTCTCGCTGTCTCAAAAGGCTCCAGAAAATGGCGGCCTTGAGAATTCTGACTCTTCCATGTCCTGAATCAACACATTTCTCTAGCCACATGTAAAACAATGTGTTCTCTTCTAAAGTTGTATGCAAAAAAGGAGAATCTAAGCTTTGTTATTTAATCATTTAACATAGCTTCTAATAAAGGCAAAAAAAAATCCCTGTACCTAATGTAGAAACAAATGGGAGAGATAAAAAACAAAGGAATATTTCTAAAAGTTCATATACTTGAAGAAATTCTATTCTTAGAATTCTGAATGAGATTTGTGATCATTGAACTGTTACAGTGCAGCAGTCTAGTAAATAACATCTAGTATGTGGAATATTTGCTAGCTCTGAGAATCAGAGAAATGGAATTGGTAGGGAGAAAGATAGTGTAGGACATTCTTTTCCATCAGGCAGGTTCTTGATATCTTTGCTGTTGTTGTTGTTGTTGTTGTTGTTGTTGTTGTTGTTGTTGAGACAGGGTCTCATGCTGATGCTCTGCCCTGCCTGGAATTCTCAAGGTAGAGCAGGCTGGTCTTGTACTTACAGAGATCCCTTTGCCTCTGCCTCCTGAGTGTTTTAATTAAAGGCACCTACCACCACATCTGTCCTACCATTGATCTCTTAAAACTAAGTCTTCAAGAATAAAATTTCACCAAAAGTTTTACTGTTTAGCTTTTTTTTTTACTCTTCAATTTTTAAAATGTCATTTAATGTCTGCTAAATTACTACAACTGAATCTCAGTGTACTTTGTAAGCAGTAATCCTACCAACTCTTGCCTTTTATGTAAGAAAAAAAAAGAGTACACTCTGAGAGACATTTGAGAAATCAAAATGTATCTTTTGGTCATGTAATATCAAAAAATAGAAAATGGAAATTTTTATAAAATGTCAGTTTAAAATCCATCACTATTATTAATCCTTTGATCATTTATATGTAAAACATATGCTGACTAAATGCTCTTTCACTGAGGTTTTAAAAAGTATCTAAATATTAAATTAACTATTTAGAAAGTTTTATTTATTGTTATTCACAAGAAGCTAGTTACAAATATTATGAAAATCAAATGTTTTGAGTATCCATGGTAGCAAAAATATTAATAGTCCTGGCAATTGGATCCAGAGATTTAACACATAGTAGGAAAACACCCACTACTGAATTATATATTTAGCCAAATGAGAATTACTCTGTGGTATTATTTTAGATAAATTCTATATAACATATTTCTAAGTTCCTTTCCTGATTTTTATAAAAATAATATTATTTATTTTATTTTATACGTATAAGTTTTTGCCTGATGAGCATAGTCTGTGTGCAAAGTCCCTAGAGGCCAGAAGAGAATGTTTGCCAGTGGGTGCTGGGAACTAAACTCAGGTCCTCTGCAAGAACAGAGAGTGTTCTAAACTTAGCCATTTCTACAAACCCTAATTTCCTTTTCTTAGAAAGAAAAACAATAATATGAAGCATTTGAAAATCATTCTATCTTATTAATCCAGAATTTAGAAGCTAAAAATTAAATATGTAAATTGTTATCTGACCAAGAGAGTTTCTAGTCAGTGTCTGAATTCCAAAGTAAAAATATAAATCTCCTTCGTCTTGAGATTTTTTTTTCTTTTTTATCAAGGAGAAAATTTAACAACAATGTTAAGGTTCCACATCTCATAATGGACTGTTTTCCAAACATTTATGCTGTCTTTCATTTCTTTCATGGTTACATTATCTTTGCATTGAATGAAAAGAAAGTCCAATTGGATCATTCAAACTTAAGAAACAAAGCTAGTGAACTACTGTGCTCTTCTGTGGTAAATGTAAGTTGTGGTAAACTTTTAGCATATGATTTCTGACAGTATAAAGTCTTCATGAATGGTTGATCCATATTCAAAGAATTCTGCATTGGCAAAGATAATATACTACATTAGTTACAAGGAAAATAACCAAATAAAAAGATGACCTGCTTGGTGACAGTAATGAAAAGCAAGTTATGAAATCAAATGAAAAAAGGTACAGCATCGTATTGCATATATGCATATGGTACATGGCTTGTGAAAACAAAGAGTTATTCCCTCTCTCTTAATGTTGATGGTATCAATGGAGTGGTGGGTAAATAGATGTTCATGTAGAAAACCCAATGATTGATGATGACTTGGTAATTTTAGGATATTATTTTCTCATTTTTTCCCTGAGCTTCTTGCTGAAAGCAACAGTCTCTGAAAATTAAATGCATGAAAGAAAGATTTTGAAAGCATTTTGCTTTCAGTCTAATTGTATGATTTTTCTTCCCTCTCATGTGATTACTTAAGTATAAGATCCTTAAGGGGGAAAAAAAGACTTTAGACTTGACTCTTGATAATCAATTCTTAACTATGAAGCTTTTGTTTAGAAATCAAGGGAGATACTAATGTGAGATTTAAGTCATAAAAAAGTTAAAAACACATTAGTTTGTATTGTTATTACCATGTGTTTATTTTAGACATATGAATAAACAGATCAGACCAGGTAACAGTCATTACTACTATTGTGCTACTAACTCCAAATTTTTTCTGACTTCACTTTCCATTTCGATTCCCAAGCAATGAAGTCCAGGCCATTACTGCTTCTCCAAGCTCCTTTTACCCTGGTTATAATCTGTGCGCAAACTGTACTACTGTTGTCAGTAGTACAGAAATCTTTGCTCAAGGGTTCTTCCAGGAAAGGTCTGGTCTTCCCACAGTACCTGCAGTAAAGGCTCTCTAATTTCAGCTTCATCATCACCTCCACCAGAAACCATTTATACATAAAAAAAAAAAAAATCAAAAGCAGGTCTTGTTTCCTTGAATTTGTATTTAGTTTAGAATCGCTAAAGGATTTGAATTTAACTATTAAATTGTCCTATTTTTCCTACAATATGATAAACTTTTTTCTTCCTTTTCTCTTTTGAGAGACAGGGTTTCATATGTCCCAGGCTGGCCTTGAATTTGCTCCATTGCTCCATCCCTGAGCCACATTCCCATACCTCCCTAATATAACTTTAATTAATGCAACCAGACACTGAAATATCTCATTTATCAAAATGTAACGGGATCCATTCCTAGTGTGGCACACCTTTAATCTCAGCATGTGGGCAGCAGAGGCAGGCAGATCTCTATGAGATCAAGGATAGCTTGGCCTACATAGCAAGTTTCAGGGCAGCTTGGACTATACAGAGACCAAGTCTCAAAACCAAAACAAAATAAACCCCAAAATAATTGTAACAGGAGAGAACATCAAATCTATTGCTCCTTGGTAAAAGACAAATTCTCTCATTTGGTTGGCATATGAAGTAAATTCTGTTAAGAAGCAACCAGATAGTCTCTGCAACAAATTAATTAGATTTACTGTAGTCTAGGTTCTCATTTGGCCTGGAGTATAAGTTATTGAATTTGTCCATTTCTTTCTACATTAATTGGAAATAGCTGGCACAATGATTTTGCATGGAGCTTTTCCTGCATAATAACATCAGGAGATATATAAATTATAAAGAATAACTTAGGACAGTTATTATAGTATATTATCTGTTTTCTGAGAATTATTTTACGGTTAGAAAACTTTAAAATATATGTAAACTTGAAAATTGTATTGGAAAATTATAAAGAAGACCTTAACAATAGTTAGTATTGATTCTATACACTTTTATTGTAAGAATAAAAAGTCAGGGATAGAGAGATTTTTCAGTGGTTAAGAGCACCTGTTGCTCTTGTAGAAGATCCTGGTTGGATTCTCAGCACCCATATTGAGGCTAACAACTGTCCTGAACTCCAGTTCCAGGTGAATCCAAGGCCTTCTTCTGACTTTGTGAGCACTGCACTACACAGGTGCATATATATATATATATATATATATATGTATATATATATTTATAGATATAGATATAGATATAGATATAGATATAGATATAGATATAGATATAGATATATGCAGTCAATACATTCCTACACATAAAATAAATGTAATAAATAAAATATTTTTAGAAAAAATAAGAATTCAAATGAGAAGCCAGGGGACAGAGTAAATGGACAACTTCAAAAGAACCTAAGAATGAAAGTCAGATAACAAATTGATAAATACTGGAAGACTTTTAAGTACAGTAAAGACATTTGAAGAAATACTATAACATGAACAACTCTTCATTAAAATTCAAGATGTTATCAAATATTCTTTCCTATAAATTATTTAGTTTTATTGGCAGAATTTGATACCTGGTTATAGGTACATAGATGCTTTTTCTTTGGATAGTAAACCAGAATCTAACTTTATAAAATCTTCCTGTAAAGATGACTGACTGTATTAGACAGCTGATTATGATGCAGCCCCAAATGGATAAAATTTAGATAGGCAAATACATACTACCAGCATGCTTGTAGAAGTTTGAAATGCTCAAGAGTATAAATGGAGTTGTAAAATTACATAAATTTATGTTATTTTATAGAAGTAATTACTATGTGCTTTTGCAGCATAAAAAAATTGAAAATTTAATAAAAGGGGGATGAGAGAGATGGCTCAGTGGTTAAGATAACTCACTGCTCTTCCAGAGGACATGGGTTCAGTTCCCAGCCCCCCATGGTGGCTAACCACCTTCTGTAACTCCAGTTGCAGGGGACCTGGTACCTTCTTCTGACCTCTATGGAAATTGTATGACAGTATTGCACTTACATATATGCAGGTAATACACTCATGCACATAAAAGAAAATAAAAATAAATAATTTTATATATATATTTTTTAAATATTTTATTTATTTATTTATTTGTTTATTTATTTATTTATTTATTTATTTATTTATTTATTTATTTATTTATTTATATGTATGAATGCACTGTCTGCATGTAGGTTTGTGCGCCCGTGTCGTGCAGTGCCATGAAGGTCAGAAGAGGGTGTCGGATTCCCCTGGATCTGGAGTTCTCCTAGAACTGGAGTTATGGACGGTTCTCAGCCGCCATGTGGGTGCTGAGGATTGAACCCGGGTCCTCTGCAGGAGCAGTCAGTGCTCTTAAATATTTTTTACGGGGCTGGGCCATCTCTCCAGCCCCATAAAAATATTTTTTTAAAAGCAAAATAAATTGTAAAGTTAAATTATTCATAAGATATTTTATTGGGGCTGGAGAGATAGCCTAGCGGTTAAGAGCACCGATTGCTCTTGCAGAGAACCCGGGTTCGAGCACCAGCACCCTCATGGTGGATGAAAACCGTCTGTAACTCCAATTCCAGGAGGACTCCAGTTCCAGGTGAATCTGACGCCCCCTTCTGACCTCCGCGGCAATGCACGACATGGGTACACAAACCTCCATGTAGACAGTGCATTCATACACATTAAAAAAAAGATATTTTATTGAAGCAAGTAATTGCCAAATATATATATATATATATATATATATCTTTAGACAAAAGGCTATAATTTATTTATCTTTATTCCAAGTATGAACATTGAAATAATTTCAAATATGGATGGTTAGAATTTGGAAATCTTTGAGCATATATTTGAAGCTTACATGATAAAATATTTGCAATGACCATAGAGAAGTTGGGAGATAATCCTTTACATCATCACTTTAATGCTTTTTTCTTCCTGCTTTCTAGGAAGGCTTAACCAGGTGAACATTTTCCATGTAAATCAATCAATGTGTATAGTCAGGTAGGAATTATTTGTAAATAGTTTATATACATCATTCAATTCTATATATTTCTTCTCTTTGTGAGAGTTACTGAATTACTGTAAACCAGTATCAATGGTTTATTTGATACAGATTTTTATTTGTTGGAAATGAAGAAAATAAATATACAATTCCATACATGATGAATATAATTCTTTAATATATTCCTACTTCCAACAGTAAACTAACAGTGGAATATAATTCCTTGTTCATTTATCTCAGCATGCCAAAATCAGAAGTTTTCTAGTCTTGCCAGGTCTAGCACATTTTGTTGCTAGACAAAAACTCTTATACTGTGATGTTTAAATAAGCTTATGGTAAAATGTACAGACAGAATCTCAGATAATCTGAAATATAAGCAAGCTGAACTGTCTCTAGATAAAATTATTTCTATTTTTTTCCAAACTAGAGAAGGAAAAGAAGAAAAAGTCTGTTTCCTGCCATGCTTTCCAACATGCAAAAGCATCCTACTGTGCCCAAAAGCTCCTACAGAAAGGAGAAAGGACACATGTGTGACAGTCCCAGAGACTTAACATGGCTCAGACTTCCCTAAAACCAAAGCGACAAAACTAAGTATAAAAAAGGATCGAGTTGGGGCTGGAGAGATGGCCTAGCGGTTAGAAGCACCGACGCTCTTGCAGAGGACCCGGGTTCGATCCCCAGCACCCACATGGCGGCTGAGAACCGTCTGAAACTCCAATTCCAGGAGAACTCCAGTTCCAGGGGAATCTGACACCCTCTTCTGACCTCCGCAGCATTGCACGACACTGGTACACAGACTTGCATGCAGACAGTACATTCATACACATACATAAATAAATAAAATTAATAAAAAAATTTAAAAAAAGGATCAAGTTAGATGGTGTCAGAGAAGTCAGGTTTTTCTGAAGGGAAAATGACTGACTTCAACAGTGATGTAAAAATTTAAAGGGTGTTTAGAGTATACAAAGATTTAGAGACATTCATTTTTATTTTATGTATGTATGTATGTATGTATGTATGTATGTATGTATATCATATGCATGCAGTGCCCACAGAGACTTCTAAAGGGCATCAAGTCCCATGGAACTGTAATTATAGATGGTTATGAGCCTCCTTGTGGGTGCTGTTGTGCAAATCAGGGTCATCTGCCAGAGGTGCAAGTCATCTTAACCGCTGAGCCATCTCCCCCGTGCTAATATGGAGATTTGAAACATCTGGATGGTTGTTAAAGTTCAGGTGAACCACAAGTTAATAATTAGTATTTGACTGTAAAGTATGAGCAGAGATGTAAGTAGTATTCCTGGGGGAAGACGGAATCAGGTGAACAGGAAGCTGCTTTTGCTTTGTTAGGAACTGTGGAACCAATGTGTACCTTATTAAATATGAAAGATTTAAAAAGTTTTAGGCAAGAGCTAAGGACTCATGACTTGAATTTCAGATTTTAATGTAACTTAATTGAAGCATGGAGAGCAGCTAGGATGGAAAAATTAGAGGCAGCACAAATTGCTAAGAGGCTGTGCACTTTTAATACAAAACTGCAGTTGAATGAGGTGAGGGCTGATGGGACAGTCCCCTGATTGCTGCTGCTCCTGGGTACAGGTAGGTGGTCTCTCTGGTTGACAAAGTATCCAGACCACACATAGAAACACTGGGGACACCCAGTTTAAGGCAAGGTTGTGTCTTTCTTTGGAACTCTACTTTCAATGTTGGTAATAAAGCAATTTTCAGTGTCCAAATGGTTTTAAGAAAATATTTTAGGACCCTGAAGATCGCTCGTTGATAAGAACATGTATTGGCCTTCCAGAGAACCTGAGTTCAATTCCCACCTAACAACCTGTAACTCTAGTTCCTGGGAGAGCCAAACTCTGGCTTCCCCAGACACCTGCTTTCCCATGTACGTACCCATTCTCTCTCTCTCTCTCTCTCTCTCTCTCTCTCTCTCTCTCTCTCTCAATTACAAATTTTAAAAATCTAAAAATAAGGTTTATTTATTTATTATTTTACGTGTGGGAGTGTTACATGATAAAGTATATGCTTTAAAAATACTCTTTATGGGGCTGGAGAGATGGCCTAGCAGTTAAGAGCACCGACTGCTCTTGCAGAGGACCCGGGTTTGATCCCCAGCACCCACATGGCGGCTAAGAACCGTCTGTAACTCCAATTCCAGGAGAACTCCAGTTCCAGGGGAATCCGACACCCTCTTCTGACCTCCGCGGCATTGCACAACACAGGTGCACAAACCTACATGTAGACAGTACATTCATACACATAAAAAAATAAATTAAAAATACTCTTTACTTTGATATTTTGATAGATTTTACCCTCAGTTATATTATGATAATATGTACTTGCTGAGAAATTGTAATAATGTTATTCTTATATGTTTTAAAGTAAACCTCATGTTATATGATACTTTTAAACTTGCCTAACTCTTATTTACTATTATAACAGTGAGCCATAGAATAATTTAATTCAAGGAACTATTCCTGCATATAAAATTACTGGAAAATTTAATAAGATGTTCCATTAAACAAATACATTATTTAAGGGAATTATTTAATAAGATATTTTATAAAAGTAATTAGTTCATTATAAACTATTAGTGTATTATTAGAACATTGTTAGTACCAAATTAATGTTACACTCTAAGTAAAGGTTAGAAGATTATAAAAATAGTTATTTGACCAAAAACTAAATATATACATAACAGAAAAATATATGAGAGATACTTTTTAAAAAAATAAAATACTAGAATCTAGATTTTGAGTTGCAAATTTTCAAGGTTTGCTTTTGCTGCCTAAAGTGAAGAGTTTCTTCTGGTTTTAATCATTTTTTTCCACCTTTTCCATTATATTAATGCACAAATATATTTTGGAGAATCTAGAAATGCTAATGTAAATGAGTCTAGTCAGTTCTTATTGTCTACTATCATGTTTCTGTTGCTTAGTAGAATGTTGTAACTTAAAGCAATTCCATTACATGTATTTTCTAAGTTAAATATCAGACCTGACTTTCCTATTGGAAACAGTTCTAAAACATCATGTTTATGGTTTCTAGAATAACTATCACATTAACTCAACTATTCCCTTTCATTTTACCTTGTTTTTCAGAGACAAATAAAGAAATGTAGTGAATATTTTCAGCCTTATTAAATATTTTATTATTTTTATCTATGTCTATGGGTATAATGCCTACATGGTTATGCCTACATGGTTGTAAGTGTACTTGTGTCCTGCAATGCCCATGGTGTCAGAAGAAGTCACCTGATTCCCCTGGAACTAGAGTCAAGGACAGGTTAGCTGCTGTGTAGGTACTAGGAATTGAACCCGGGCCTTCAGCAAGAGCAGCCAGTGCTCATGACCGCTGAGCCATCTCTCCAGCTCCTATTTTCAGACTTTTTCTAAGATGTAAACTCTCTTATCATCAATTAACATATAGTGAAACTTGTTTCTCTGAATTACCACTACTGCTACTGAAGTTCAAGTCCTATACAGTGACAGAACATTTTAGGTCACTGTAAAATGACTAAGATTATTATTATTATTATTTTTTGTCTTTTTGAGACAGGTCTCCCTGTAGCCCTAGCTGTGTGGAACTCGCTTTGTAGACCAGGCTGGCATTGAACTCACAAAGATCTGCCCGCTTCTGCCTCCCGAGTGCTAGGATTAAAGGCCAGGCTGATGACTTAGATTTCTAAAGCAGTGTCTCACATACTAAAGACAGTGAAGAAGCTCATTTTAATTGGCACAGGGTCTGGCAGTCAGTATGCAACATTGAAAAGGAAATGGGCAAGCCGGAGACGAAGCTCACATTACAGAAATTCACGCCATCAACTTCCTGCACCGGTTCCCGTTCTTTCTTGGGAAGGGAAATGCCGGGAACATGATCTCCAAGTTCTCTTATGCTCTAAAATCACATTTATTCTTTCAGGTCACAAGCCGGTCTGCACACGGACTATCTCAGCAGACCAAAAGACTTAATCATGAGATACCTAATCAACAGACACTTGATCAAGCCTGATTAAAGTTCTCTGTAGACTTAGATCCATGTATTCAGACACGTGAATATCAGTACATAGAGTTTTATTTGATTGTTTCAAAACGTTTATGTCAATCAATATTATTAGTTTTCTTGCTTCATGTCTAAGTAATCAAATAATGTTTTTTGTTCTTACAAGTCTCAGATAGTACAGGATGTATGTAAACAATATGCAACTTGACTGTATCGAGTATCCACATTGAATGAGATCGAGCCAGAGGAGGGATATTTTTCAGTAGTATTTGAAAATTGATGACTTACTCAGCACCTAGAAAAGCATCTATTCCACAGAGATTTGAGACACCGGAGCTGCTGCAGAGAACCAAGCAGGTAATTTTATGCATGTGTGAGAGACTGTAAAGTTAATTCTAGTTTGATACTCAAGACTTAAATATTATTTGAGTACTAAATTTACTAGGTAGGCATTCAGAGAAGTTAATTATAAGTCATCATATAAATTCAGATGAATGACTTTCAATTCATTCTTTTATTTATAGACTGCTTCAATGTAAAACTCATTTATACTCTTCAATATATCTCTGATAAGGAAACATTTAAATTAAAATGGTGGACATGATACTACTGTCACCATGGCTTAAACAGTTTCCTTTCTTTATATTTTTAATTTTTTCCCAAGTGCTGATTTAGTTTCTGTGTATCTCAGAAGAGAATATTTCTCCTTTCCCATCCCATTTTCTAATTTTTATTTTTGAAATCTACCCAAGGAAACATAAATATACTTTAACATAGTTGAACATAGTTGGACATACTGATACAATTTTTTTTTATTTTGGACTTTTTGAGGCAGGATCTCCCTGTAGCTCTGGCTATCCTGGAACTCACTATGTACACTAGGCTGGCCTTGAACTCATAGAGATCCACCTGCCTTTGCCTCTGATTCCTGAGTGCTGGAAGCAAAAGCATTCACCACCGCATATAGCTTTTTCTTTTTTCTTTTGTTGTTTTTTTTTGGGGGGGGGTCTAAAATTTATTGATGTCAATTTCCCATTTCACTACTAGTTTGGAGAGTTCTAGAAATTTTAGATCAAAAATGATTTTTCCCAGGGATTATTTTATATTGAATCACTTTTCCCCATGAATATATTTTTCTTACTTCAAGCATTTTAATAAAAATTGATATGGGGAATTGAATCCATGATCTAACATGTTAAGCACATCTACATCCCCACCCCCACCCCAGCTCTTGAATTTCTTTTTATCATTAGAGTCCTGAAATTTTGGCAGTTTAGATCCAGATTTTCGCCCTCAGCATGCATGGCAGGATATGTTCCCTTGCCATTTCAGGACCAGCACTTTAGTAGATCACATGGAGCACATTCTTCCTCTTGACTAACTTTCCTATTTTTTCCATTTATGTTATTAAGTGTCTAAGTTCCCACACATCTACTTTCATAGTAGCCCTTCCACACTAAGAATTATCCCTGGGGAACACGAGCTCCTGGTTTCAGACTATTAATGGACGCATGTAAAAAAGAGAAAATTTTTGCTTTCCATTTCGTTGTCTGAAAATTCTTCTTGTGACAGGAAATTTTCAAAGCAGGATCCTCAGGTTCCTCTCCTCCCACTCACCCAACAACGTCAAGCTATGTGACTTCAGACTTTCCTCCTTAAAGGAAACTCTTTTGATGAGTTGTCTCTTAGGAACTGTCATGTTCTTTTTGATTCCTTTTGCATTTGACACCATCCCGCCTTCCCCTATCCTACAACCTTTCTTGAAAATCTTGCCTCCCATGGCTTTCGAAGCTGACAATTTTCTTCCTCCTCAATTTTCTCCCATCCATTGCCTTGGTGACTCTTCATTTGCTAACTAATGAGCTTTCCCCCTTGGGCTCTGCCTCAACATTGCCTCCCTCAAAAATCCCACCCAGCCCCACACAGTCAAATATAGCTTTTAGGCAGCACACAACTGTCAGTCTCTGACTGTAATAGGCCATCTCTATCTTTCAAATTACCTATGGTGAGCATTTGAATATTACACAGGCAAACAGCATCTATGAAAACAAGTGAATCACTTCTCTTTGGGCAGCTACATCTATTGTACATCTTAACAAACTTGCAGTGCCCAACAGAAATATTTGGTGAAATAAGTAGCATATTAAAAATCGGGTGAGTAGAAATCATATAGAAATCTACCTTTTTGGATCAAAAAAATCTAGATCGACCATTCGTTTGTGTATAGGAAGGTGCTAGCCCTTAATTTGAAAAGCTGAAGGCCATAAAAATTACAGAATGATTTGCTAATTGAAGAGTAAAAATTTAAATTCAATGAGCCTGGCAGAAAGAGAAGGTAGAGCTTATAGGATAGCAGAGAAAGTGGGAAAGGTTAAGAAGTCTTGAGCAAAATAAAGAGAAAGTATAGAAAATTGTTGAGAGTAAAAAGAAAATGTAAGATATTCAAAACTGGTATTAATAAACAGTTATACTTAAATAATATGCATATATACAACTTTATCATTTTTTATTATCTATCATCTATCTAACATCTATCTATCATCTAAAATCTAATGTCAGTTTCCACTCTAGATAAAATTTACACATGATTTATTTACATTATGTTAGAACTATTTAAAAGGAGGAGATTAAAGAACAGAAATTTGGTTTTACATTGAAAAGTAAGGAGAAGGGCTGCAGAAGCAAAATGCAAAGTAGTGATAGAAAACAAAATACAGACAGGAGGAGCGGCCAAGAGAAATGCGGGCCTAAAAGCATTCGTTAATACAAAGGGAAGTTGAATGTCTAATTTTCAAGTATAAGGCGGCTCAATCAAAATGTTTCTTTAATGTCTGTGAAAAGTAAAGACAATCCTTAGAAGCCCAAACCAAAGCATTTTTGAATTCCTCAGTGATCTCAACAATGTTGTTAATTGGCATCTTATATTGATCTTTGGGGAAATGAACTTTGTAATGTTCATTAACCATGCCATGGCCCTTTTCCTGACAGTAAAATTGTAATTATGTTTCAGTATTTGGAAACTGGTTGCATAGCAGAAGGATTAGCAGTAAATCAGCTATAGGTTGTATTAAGAGAAAGCTAGGAAAGTGAGGACAGTTTGATTTCTGAAAGTCTTTGAGAGCCAATTAGCTAAGGTACTATGAAAAGTAAATTCTGGCTAGAAATTTAGAAAAGTTCAAGTAATTAAATTTGATTTAATATTGAATTGTAAGTAAAAGTGCTATACAGATTCTTGATAGAATTAAGAGCTGAGCAGATTTGGTTAGGGAAAATGATAGTCCAAGATAAAATTAGAAATTGTAAAAATTGTTGTTAAGTGTTTAGACATTGGTTTTGTAGCAGATGGATTAAAAATAAATGAGTCAAGCCAGGTGTGGTAGCACTTGCCTTCAATCCCAGCTCTCAGGAGGCAGAGGTAGATAGATCTCTGTGAGTTCAAGGCCAGCCTGGTCTACATGGCAAGCTCCAGGCCAGCTGGGACTAAAGGGAAACCCTGTCTCAAAAAGACCAAAAAAAATATCAATGAGTCAATAACATTCTCAAAGTAATAATAAAGTGTTTTTTATATGAATTCAGCTGTGTGGTTTATTTGGAAAGAGTAAAATGAAAATAGTCAAATATCTGGGAAGAAATGTGACTCAAGAAATGAAAAGGCCTCTGCAATTGCTTAACAGTGGATTTGTGGGTAATGAGCTGCATCGTAATTCTTGCACAGATTTCTTTCTGGTTCTTGGAGTTGATTGCAATCCCTCCCTTTTTGAATACTCCATTATTTTTATTAATTTTAAGCTGTCATCTTTCCATCTAATCTTTTCTAAATCTGTAACTAGCTCATCTTCCCTACAGTTACCACTATAGTCCAAAGCTGAATCATCTACTTCTTAAACTACTGTGCCCAACACCACCATCACCATCACCATTATTCACTACCAACACAATTTCATCTGCTTAAAATTCATTTTGAACATAGTAGACAGGCTCGTGTAAGGCCCCTGTGAAATCTCCTTGTTTAAGACTTCTCATTGTTTCAAATATAATGCAAATCCTACTGGTTCTTATAAAGAGCCCAGCCACACTGATGAATCTTATCACTTGCTTAAAAGTGTATGAGTTATGTTTCCCTTGTACTAATTCATTTTTTTAATTAGAAAAATTATAATCACTGCATGACTAATTGTTTCTTATCATTCTAACGTAAGCAAAAGCTTCACTTCCTTCCAAAGGCGCTTTCCGATTACGAAGTTCAAAGCACCTATTCTGTCATCTTCAAATTTTCAACTATAATTATCTGAAAGGAATTTGCCAACATCTGCAATTTACATGTTTTACATTTGTTTAATGTTTTTATCCATCAACCCACTAAACTCTAAGCTTTGCCAGAGTAGAAACCATCTATCTTGTCCTTCCCTGATTCATGTCTTATAGATAATTGAAAGAACTTTGAAAGAAGAAAGAGGAAACAGGGATAAATTCAGAGGATGGAGACCATTTTGACTGAACAATAAGACGATCTTAATTGTACTGTGTAAATGATTGCGAACATTTTCTGTTATAATGTCCAACCTAGTATTTAATTAATATATTGAATTCTGTAAAGTGATCACGAACTTGCTCTCTTTTAGTTTTATTTTTCAAGATCTGCCTTTTCATTAAAAAAGCTGTTAATTTTATTCTGTATATGTCTGTGTGTTGGCATGTACACATGGGCAAAGGCACTCACTGAGGCCAGGAGAGGGCACTGGATTCCCTGGAGCTGGACTTACAGGTAGCTGTGAGCCACCTGATATGGCTGCTGGGGTTCAAACTCAGGTCCTCTGAAGAGCAGGAAGTCATATTTTATCCCTGAGCCCAGATATTTTTCTTCTATACCCTTTTATTTTTTTAAATTTTTTTTTATTGATGCTTTGTGTATTTCATACATCATTTTCCAATTCAGTTCAGGCATATATCCCCTTCCCTTCCGCATACCCTTTTATTACTTGTACATTTTTCTTCATTATTTTTGCTTTTTATTTTTACTACTCTAAAATAATTTAAAAATAAGTCCTTTTCCCAACTTTTCAAATTTTTGGAAAGATTCTTCTTTTAATTTTTTTTTAAATTATGCATATGCATGTGTGTCATGATATGGGTTTGCACACATGGGTCCAGGTACCCACACAGGCCGAAGAAGGGTATTGGGTCACCTTGAGCTAGAGTTAGAGGAGGTTGTGGGCTGTACTAAATGGGTGCTGGAGACCAGATAAAAGTCCTCTGTAAGAGCCATACATAGTCTTAATTGTTCCAACATATCTGAATATGATTTTTGTGTTGCATTTGCTGCTTCTTCTGTAATTTTAAAATTTCTTCTCAAGGTTAATAAAATTTGTTTAATTTTATTTTATTTCTTTCAAGGGTTCATCTTTTGTAATATTTACCCCAGCACTGCAAGTGACCTTTGAACAAGTGTCCTTCCATAGCAATAAACTGATTAGCTTTGGATTGGTATAGAAATATAATTTCACTCTAAACACCTTTATGATATGTTCTAATATTAAGATCATTGTTCACATAGTTAATCCACACAGCTAAATGCCTTGGAACCTTTCCAGTATACTAGGTGCTACAATTCAGTGCTATCTTCTTCCTGAGTTAATGCTAATATTATTCTTCATTTATGTATGACAATAATGGCGTTTCCAGAGTTTTTGTGACTGACTTGTCTATCATCACACAACTAATATGTGCTGTGTCAGGAGACTGAAACAAGCCCAGAAAATTTCTGCCTAAATGATGTACAAACCACATAGCTAACAGGATCACTAAGATTTTTTTTTTTAGAAATTAAGAATAATTTTATATTTATTCATTTTGCAGAATTTGCTTCTATGAATTGAATGGATAGCATCATGGTGGAAAGATCCAAATATAATTGATATAAAATCAGGCAAATGTATGTTCAGGGATTTTTCACCTCAGCTGTAATTCCTGTAATTCCCTTCCAACTGTTTTGCAGGTATTAATTTACATTTTGGGGGGGGGTTGCGCTGTGCTAAATTAAGAGGTTCACAAAGTGAAGCCCTAAAAAGAGTGCGATCTAAACTGTGATTAATAGGAGGTAGGTATACTGCCAATGTTTTAGTGGTGAATAATATTCATGTTGTTTCTTCCCTGATGTTTCCACCATTGGTAACCAAATGCCTGTGAAATTCACTTCTCCCCCAAATTTATTTATTATACAGGAATAAAATGAATTCACATTTCAAACAAAGCATTCAAAAGTGTGACTACTGGGCAACATTTATCCTCATTCTGGAAGAAGCACAAAAATATATGAGTTTCATAATTTACCGAGATGGCAAAAGCATTGATTTTGGTGTCTTTTGCACACTATGAAGGTTTTCTAACTTTGATTTTAATAAAATAATATAACTCCCACAATAATACTCAATTCTTCTTAGTAAATGGCTGAGAAAAAAACAGAACCAGACACGTAATCTGTTAATCATTTTTAAAGAGTCCACAAATGAGTCATTCAAGAACTGAAGTTTTCTATGTAACAGTACATTATATTTTGTTCAATACCTAAGGTTTCAAAGAACAAGAATTTCCCATTACCCGAAAACACTAGATGACCTCAAAAACAAGTCTGGAAAAAAATTCTTCCAAGCATAAAAAGAAAGGAACACAAGCCACCACCAAATGATGTTTGACATTTAAGAATGACCTTTGTGTGGAAGAAAAAGTCATTTTCCAAAAAGCCAACATTCAAACTTTCCCAGAAACAAATTTGCAAATGAATAGACACCACCAGCTAAAGAAGTAATTACAGCCCTGATTTTTTTTCTCCAACATTGCTGAAATTAGTAAAGTTAAATGCTCAGATTATACGAAATGCCTCATCCGCTTTCTGGTCACTTCTGCAACACTGTGGGATCTGGTTTGCTAACTCTGAACGTGTACACATTCTTTTACTTGATAAACTTTCTTGCATGGCCTTCTCTAAATACCAAAATTATCTTTTGCTGGACTCCAGAGTGTCTCACCATGTTTAGTAATTTAAGCATTTAAATCAAGTTGTGGGCCCATCTTGACCTTCAGATATTTCCCTCTGGATCCACACTGGTTCTAGTTCTACAGAGGCTTCCCTATTCAAGTGGCACATTTTCTTAACACAGGACGGTCAGAACCACTGAATTCCTACCCTGAGATGGAAAAGTTAGTGATATCAGCACACACAGGATACCATAAGCATGAAAACAGTCACTCCAAACTAAACTCATAATTCACAGACATGTCAGTATTTTCTTCTATCTGCTATTAAGCCAAGACAGCAACTTAAGTTCTCATGTGTCAATGACTTTGATAGGATACAATTCGTTACCTCATTGATAAATATGCATATTTGCTATTTTTATCCATTAGATGAACAAAATTTAAAAATTTAGGGTTTTTTTCTTCATTTTAAAATTGAAGTTTTAGGAATTTCATAGATATATTTTGATCACATTTAGATTGCCTCTCCTATCTGCCCCCCTTTTAGAACCTCCAGCTGGGTTTCACATACTCTTTTATATATATATATATATATATATATATATGAGTATACTCTTTGCATGTAGGTTGGTGCGCCCGTGTCCTGCAATGCTTCAGATGTCAGAAGAGGGTGTTGGATTCCCCCAGGACTTGGAAATTGAGTTAAAGAAGGTTCTCAGCAGCCCTGGGGGTGCTGGGGATCAAACACGGACAACAAATGAAGATCAGAAGACAACTTTGAGGGATTGGTTTTGGTTTTTTTTTTTTTTTTTTTTTTTAGGTGGTATGAAGGTACTGTCTGTCATGTAGGTTTGTGCACCCCTGTGGTGAAATGCCTATGGAAATCAGAAATAAGGTGTCAGGCCGCGGAGGTCAGAAAGGGTTGTCGGATTCCCCTGATCGGGGTTAAAGACGAGTCTCACATGCCTTTAATCCTATACTTAGGAGGCAGAGGCAAGGCGGATCTTGTGAGTTCAAGGCAGCCTGTCTACAGAGTGAAGTTCCAGGACAAATGGGAGCTACAAGATGACCTGTCAACAAAAAGACCAAAAAGAAAAAAAAAAAAAAAAAGACGTTATCAGCCGCCATGTGGGTGCTGGGGATCAAAACGGGTCCTCCACAAGAGCAGTAGGCTCTCTTAAAAACCGCTAGGCCAATCCCCCCCTCTTTCCATCCTGTTTGTTTGTTTGTGTTGTTTTGTTTTGTATTGTGTTTACAACCATTCTTAACTCCAGTTTCTAGGAGATGCTGACAACTCTTGGCGTCTGCTGGCGTTACACAACACGGTGCACTTACACATACAGGTAAGCAAAACACTTGAAAACACTTGTAAAACATAAAATAAAAAATAATAAATGAAATATTTAAAAAACAATCATGTGTTAAGAGGACAATACGGTTGAGATGTTATGAGGCCATGTTTAGATACGAGTTAGCAAGAATGGAAAATAATTTGAAAATTTTAAAACATTGTTTTGTCATTGTCTATAATATATCTTTTTAATAAATGTCAAACTTTTATGAAAATAAATTCATTAACTAAGATATAGGATGTTTAAAAATAGTTATAGTATTTAGAATAACAGAAAATTTGATAATAATTTTAAAGTAATTATTATATATGGCAGTATTGGTAAGAAACATCTTGTTCCCAATGTGTGAATCAATGTTAAGAACTCAAAGAATATTTCCATGACTGAATAACTTCCTGTCCAAACATGATTGTTAGCAACATCAGGATTCATCATACTGGTTACCTGGAGCCCACAAAATCATACTGTATGCTCTTTTCCTATATGTTGAAAGCTTTATACAAATAATTGAATAATGTTCTTATTGCATACTTCTCATACACCATGGGAGCCATAACTGTAATTTTCCTTTTTATTCTCTGAAATTTGGGTCTGTTGTTACATCAACACTTATAAAAGAATGAAGGGTTGGGGCTGGAGAGATGGCCTAGTGGTTTAAGAGCGCCACCGTCGCTCTTACAGAGGACCCAGGTTCGATCCCCAGCACCCACATGGGGCGAAGCCGCTGAAACATCCAAACTACTCAATTCCAGGAGAACTCCAGTTCCAGGGGAATCGAGACGCCTCTCTGACCACCGCGGCATTTGCACGACACGGGTGGCACAAACCTGCATGCAGAACAGTACATTCATACACAGACAGAAATAAATTTTTAAAAAAAATTAAAAAAAATGAAGGGGTTAGTCTGTGCAAACCCATGGAGGACATAATCAAGCCAGCTGCGGTAAGGTTCTTTTCTGCTCAGGAAATGATTGTTAACATATGGCAATGTCCAATAATTTTAATTTACCTTTCGTTAGCATGAAACAACATGTCATCTCTTCAGTAGACTAGAGCTTGTTTGTTTTGTTTCATTATGAATCACTATTCAAAGATACCATTCACTCTCTTCCCAAGTACTGATGCAGTAAAAAGAAATGAAATTTGTTTCCCAGGCAATGGTGGCACACGCCTTTAAGCCTCCTAGCACTAGGGAGGCAAGAGGCAGGTGGATCTTTGGTGGTTCAAGGCGCAACCTAGTCTACAAGTGAGTTTCAGGACAGCTGGGGCTAGCAGGGAGACCCTGTCGCAAAAAGACGCAAAAAAAAAAAAAAAGAAATTGCCCTGTATGTAAAATCAGAGGGTCTAAATAATAATTTTGTGGAGAAGAAAGTATTTGCTCATATTTCACTACCAGAGTCAAGATTGATATACCTGGTTGTGTGATATTGAAAGAACCAAGGGAAAAAATAAAACAATGAAACTCTTGCTCCATAAGGCTTTGAGGGGACTATTTTATTACATAAAAGCAAAAGCAAATTATGTTTAATCAAATGTAATTGTATCAGTCTTTTATCCATTTGGATGATGAACAAAAAGTGCTCCCCCTACTGATCATGGGACCATCAGAGTTTATATGATTAAAATCGTGTCAATGGGGCTGGACGATGGTGAATAAAGAGTGTTCCAATGAAAGTTTTAATGCTCTTGATTACAATTTTTTAAAATATATTAATGTAGGTTCCAATATCTTTGGTTTCTATAAAAATCTCTGAATGTGAGAGATAGAAACAAATAGTAGTCCACATTTTCTGCTAAAAACCAATGTATTTAGGAGTATAGAATATTTAAACTAAGAGACCTCTGAAAAAAACCTAGATTATATTATTCAATCCAGGAGGAAATTTTGAAGGTATTAGCAGCATACATTTTATTTTTTAATTGAGCTCACTAGCAAGTAAGAACAGTGATTTGACCATGAGATAAATATTTAATGAATGAATAAATTTAAGGTAAGCCATAAAAAACTTGGCAGCCATGATCAAATGATTGTAATGTATAACCATTGAATAGGGGGGAACAATTAATAAATAGAAATTCTGATTATACATTACTATACTGTATCCGCTAAACCCATTAAATCAGATAAAACAGACAAAGTAAAAAGTCTCTTCATGAAAAAGATACCGTGAATACCTGACCACATATTGATTAATGAATTTAACAACAGTATAAATGTAATGAGTTTTTAAAAGTATCATGTCCTTATCACCATTTGCTTACTTGCCTCAGGACTTATTATTTTAGAAATCAATTTTTTTGGCCAGCTTAATTCAAAGACTTCATTAATGACCTAATTCTTTTTTGCTTTTTTACTTTTTTAAATTTTTTTTATTTATTTCTGTAATGTTTATGAATGTACTGTCCTGCATGCCGGGTCTGTGCACCCGTGTCAGGCAATGCAGCGGAGGTCAGAGTGACCTAATTCTTAACATCTCTCATAATCTGATAAAAAATAAACTAGAACCTGTTTACTGAGTATTTATTTTGTTTTATTTTTAAGACCAGAACACATTTAGGGATTCATAGTTTAACAGTAAACTTGCATTAGGTAAAAAGTAATATAACTGTACATTCCTAAATTAACATACCAAGTTAATGTCTGTTTTGATGTGTACTTTTTAAAAAAGAGAATTATTTTTCTTCCAAATGTAGGAACTGAGGAAATAAGTACATAAACGTCAGTAGAAGTTGCTATGCTAAGTGAAGTAACAGTCTCAGAAAACAAATGATAACTTGTCCCTAATTTGTGGATCATAGCACCAAATCTGTTTATATGTAAGTTAGGTGCATAATTTGCTATAAAGTATACACCTTGGCTGATTGCATAGAGATAGCTCAAAGTTTATGTTTCTATTTTCTTCAGTTCTAAAATTTATGAGATAGAAATAATATTTAATCATAAAAGAGCAAACACCCTATTATACAATTGGGATTTGAATAACTGCTACTTTGATTTGATTTTTAAAAAAAAAAAAAAAAAAAAAAAAAAATCTTTAAAAAATGTGAAATACTTATTACAACATGAGAAGAGGGCTAAATCCTTCCTATTGATTCCACTTGAAATTTTTTGATAAACTCTCAATAATGATTTAATGGTCAGTATAAATTTCTTACTAAGGGCAGTTGGTTTGGAGTAGCTTTTTCAGTGTGAAATTTTAATAACAGATTTGAATTATGGGATGACTTTACCCAAGTTCATCCTGAAAGTTGAGTATCAGATTTGAGTTATGAGACAGAATAAGTACATCATATGTCAATGTGAGACTCCCAAGCCTAGGGTTGCCAGCAGGTAAAATTAAAGAAACTGGAAAGAGCCTTTAAGCCTCAGAGGAGACTTTAGGTGGAAGAATATACACCTGGACTGAATGAAGTATTTTATATGGTTTTGTTTGTACCAGATATTTAGACTTCTTGTTTGTATTTCGAAACATTGCAAAATATTAAAGAAGGAAACAGAATTGTAGATTGTTGTGTGAAACTTCATAATTCTCTGTTTGGATAGTTCCAAGCAAATGCCGTTGGTCAAGAGTGTTTGAAGGTTACAACATCCATTTAAGGAGGGGTGATTCGTTAGAAGAATTCGACACAAATGTATTAAAAATGCCATCTCCTAAGGCCCCCCAGCATATAGGTTTGGATTTTAAAAGTGCCGGAAATTTAATCATTATGACATTTAAAAAAAGTTTAATATATTATTCTTGTAGCAAATAAAGATTTAAAGGGCAATACTTATATCTTAGGATTATTAGTTTACATATCTAACATAATAGAAAAGGGCAGAATATCGAAGTGCACAACTTCACAGTGGATGCTATTAGAGTTACTATTCCTCTTTCTGTGAAAGCATTGCTTTCCAGTTTAGTGATTTCTACATGGTTCATCGCTAACAAAGCATATCTCAGCCTTGAGCAGGGCTGCTCTCCTGCTCAACTGTTCTCATCTTAGATAAAAGCATATATAGTGCTTCCTAGTCACTAACATTAAGAAAAATGATATGGAGGCATGAAAAATACGCAATCTTAAAAGTAATTCTAAAGATTTGTGAGGGACTCTGATTGTCAGTACAAGAACTATGGTAGAATCATGTGACTGCACATGTTAATGTCTGTGTAAGTGACAGGGACCTCACTGAGATCATTCCATTCAGTATCCTCACTGCAAAACTGAGTGAGCCATGCTTTTCAAAACCACGAGGGCTGGAGAGGAAGAGGGCCTTTGCTCTGTAGTCTACTGCTATAAGATCCTCTCTTCAGTCATAGTTCACTAGCACTGTCATTTAACTAATCATTTCTCTGTGTGCTCCAGCAAGGCCAAAGTCTAAAATAGCCTTCCAAGTATACAATGAGCCATTACATTCATTTAGAATTATGACAATCAAAACTCTTTTGTGTCTTCTTGATTTTAATTGACTTTTTTTCCTAATCCATGGCTATTTTTTATTTATGAGTTTATTTATTTATTTAATTTGGTCTTTTGAAACAGGGTCTCCTATAAACCCCAGCTGTCCTGGAACTCACTCGGTAGACCAGCCCGGCCTTGAACGCACGAGATCCACTGCCTCTGCCTCCTGAGTGCTAGGAGTAAAAGGCTGTGCCACCAGCCTGGCTATCATGGCCTTTTAAAAAAACTTAAATGCTGACTTAAAAATATCAACTTAACTATATTGCATGAATACATGTTTGTTGTAGGAAAAAATAAAAGACAGAGTATGTTAAGTGATGTGCTACCTCCATCTGTCTTCCCTATAGTGAAGTGGCACCTTAGCAGCTTCTGCAGTTCTCTGAGATATTCCTGCATGTACACAGTCACAATTTTTAGTGAAAATATTAATAAATTAAACTGTTGCAAGTAATGTGATCATTTACTCACTTGACAACATCCTTTGGGGAAGCTTTCAATTCATTTCACATGCACCTGCCTCATTGCAATGCATTATATTCTAGAGTTAACTGTAATTCCTGCTAAATGAACATGCATGGGTTGTTTCCATGGGTTTTCTTCCAACCATAGACATCCAGGAACCCAGTAGTTTGGCTATCTGCATTCTTGCCTCTTTTGTGCTCTTTTTAATTTTCATTTTTTATTGATGCGTTGTGTTTTCATACATTATTTTCCAGCTCAGTTCAGGCATATTTCCCTTTCCTTCCCCCCAACCCCAAGCTTACTCCTCTAATGGTTGATGTTAGTAAAAGCCAACAGGTAAGAACCACCTGTCATATTTAAAAGAAAAAAAATGATCAATGGATTAAACAGACCATCTAAACATCTGTGTCTATACCAAAGTAACCTACCATAACAATTAGTACTGTGTAAATACCCATATATCGATTGCTTGTGATCCTTTTTTAAATACCAAAACAATCCCTCAGGGTGTTCTTGTCCTAACATCCAACTTAATGAAGGTTCAGTTAATAATATCTACCAGTTTCTTGGTGTATTCAACTAAAAGGTCTTTTTTTTCTCAATTTCAGGTAGGGTAATTTCAAAAACTTGATGAGGTCACATGGAATTGAATTTACTACATGTTATTTATTTTTTTTTTAATTAGTTTTATTTTTATTATTTTTTCTGTATGTGTATTAATGTACTGTCTGCATGCAGGTGGTGGTTGCACCCGTGTCGTGCAACGCCGCGGAGGATCAGAAGAGGGTTTCGGATTCCCCCTGAACTGGAGTTCTCCTGGAATTGGAGTCTAGACGGCTCTCGGCCGCCATGTGGGTGCTGGGGATCGAACCTGGGTCCTCTGTAAGAGTCGGGCGGCACTCGTTAACCGCTAGGGCCAGCTCTCCAGCCCCCGAAATTTTATACATTTTAAAACACGATATGGCTAATTGCATACGAATGGCCAGCATTGGCATCTTTATTGAATGAACGATCAATTAAGAAAATATAAGTGTTAGAGGGCTGAGAGAAATGGCTCCAGTCAGTAAGCAACCTGCATGTATTATGACTGAGGGACCATTGTTCAGATTGTTCAGCACCCACATAAAAATGGATGTCAACACGCAGCATCATGTAAACTCAGAACATGTGGGAGCAAAAACGTTTGGGTGATTTTTAGCCAGCTGGTCTAGCCCGAATCCGTTGATCTCACAGGTTCAGTGAACGTGGTTCATCTCAAACAATAAAACAAGAACAATAGGAAAGAAATTATCTACATTCCTTGGCCTCCAGGGACATGCATTCGCACAGCATCAATCAACCAGTTTGTTAGCAACTCACAGCGCAATTTATTTAATATGAATTTCAGCTTCATCTAATGGCTGAGTATGAAGATTTTGGCTATAGTTGTCTGGTTGCATTTGTAGTCTAAGTAGTAGATTACAGAAATTCTGTTTGCTATTAGAGTTTTAATAAATATGAAATATAAAATAAAATAAGTGAGGGAGATAATAATTAATAAACATGTGATTGTCCAGCATACATCATGTCATGATCTGTAGCAGTATTTCTCATGTTTCTGGTATTCTCGTTATTCTTCTCTCTAGCTCATAGGAAGCTCCACAAAAACTCTCCTGAGCCTCTGATTTTGACATTGATTACATGTTCATCTCTAGTTCCTGTCACTATAAGGATTGAATAAAAACAATTTTCTAAATTATGAGGTAAACCCATAAAGCTTACATGCAGATAGATCTATTTTGTAACAAAATATGCTGTACTCTATTTTAATCACGCAGCAATTACAACACTACAGGCTTGCTTTCTGCTTGGGTGGTCAAGCAACTCCCTGTGCCCTACTTGAGTGCGTGTATGCTTCAGGCTGATCCCTGACCTCCATCTCGAGCCTCACCATCACTAGCAATGTGTGGAAAGGGGATCAGCCCCGTGTTTCCTTGCTTCACAGCGGTGTTTTGATTGTCTACAACTCTAAATTAGTTTTGCAAATTAGGTTAAAAAGTCTTCCAAATATTCCATTCTAGTCTTCCCTCTAGCTTCTGTCCCAATTTCCTTCCTTCTCTTGACAAAGCTGTAGAAGAAACAAACTTGACCATTGCCTACATTTTTTTCACCACCACTTAAACAAATGATTTTGATGATTGCAGAAAACCTTCAAAAAATTAAATTATAAAGATATAAATCATTTGTGGTCTCAATTGCATAAATATGATACTTTTTAAGTTCATTTTTACTGTGTTAACAATTATAACAAGAGGGTCCTTTGTCCCTAAAATTGGAAAAGATTTCTCAAATTAACTTCATTATTATTAATTCTGCTTTCTTTCTACTTATCTTTTTCTTATAGAAAATTCTTAAAGGATCATCATACATCTTTTATCACATTTCCAATATTTTAAATCATAGGCAAGAAAGTGACTGACTAGGTTAAAAATTAGCATATTAAAAGGTCTGACTGATGTTAAAGACAGTGGTTGAAACACAAGAATCCAATAGCATGCTATGCATGCTAACTTGGGCTCCAGTAGATGGAGGCACAGAGGGGGAGGAAAAGACCAATTTACCCTTTGTGTGGACACCAAGCTTGCCTCCGTAAGGGATAACATGCGATCCATGAGGGGTATGAAATGATATACTAGGTAGTTGAGATAGTAATCAGTCATATGCGTACATAAGTCAGATGATATCACATAATCATACAGGTGATACGATTATCATGCTTTAGGGGTTGTATTCATTATATATACTCATTATATATAATATATATGATCATTATATATATAATTAATATTATTTTCTTTTTAACGGAAAATCAGATAGATATATATATAAATAGATATAGATAGATATTAGATAGATAAATAGACGATAGATAGGGAACTGAGAGATTGAATAATATACTCCTCTACCGAGTACTGTGCCCCCCGCTGGATGTTCTCACAGGGTATGGCAGATAGGATGAGGCAATCTAAATTATGACTCATACTACTCTCTTATGACCATATCTCTAAAATCTATGAAGCAAATTTTAACATTAAGAAACAAACCCTAAATTTTACAATCTATGATTGTCATCGCATGGCGTAGATAATCGCCCCATAATGCCCTATTCTAGGTCGATGAGGTGTCACCGAATTCAGTACTCCTATTGCGAAAACTCCTCGCGACAGCATTTAGCACCTTAAGTTGCGCGTACTTGGCTAATAGCAGCTATGAACTGAAAGTATTCTTGTCTTGACTCTTATCTTACTGTGTTTCTTGAGTTCTAACTATCAGGAGTGACTGTTTTCATGCTTATGGTATCCTGTGTGTGCTGATATCACTAACTTTNCCACAAATGAGTCATTCAAGAACTGAAGTTTTCTATGTAACAGTACATATATTTTGTTTCAATACTAAGGTCTTCAAGACAAGTAATTCATTAACGAAAACAGTAGATGCTCAAAAACAGTCTGGAAATAACTTCAACGAAAAGAAGAAAGGAAAACCAGCACCACCAATGAATGTTTGACAACATTTAAGAATGACCTGTCTTGTTGTGGAGAGAAAAAGTCATTTTCAAAAAGCACAATTCAAACTTTACCAGACAACAATACTTGCAAATGGATATAGACACCAACTAAGAATAACTTACACCCATGATTTTTTTTCTCGCACACGCTGCTGAAAATTAGTAAAGATTAATATGCTCAGATGTATGAAAGCGAAATGTCCTCATTCCGCTTTCTGGTCACTGCACACTGCTGGGATACGGTACGCTAACGTCAGTATGAACACAAAGTGATACACGACTTGCTCTTATACCTTGATAAAGCCTTTCTATGCATGGCCTTCATTCTAAATACCAAAATTATCTTTTGCTGGACTCCAGAGTGTCTCACCATGTTTAGTAATTTAAGCATTTAAATCAAGTTGTGGGCCCATCTTGACCTTCAGATATTTCCCTCTGGATCCACACTGGTTCTAGTTCTACAGAGGCTTCTCTATTCAAGTGGCACATTTTCTTAACACAGGACGGTCAGAACCACTGAATTCCTACCTTGAGATGGAAAAGTTAGTGATATCAGCACCACAGGATACCATACTAAGCATGTAAATACAGCCACTCAAACTAAATCATATATCACCGAATGTCAGTATTTTCTTCGATCGGCGAGGAAGCCAGACAGGCAACGGTAAAGTGCGCAGGGGCAAGGACGTTCGGGGAGAGGATAAAGTCGGTACCGCAGGGAGAAATAGGCCAGAGGTGGCGAGGGGGGTATTCCAGTAGAGGAAGCAAAAGGAAAAATGTGGGTTTTTTCTTCAATTTTAACGGGAAGTTTTAGGATATTTCATAGATATAGTTTGATCACTTAGATTGCTCTCTCCTAGCTTGCCCCCTTTTCGACACCTCCAGCTGGGTTCACATTCTACTCTTTATATATATATATATATAAAATATATATTTATATATAAGTCATATATTATATATATGACTTATATATAAAATATAAGTCATATATATGTATATATTATATATATATGACTATATACACATATATACATATATATGACTATTATATTGAGTCAAGTTTGTGTCCCCAAATGTCCCTTGGTGTGCCTCCATCTACTGGAGCCCAAGTTAGCATGCATAGCATGCTATTGGATTCTTGTGTTTCAACCACTGTCTTTAACATCAGTCAGACCTTTTAATATGCTAATTTTTAACCTAGTCAGTCACTTTCTTGCCTATCATTTAAAAAATGGAAATGTGATAAAAGATGTATGATGATCCTTTAAGAATTTTCTATAAGAAAAATAAGTAGAAAGAAAGCAGAATTTAATAATAATGAAGTTAATTTGAGAAATCTTTTTCCAATTTTAGGGACAAAGGACCCTCTTGTTATAATTGTTAACACAGTAAAAATGAACTTAAAAATATCATATTTATGCAATTGAGACCACAAATGATTTAATTATCTTTATAATTTAATGCTTTTGAAGGTTTTCTGCAATCATCAAACATCGTTTGTTTAAGTGGATGGTGAAAAAAATGTAGGCAATGGTCAAGTTTGTTTCTTCTACAGCTTTGTCAAGAGAAGGAAGGAAATTGGGACAGAAGCTAGAGGGAAGACTAGAATGGAATATTTGGAAGACTTTTTAACCTAATTTGCAAAACTAATTTAGAGTTGTAGACAATCAAAACACCGCTGTGAAGCAAGGAAACACGGGGCTGATCCCCTTTCCACACATTGCTAGTGATGGTGAGGCTCGAGATGGAGGTCAGGGATCAGCCTGAAGCATACACGCACTCAAGTAGGGCACAGGGAGTTGCTTGACCACCCAAGCAGAAAGCAAGCCTGCTAGTGTTGTAATTGCTGCGTGATTAAAATAGAGTACAGCATATTTTGTTACAAAATAGATCTATCTGCATGTAACTTTATAGGTGTTTTACCTCATAATTTAGAAATTGTTTTTATTCAATCCTTATGGACAGGAACTAGAGATGAACATGTAATCATGTTCAAAATCAGAGGCTCAGGAAGAGTTTTTGTGGAGTTCCTATGAGCTAGAGAGAGAATAAGAGTAATACAAAGAAACCATGAGAAATAACTGTAAGATCTGACATGTGTATCCTGGACAATCACTGTTTATTAATTATTATTTACTTATTTTATTTTTATATTTACATATTATTAAAACTCTAATAAGACACAAGATATTTTGTATCTACTACTTAGGACTACAAATGCAACAAGAAAACTTGCAACATAATTCTATCAGCATTAGATGCAGCTGATAATCTCAATGACTTAAATAACTTTGCGTGTGAGTATGTATACAAATGGTGATTGAGTGTGTGCGAATGCATGTCCCTGGAGGCCAAGGGACCATGTTAGATACATTTTTCTATTGTTCTCTGTTTTATTGTTTGAGATAACCACTCACTGAACTGTGAGATCACGGATTGGGCTAGACCAGCTGGCTAAAAATCCCCAAAGTTCTTTGCTCCCACCATGATCTGAGTTTACAGATGTGCGCTGTTACATCCAGTTTTTTATGTGGGTGCTGAAAATCTGAACAAGGTCCTCAGTATATACAGCAGGTGCTATACTGACTGAGCCATTTCCCCAGCCCTCTAAAACTTATATTTTCTTAATTAAGATTTCATTCAATAAAAGCCAATGCTGGCCATGTATGCATTAGCCATATCCGTGTTTTAAAATGTAGTAAAATTCAATTCCATGTGACCTCATCAAGTTTTTGAAATTACCCTACCTGAAATTGAGAAAAAAATGACATTCTTAGTGGAAATACTACCAAGAAATGGTAGATATTATAACTGAACTTCATTAAGTTGGATGTTAGGACAAGAACACCCTGAGGGATTGTTTTGGTATTTAAAAAAGGATCACAAGCAATTAGATATATGGGTATTTAAACAGTACTAATTGTTATGGTAGGTTACTTTGGTATAGACACAGATG
The DNA here is from genome assembly GCA_009823505.1 of Rhizomys pruinosus. Lineage (NCBI taxonomy): Eukaryota > Metazoa > Chordata > Mammalia > Rodentia > Spalacidae > Rhizomys > Rhizomys pruinosus. Next base: position 516,301 of record VZQC01008536.1, on the reverse strand, counting down.
TTTAGATGGTATGTTAATCCATGAATTACATTTTTTTCTTTTAAATATGACAGGGTCTTACTGTGGCTTATAACATCTAACCATTAGAGGATGTAAGCTTGGGGTGGGGGGAAGGGAAAGGGAAATATGCCTGAACTGAGCTGGAAAATGATGTATGAAATACACAAAGCATCAATAAAAAATGAAAATTAAAAAAAAATCACAAAAGAGGCAAGAATGCAGATAGCCAAACTACTGGGTTCCTGGATGTCTATGGTTGGAAGAAAACCCATGGAAACAACCCATGCATGTTCATTTAGCAGGAATTACAGTTAACTCTAGAATATAATGCATTGCAATGAGGCAGGTGCATGTGAAATGAATTGAAAGCTTCCCCAAAGGATGTTGTCAAGTGAGTAAATGATCACATTACTTGCAACAGTTTAATTTATTAATATTTTCACTAAAAATTGTGACTGTGTACATGCAGGAATATCTCAGAGAACTGCAGAAGCTGCTAAGGTGCCACTTCAATATAGGGAAGACAGATGGAGGTAGCACATCACTTAACATACTCTGTCTTTTATTTTTTCCTACAACAAACATGTATTCATGCAATATAGTTAAGTTGATATTTTTAAGTCAGCATTTAAGTTTTTTTAAAAGGCCATGGATAGCCAGGCATGGTGGCACATGCCTTTAATCCTAGCACTCAGGAGGCAGAGGCAGGTGGATCTCTGTGAGTTCAAGGCCGGGCTGGTCTACAGAGTGAGTTCCAGGACAGCTGGGGCTATAGGGAGACCCTGTTTCAAAAAGACAAAATAAATAAATAAATAAATAAATAAATAAATAAATAGCCATGGATTAGAAAAAGTCAATTAAAATCAAGAAGACACAAAAGAGTTTTGATTGTCATAATTCTAAATGAATGTAATAGCTCATTGTATACTTGGAAGGCTATTTTAGACTTTGGCCTTGCTGGAGCACACAGAGAAATGATTAGTTAAATGACAGTGCTAGTGAACTATGACTGAAGAGAGGATCTTATAGCAGTAGACTACAGAGAAAAGGCCCTCTTCCTCTCCAGCCCTCGTGGTTTTGAAAAGCATGGCTCACTCAGTTTTGCAGTGAGGATACTGAATGAAATGATCTCAGTGAGGTCCCTGTCACTTACACAGACATTAACATGTGCAGTCACATGATTCTACCATAGTTCTTGTACTGACAATCAGAGTCCCTCACAAATCTTTAGAATTACTTTTAAGATGAGTATTTTCATGCATCCATATCATTTTTCTTAATGTTAGTGACTAGGAAGCACTATATATGCTTTTATCTAAGATGAGAACAGTTGAGCAGGAGAGCAGCCCTGCTCAAGGCTGAGATATGCTTTGTTAGCGAAGAACCATGTAGAAATCACTAAACTGGAAAGCAATGCTTTCACAGAAGAGAATAGTACTCTAATAGCATCCACTTGTGAAGTTGTGCCACTTCTGCATATTCTGCCTTTCTATTATTTAGTTATGTAAAATAATAATAATAATATATAAGTCGTTGCCTTTAAATCTTTAGTTTGCACAAGAAGTAATATAGTAAACTTTTTAAAATGTTCATTATGATTAAATTCAGGACACTTAAATCCAAATATATGCTGGGGGGCCTCTAGGAGATGCATTTTTAATCATTTGTAGTAGAATTCTCAAATAATCACCCCTCCTTAAATGTATGTGTTAACCGTCAAAAACTCTTGACAAAGGCATTTGGCTTGGAACTATCCAAGACAGAGAAATTATGAAGTTTCACACAAAATCTACAATTCTGTTTCCTATTTATATATTGCAATGTTTTGAAATACAAACAAGAAGTCTAAATATCTGGTACAAACAAAACCATATAAAATACTTCATTCAGTCCAGGTGTATATTCTTCCACCTAAAGTCTCCTCTGAGGCTTAAAGGCTCTTTCCAGTTTCTTTAATTTTACCTGCTGGCAACCGTAAGCTTGGGAGTCTCACATTGACATATGATGTACTTATTCTGTCTCATAACTCAAATCTGATACTCAACTTTCAGGATGAACTTGGGTAAAGTCATCCCATAATTCAAATCTGTTATTAAAATTTCAGACTGAAAAAGCTACTCCAACTGCCCTTAGTAAGAAATTTATACTGACCATTAAATCATTATTGAGAGTTTATCAAAAAATTTCAAGTGGAATCAATAGGAAGGATTTAGCCCTCTTCTCATGTTGTAATAAGTATTTCACATTTTTTAAGTACCACAGGCAATAATAACATTTTTTAAAAATCAAATTCAAAGTAGCAATTATTCAAATCCCAATTGTATAATAGGGTGTTTGCTCTTTTATGATTAAATATTATTTCTATCTCATAAATTTTAGAACTGAGAAAACTAGAGACATAAACTTTAAGTTATATCTATAGCAATATCAGCCAAGGTGTATTATCTTTACTAGCAAATTATGCACCTTGACTTACATATAAAGATTTGGTGCTATGATCCACAAATTAAGGACAACGTATATCATTTGTTTTTCTGAGACTGTTACTTCACTTAGCATAGCAGCTTCTAGCTGAAGTTTATGTCTTTATTTTCCTCAGTTCTAAGATTCATGAGAAAAATAATTCTCTTTTTTAAAAGTACATCAAAACAGACATTAACTTGGTATGTAATTTAGGAATGTAAAGTTATATTTCTTTTTACCTACATGCAAGTTTACTGTTAAAATATGAATCCCTAAATGTGTTCTAGTATTAAAAATAAAACAAAATAAATACTCAGTAAACAGGTTCTAGTTTATTTTTTATCAGATTATGAGAGATGTTAAGAATTAGGTCACTTCTGGCCTCCGCGGCATTGCATGACACGGGTGCACAGACCTGCATACAGACAGTGCATTCATACACATACAGAAATAAATAAAAAAAATTAAAAAAATTAAAAAAAGAATTAGGTCATTAATGAAGTCTTTGAATTAAGCTGGCCAAAAAAATTGATTTCTAAAATAATAAGTCCTGAGGCAAGTAAGCAAATGGTGATAAGGACATGATACTTTTAAAAACTCATTACATTTATAATGTTGTTAAATTCATTAATCAATATGTGGTCAGGTATTCACGGTATCTTTTTCATGAAGAGACTTTTTACTTTGTCTGTTTACTGATTTTAATGGGGTTTAGGGATACAGTAATGTATAATCATATTTCTATTTATTAATTTTGTCCTATTAAATGTTATACATTACAATCATTTATCATGGGCTTGCCAAGTTTTTTCTTGCTTACCCTTAAATTATATTTCTTCATTAAATATTTATCTCATGGTCAAATCACTGTTCTTACTTGCTAGTGAGCTCAATTAAAAAATAAAATGTATGTGCTAACTACCTTTCAAAATTTCCTCCTGGATTGAATAATATAATCTAGGATTTTTTCAGAGGTCTCTTAGTTTAAATATTCTATACTCCTAAATACATTGGTTTTTAGCAGAAAATGTGGACTACTATTTGTTTCTATCTCTCACATTCAGAGATTTTTATAGAAACCAAAGATATTGGAACCTACATTAATATATTTTAAAAATTGTATCAAGAGCATTAAACTTTCATTCTGAACACTCTTTAGTCACATCGTCCAGCCCATTGACACGATTTAATCATATAAACTCTGATGGTCCCATGATCAGTAGGGGGAGCACTTTTTGTTCATCATCCAAATGGATAAAAGACTGATACAATTACATTTGATTAAACATAATTTGCTTTTGCTTTTATGTAATAAAATAGTCCCCTCAAAGCCTTATGGAGCAAGAGTTTCATTGTTTTATTTTTTCCCTTGGTTCTTTCAATATCACACAACCAGGTATATCAATCTTGACTCTGGTAGTGAAATATGAGCAAATACTTTCTTCTCCATAAAATTATTATTTAGACCCTCTGATTTTACATACAGGGCAATTTCATTTTTTTTTTTTTTTGGTCTTTTTGAGACAGGATCTCCCTGTAGCCCCAGCTGTCCTGGAACTCACTCTGTAGACTAGGTTGGCCTTGAACTCACAAAGATCCACCTGCCTCTGCCTCCCTAGTGCTAGGATTAAAGGCGTGTGCCACCATGCCTGGAAAACAATTTCATTTCTTTTTACTGGCATAGTACTTGGGAAGAGAGTGAATGGTATCTTTGAATAGTGATTCATAATGAAACAAAACAAACAAGCTCTAGTCTACTGAAGAGATGACATGTTGTTTCATGCTAACGAAAGGTAAATTAAAATTATTTGACATTGCCATATGTTAACAATCATTTCCTGAGCAGAAAAGAACCTTACCGCAGCTGGCTTGATTTATTGTCCTCAATGGGTTGCACAGAATAAATCCTTCATTGTTTTTTTTTTTTTAATTAAAAAAAATTATTTCTGTATGTGTATGAATGTACTGTCTGCATGCAGGTTTGTGCACCCGTGTCGTGCAATGCCGCGGGGGTCAGAAGAGGGTCTCGAATTCCCCTGGAACTGGAGTTCTCCTGGAATTGGAGTTTCAGACGGCTTTCGCCACCATGTGGGTGCTGGGGATCGAACCTGGGTCCTCTGTAAGAGCGGTTGGCGCTCTTAACCACTAGGCCATCTCTCCAGCCCCAACCCTTCATTCTTTTATAAGTGTTGATGTAACAACAGACCCAAATTTCAGAGAATAAAAAGGAAAATTACAGTTATGGCTCCCATGGTGTATGAGAAGTATGCAATAAGAACATTATTCAATTATTTGTATAAAGCTTTCAACATATAGGAAAAGAGCATACAGTATGATTTTGTGGGCTCCAGGTAACCAGTATGATGAATCCTGATGTTGCTAACAATCATGTTTGGACAGGAAGTTATTCAGTCATGGAAATATTCTTTGAGTTCTTAACATTGATTCACACATTGGGAACAAGATGTTTCTTACCAATACTGCCATATATAATAATTACTTTAAAATTATTATCAAATTTTCTGTTATTCTAAATACTATAACTATTTTTAAACATCCTATATCTTAGTTAATGAATTTATTTTCATAAAAGTTTGACATTTATTAAAAAGATATATTATAGACAATGACAAAACAATGTTTTAAAATTTCAATTATGTTTCATTCTCTGCTAACTAGTATCTAAAATGGCTCATAACATCTCAAAAGTACTTGTCTCTCTTAAAAATGATTTGTTTTTTAAATATTTCATTTATTATTTTTTATTTTATGTGTACAAGTGTTTTCAAGTGTTTTGCTTACCTGTGTGTAAGTGCACCAGTGTTGTGCAAAGCCCACAGAAGCCAGAAGTTGTCAGATCTCCTAGAACTGGAGTTAAGAATGGTTGTAAAAACAAACAAACAAACAAACAAACAAACAAACAAACAGGGATGGAGAGATGGCCTAGCGGTTAAGAGAGCCTACTGCTCTTGTGGAGGACCCGGGTTTGATCCCCAGCACCCACATGGCGGCTGATAATCGTCTTTTTTTTTTTTTTGTCTTTTTGTGACAGGGTCTCCTTGTAGCCCCATTTGTCCTGGAACTCACTCTGTAGACCAGGCTGGCCTTGAACTCAAAAAGATCCGCCTGCCTCTGCCTCCTAAGTACTAGGATTAAAGGCATGTGAGAATCGTCTTTAACTCCAGATCAGGGGAATCCGACACCCTCTGACCTCCGCGGCATGACACCTTCTTCTGACCTCCATGGCTTTGCACCACAGGGGTGCACAAACCTACATGCAGACAGTACATTCATACACATAAAAAAAAAAAAAAAAAAAACAAAACCAATCCCTCAAAGTTGTCTTCTGATCTTCATTTGTGTCCCGGGTTTGATCCCCAGCACCCACATGGCTGCTGAGAACCTTCTTTAACTCAAGTTCCAGGGGAATCTGACACCCTCTTCTGACCTCCGTGGCATTGCAGGATACGGGTGCACAAACCTACATGCAGACAGTACATTCATACACATAAAAAAATAAAATAAATTGTTTTTTTAAAAAAGAATGGTTGTTAGCTACTATGTGAGTGCTGGGAATCAAGCCCAGGTCCTTTGGATGAACAGCAAGTGTTTTTAACTGCTGAGCTACTATTATAACTCTCATCAACTCATAACTCTCTCCAGCCCCTCTCATAAGCATTTCTTTTTTTTTTTTTGGTCTTTTCGAGACAGGGTGAAGCATTTCTAAAACTCCCCACACTCTTCTCAGTTTCTGTATTCCTCAGATTTAGTGTTTGTATTTCTGTCAAAAACAATAGGAAAGCGAGGATGTCATGGCATACCTGCTATAAAAAGACTGAGGACTCATATCTTAAAATCTCCACTGTCTTTTCCTTTGTCCTAGAGAAAGCACGTTGCTGTGTTACGAGGCCCTATAGAGAGGCCCAAGTAAAGAGGAACACAGCCCTGCTACTGCAAATTCTTACTTTAAACAAATATATTTGGGGTAATTTGTTACCCACACATACACAACCAGTTCAGACTTGGGGGACCGAAGTGATATTCATAGAAATAGCAACTATCTCATTAATATGGCACTGCTGTCAATTTATCTATTGGAAAGTGAATTCCTAGGTGAAAAATGATACTTTCTTGTAATATCATGACAGTAGGTAAGGCATTCTGTAAATGCAAAGATAATAGTTTTGCTAGAAACGTCGTAGGGAAGGATGGTAAATCTCTATAAGGAAGAAGCACATAGTAAGCAAAATGGGCCTTGACTTATGATAATTTAGTTTAGTGGGTTTTTGACTTTATAATGGAGCACAAGTGATAAGCGACTGTCAGTAGAAGCCTTGCTTCAGTTTGAATTTGGATTTGGGACTAGTGATATGTAGCCTGATGCCTGAACTGTGCAGTTGCAGCATAAGGCAGCTCCCAGTAAGTCACACATTCATGAGGGTGAATAATCTGTGATGTATACCATCTACCGTCTTGCTCAGTTTTGATGTTTGGTAGATTAGGTGTATGAAATGCATTCTTGAGTTACAATATTTTCAACATAAGCTTGCTTTGATAGTACACAAAGCCACCAGAGGTCAAGAAGTATTTGCATATACATTAGCAAGAAGTAATGTCATTCTAACTATAGAAACAGTTGGAAGAAATCACATTATGGGTGCACTATTAGTCTCTTTCTGGTAATGGGTTCTCAATACTCTATGTAGTCAGATTATTGTCAGTGAGTGAAGTTCATGTTGCTAAGTATATGCATAACTTCTGCATTGTTAGCATGGTGTTATATTGAGCATGAGCTCACTAGGCAACAACAACAGTGGAAAGAGACTGACTGAAGTCTACAGAATAGATTATACAATCTACTGGTTTACTAGATACTATTATTGGTAAAATCATTCTTGACAAGGATTCATATGTGATACAAATATCTCCGAGTTAGCTTCATATATGGGGTGCTTGATCCATGTAACTTTTCTACAGACCATATTGTTATCAATATTCCAATTATTAATTTTAAAAGTTTTCAAATCCTGGGATTAAGCCCAGGGCTTCACCCAGGATAAGTATGCTGTCAGTAAGGTACATCTCTAGTCCATCTACTTTGTTTCCTCTAGGCTCTGAAAACTGAGCCAACCATTAGGGTAGAGTGTAGCTTATGGATTTACAAATATCTGTACTTCTAATTATATAATAATAGAAAAAGACATCTAAGAAACATGTTCAGAAATGGCACAGCAGGGTAAAATGATCAAGTCTAGGAATTTGTGTTATGGTTTTCAGATTGTTACTCAATATTTTGCTGGCATCAACAATCTGAATACTGTCATTTGGCTTCCATCATATTTAATTTTTATAGTTAAGATCTTATGCTCATACAGAGTTGAAATATTTAACATTTACCAAGACACAGTACTATGTGTAGAGCACTGTTTCAGTGTTTATTTATTTATTTATTTATTTATTTATTTGTATGTGTGTATGTGTGCATGTGTGTGTTCATTTATGTGTGACATTGGACAAGTGTAGAAATTAAATGACAACTTGAGAGTCCATTCTCTTATTTCATTCAACATGTGGGTTCTGGTCATCAAACTCAAGTCCTCAGGCCTGGTGGCAAGTGCCTTTATCCATTGAACCATATCAGTGGCCATTATTATTTCATTTAAAAAGTCATTTGTGCTGGGCGTGGTGGTGCATGCCTTTAATCCTAGCACTTGGTAGGCAGAGTCAGGTGGATCTCTGTGAATTCAAGGCCAGCCTGGTCTACAGAGTGAGATCCAGGCCAGCTGGACTAAAAGGAGACCCTGTTTCAAAAATACCAAAAAAACAAAATAAAAAGTCATTTATTATATACCTTCCAGGCAAATGTAAATCCTCATTTTTATTGATCACTCAATTCTTTTCATGTCTTTTCTTAGATATCTTTGGAACTCTAATTTTTTTAATTTTTTTTTATTTTTTGGTCTTTTTGAGACAAGGGTCTCCCTGCACGTAGTAGTCTCAGCTGTCCTGGAGCTCGCTTTGTAGACCAGGCTGGCCTTGAACTCACAAAGATTTGCCTGTCTCTTCCTCCCGAGTGCTAGGATTAAAGGTGTGTGCCACCATGCCTGGATTGAACTCTAAATTTTAAAGTAGCAGTTCATTGTAATATCATGGATTTTTAAAAAATATTTTATTTAAAGCAAATGTGGGCAACAGCGAATTATATCTCCATTTAATTCAGATGCATTACCATTTTTATCAGATTCTGTAAACCAATGTTGTTTAATATACACATGTTTACTTTTACTTTTACTAAGTCCTAAAACACCATGTGTCCTGTAGACAGTGTCTAGGCGAAACTGGGTACTTGCTGAGCTCACGTCAATTAAATATGCCTTGCGATTCAAGGTGGATCTTTGGAGTTCAAGCCAGCCTGATCTACAGAGTGAGTTCCAGGACAGCTGGGGCTACAGGGAGACCCTGTCTCTCGAAAAGACAAAAAAAAAAAAAAAAAAAAAACTTAAGTATTCAAAATAGTTCTTAGTATCATATCATAACAGAATTCTTTAAAATTGTAGTGTATTAGGAAAATTATAAAATATTACTATGTAACTATTTTAAACCTCTGCCTAAACCCTGAGAAGCACAAGTCAATAAAAAAAGTTTAAAATGTATAGAGGGCAGGAGAGATAGCTCAATGGTTAAGAGCACTGGATGCTCTGCAGATGACCTGGATTTAGTTCCCAGCACCCACATCATGGTTAACGACTGTCAGTATATCCAGTTTCAGGGAATTCAATACCTTCTTCTGACCTCTTCAGGAACTGCACGACATGGAGGCACTTACATACAGTGCATGGAAAATATATTCATAACATAAAAATAGATAATGAAATAAATATTGTTTTTAAATTATTTTTATTTTTTTTTTTTTGTTTGTTTTTATTTTTTCCAATTCAGTTTCAGTGCTATTTCCCTTTCCTCCTCCCCCCTCACTCCCACCCCATCCCAGATCTATGCATTCTGCCATAACTGTCCTGCATGCTTTCTCTCAGTTTTTTTTTTCATTTTTAGCTAGAAGTGATATCCATGATACAAGCATCCTTCATTTGCAAACGGTATTGCCAAGGCTGTTGTGCCCAACACCTACAGCCCCCATCCAGTTGGGGAGTGACAGGTTGTTGTGTTCAATCAAGTGATCAAATGGAGGTTTGGCCGACTACATGCTTGTAGGTTTCACCATTACCCCATCGAAGCCTTACATTCTACCACGCCCCTCTTTCCGCAGATTGTTCCCTGACTGTAGAAAAGGGGCACAGGTGGATGGAGAGGTAATACAGTCCACGTCTCCTTCTTGGAGCTGTTGACTGTGACTCTGGTAATTCTGGCTGGTTATCTCCTTTCATGGGCTGCAGTTTGTTTTCCAGGAATAACCTTTCGATTCCTACTAATGAAGACAGATGCAATTGATGATATTATAGGTATTTAAGCATGCACTAAAGTTATGGTAGTTTAACTTTAGCATAGACACATGGTTGGATTGTTAATCCTAGTATTACAATGTTCCCCCCTGTTAAATATTGACGAGGGTCTTACTGTGGCTGTAACATCGTAAGCGCTGTAGAGGATGTTAAGCTTGTGCGATCGTAGCCATGGGTTGTATTTCTTCCTAAGGTGAGAGCGATATATGGCCAATTAGATTTGGTATGTATAGACATGTGGCTGCCACTACTGTATAGTATTCCAGGCAGGTGAGGTGTTGTATTCTGGTGCTGATCTGGTGGAGTCTTGCTTGACTCAGGGAGCCCAGTATTTGCTTTATTGGTTTAGTGGCCTTTGGGTAACACTCTCTATCATTTCAGAGGCCAACTGTACACTTTGCATGTGTGGTTTCAATACATCCCGCCCATGTTGATGTCAGGTCTTTGGCAGCAGTGTCTTATTGCCTCTCCTCCTGTTGGTATCCCAACTTAGAGGCAGAGAGCCCGTTACCTTTTGTGTGGCCTTAGATCCCCTGGCCAACATTTCCACCTGGTTGACAATCCATTACTGATGTCAGGAGCTCCTGTATTGATATTATTTTTGCTCTGAGTGGCCATAGCGCCTAGGACTTTAGTAGTAAATATTTTGGGTTCTGAACAGAGAGAATCCCGTCCACACGTTCCCATTGTTTATTAGTCAATTAAAAAAGCAGTTTTACCGGTATTATAAGAGATCACCTCTACAAAAGTTGTCTCCAATTTTTACATGTTGGGGAGCGACCTTCATAGTTGTTCAGTATTTGCTCCGTTGTGCTCTGATGGTGGTTGGGAAGCAAGGAAGGTCTCGTGCATATATTCAGAACTCTTGTTGTGGGCCACCTTAGAAGGTAGTTTTTTCATTTTTAGGATCTTCATTGGAACTGAGTTGTTACTTATGGTAGGTATCACAGAGGGGTTTCGATTGTTTATGGCCAATCTTGAAGGCTTTTCTTCCTTTGAATGTTTCGACGGTGGTCAGCTTTTCCGTTTCCCACTTTTTTGGTACATCTCGTACTCAATGCGAACGTGTATTTCCTTTTCTTTCTCAGCTGTTTAGTTGGTGACGTTTTGTCCTGTTTGAACAAACAAATATTTTCCCGATAGTTTGTTTTAAGATTTAAATTGCAGGGGTTTGATGAATAAGGTTTCATGTCTTTCCGTATCCCCCCCCTTTTTTTTTAGCGTGAGTCTCCAGAAGACAGTTGGTATTATGCATGACTATATGGTGGAGTCAAGGCATAGATTTCTTCAATTCACCATTGTTGTTTTGGGTGACTATGTATGATGAGTTTACTTTGGGGAATGAAAACTTGTAATTTTTATGTTAAATCTTCTTGAAGAGAATGCTACAAGGTGGATACTGNGTCTCTGCCTCCCAAGTGCTAGGATTAAAGGCGTGCGCCACCATGCCCAGCTTCAATACTTATGTTTTTGATGTTCAATGTTTTAGTCTATTTCTTAAATAGATATGGTCATAATTTTGTAAAATGATACAAATATGTAAATAAGGGAGTATTTAATTCCTCATCTTTTTTTTGAAATAGTTTTAAATATTAAATGTTAGCTGTCCTCAAATTATTTAAATAAATTTTTTTATTTTAGATGTCTTTAGTTTACAGAAAGAGTTCCCACTAACACCAAATAATTTCATCCAGTGTTACCATTTTACATAATTATGGCTCAAATGAAATGTCAAAATATCAACATCACAATCCACTAAAATGCATAGTTTCTCAGATTTCTTTAGAATATATCTACTGTCCTTTTTGTGTTCTAATATCTCAATAAGAGAATCACTTTCAATTATCTTCCACATATCCTATAATCCTCTTAGATTTATTTCAATGAATTATTTTTATTTTTTTCTATTTCATTGTCATATTTTTTGCATGTTTATAAGATGTGTTGATTTCTGTATACAATGACCAGCTTAGATTAATCGTATTTTTGGTGTTGGATTCCCTGGATGAATGGTTGTTAGTTGCCATGTAGGTGCTAGGATTCAAATCCAGGTCCTCTTCAAGACCAGTAAATGCTCTCAACCACTGAGCCATCTCTCCAGCCCACCCTCTACCATTCAATTTAATGGACACACAGACAAACAGACACCCACCCACACACACATATAATGACCTATAGAATTTTAAAATAGTATAAGAAATAAGTTTTGGTTCAAAGCAAGTACCTTGGAGTTTTGCTATAATACATTTGAGAGTGTGTCAACTTGACTCACAAAAGGCTTGCTCAGATGGTAAAGTACCCTGCATATCTATGAGGAATTCCCAAGGGATTGTCATTGAAATAAGCAAACAGAACAAAGATCTGCCCTGAGCAAGGGGATAAAGCATCATTCTGACCACTGGATGAGTTTCTGTGCAGCTGGAGTTAAAAGAGGAACTTTCTGTTCCTCCTAGGTAGGAGACAGAGACTCACCTGGATATTGGAACTTTGGATTTTCTGGCTTTGAACAACTGAGACTTTCACCAACACTCTTTGAATGCAGATATCACATTGTGAGACTTTTCTGCCTCCATAATACTTTGAGGACATTCCCATAAGAAATCGCCTCATTGCTACATCCTACTTTTTTTCTTCTGGATAATGTTTACCAACACAAGTGTGTCTCTATGCATTTCTTATGTTAAACCAATCAATGTTAAATATTGCTCAATAAAAAAAAATCTTCCTCTCCCCTATTTTCTGGAGTTTTCTTCCAGGTTTTAGCTATGACCCCAGCTACTTGGATATCAGCTGAGATCAGTTAGCTGCCTTAGTAATAAGCACCTTATTCTGGGTGAAGTGGGGATATATATATATATTGATAAATAATACAATAATATAAATACAGAACTAATTA
>VZQC01008536.1:479340-503146 GCA_009823505.1 Rhizomys pruinosus | reverse complement strand
TTCCTCCCTCCCTCCCTCCCTCCCTTCTTCCTTCCTTCCTTCCTTCCTTCCTTCCTTCCTTCCTTCCTTCCTTCCTTCCTTCCTTCCTTCCTTCCTTCCTTCCTTCCTTCTTTCCTTCTTTCTAAATCTGGGTCTCCCAGAAGCCCTAGATAGCCTGGACTTTGCTCTGTAGACCAGGTTGGCTTCTGACTCACAGAGAACCATCTTTTTCTGGCTTCCAAGTACTGGGATTAAGGATTAAGGCATGAACTACCATACTCATAGAGACAAAAATCATTTTCAGCCTTCTCTTGCTTTTATTACATATATGTGTTGGTTTTAGAGGGAACTGTTCATTTTATTTATCTTTTAAACACACACACACACTCACACACACACACACACACACACACACACACACAGCTAATATAGCCTTGTTTCTGGCTCTAGTACGTCCCACAAGGCAAAACACTCATACACATAAAAATAAATTAAAAAAAAAGGATACACACATGGATGAAGCTAGTTCTAGTGGTTCACACCTGTAATCACAGTCCTTGTGAGACTGAGACCAGGGTAGCCAGAACTACATACAAAGGTGGTTTTGTCTCAAATTTTAAACACTGGTATTTCTCTACAATAAAATATCCCATGAATTCCCAAGGTCCAGATCTAAGCATTCAGAGTTCATTGGTATATATTAGATTTTGATATTTTTATTTTAATAAGTTATTTGGTGACTTTTTTATTCATCAGCAAACATAGATCTGATTTATTGGTACACTGTGTGATGTAGTAATAGTATATCAACATCAAGTTTTAAGATTCATAAGACTTTATATACTTGTGTTAAAATATAAAATGTTTTCATGTATGATGGATTTAATTTTATTGTTCATTAAATAATATAACAAATATGCCCTCACCAATACAGAGCACAAAGCAGATATATGTCTCTGTCGGAGACAGAGCTGTTCAATTCTACTTTCTTATTTTTTCCCAAACCTATAAAGAGTCATTTTAGGCACTGTAAAGTTTCAAAACATCCTGTACACTTATAAGCATTTGCTGGCAGTGGCCAGGTCCAGGTGGCTGCCTTGCTCTGAGGGGGGGGGGGGGGGGGTGGGGTAGTGCCCCAGCCCCAGCCCTCTGCACAGGCCAATTCTCACGCACACAGGAGGTGTTTGTACCAAGACTGAAACCTTCAGCTTCTACTGGGCTTATTTTCTTTTTAGGAATGAAGGAAAATTCTCCCATTTTTTGAGCCATTCTTTTGTCAATTCTACAAAATTGCATGTAACTTTATAAATATTTTTAAGAGATATAGTTTTGTAAATATTTAATATTCTGCTAATTTGATTTTGAATTGTAAATGTCAAGTATTGTTTTTGGGGTTTTTATGTTTTATTATACTTTGTTAAAAAGGAAAAATTGTACATTTTTAGAATGTTTTTATGAGTAAATTTAATGTACTTAAAATAAAAATTAAAAAAAAAAGAAGCTCAAAAATAAAACTAAGGTAATTCCATGTACAAAATACATTATATTTGCTGTCAGTATGCATTTTTTTCTAAGACTTCAATAGGAAATGTAGTCTGCACAACATTGAACTTAAGGGAAAAATCAATCTCCACAGATTCAGCAGCTAGGACAATGGAATATTGAACTTCTAAAGAAGGTTATGCCAAAGGAAAATTCCTGCTGGAGAAATATCATTGCATTAGTGAATTTGATCCATTTCAGAACAGTGCCTTCTGGAATTCTGCTCTCCTGTGTTTAAATGTTTAAAATGACTTTTGTAATGTTTTCCACCTATTCTTTACCTAGGTATGAGACCCTGATTTTGAAAACCTCAGCGTTTTTTGGTTTTGTTTTTATCCAAGAATAATGTTTTTTTGATAAGTTAGAGCACGCAGTCAGTTAGGAATTATAAAGTGAAAATAAGACCCTGCCTGCTTATGCACATCAAACACTAAAATAAAAATGTTAATTCACACAGCAAGTAGATTAATAGTTATTTGAAATAACAAATTAAACTTGTATCTTAACTCATACAATTTGAAGTGAAATGTTTATGCCAAATTACTGGGACACACCACATGTTCCTTAGACTCATTTAAATTTTTGAGATCAGAACGAGTTCATGTTTTGATGGAGCTATCTAAATAATTACTTCATCTGCATTTCACAGGCCATTAATGCAATTTTTTTCATACTAACCAATCCATCTGTGTATACAACATGAGTTCATAAGGTAATTATCTACTCTCTAATATGCCCCTTTGGGCAAAGGAGGCAGATAAAGGACTCACTTGCAGTCATTTGGAGACTCACGCTGTAATTGTCACCACTTGGAAGTCATCTGCCTTTTATCTTCCCAAGTTTTGTACCTACGGAGGCATAGCCTAGCAACAAAACTATGTAACTCATTTCCTGCAAAACTGTTTCTCTAGAATGGATATTCTGTTCTGGAAATTCAACAGGTAAAAGAGCAAAATCTTAAGCAGCACATACATGTCCCAAACCACCATTCTGAAAGCTAAAAAGAAGACTCATTTTCCTTAATGTGGGGCATTAATAGCAAGTGTTATGTTATTGGGAAGTTTCATTAGCATCTAATTCAATAAACACCACCTGCCAAGTAACTGAGCACACAATAAATGTGTTTAGCTCAGGGGATCAGGGCAAGTGAGGAAAGCAGAAATGGATTTCAGAAGGAAAGTCATTCCATGGCACCAATCATGAGGTCATCTTCAACTTCTGAAGAACTGTCAAGATTAATTATTATATTTTATTATATTATGACATCATTTGAAAACATCCCATATAATATCAAGACAATATTACCTATGCCAACTTAAGCATTTTTATGAGGGCTGAGGAGATGGCATAGTAATTGAGAGGACTGGCTGTTCTTGCAGAGGACCTAGGTTCAGGTCCCAGCACCCACATGGTGCCTAACAAGCATCCGAAACTCCAGTTCCAGGGTGGTTCAATGCTCTCTCTGGTCTCTGTGGGCATTGCATGCAAAGGTGCACTTATATTCATGGAGGCTAGAACATGCAAACATCTAAAAATACAATTTAAATTTAAAACATTATACTTTCATATTGGATTTCTGTAGTTATTCATCTAGATAAGGGACAAATCATCAAAGAAAGAAGATATAAAGAAATTTAACCAGAGATACAATCAGAACCTGTCTTTTCAAATTTCAAATAGTTTCCCAGGCTCTTGATATTTCTAAAGACAATGTACTTACACAAAGAACTAACTGCATGAAACTTAATTTACAGTTTAGATTTGAAAACTATTTAATATTCATTAAACTTATGGTTTATACACAAATCCATTTCACTCCATACTACCATATTCAGATATAGTGATTTCTATTGTCATCATTGTTTCTTTCCCTTTCTTTGTCCTTAATATCTTTAGACATTTACAGAATTACACTGAAAAATAAAAAAAAATGGTTATCCTAGTTCTCCTTTATCAATAGATATGTACTTTCATTTTAAATGTTAAAAATTGCCTTTGTGTATGTAATTCCTTTTATATTTAACTTTTAAAATATATACCTCAGACAGCATCTTATTTTAACAATCTGTAATGCTGCACCAGCAATTTCATTCCCAGTAGAAAAAAAATCATTTTAAGTATCTTGTGCTTATTTAAGTAATGGAATCAGTTCAATAGGCCAGATGCTTTATTTCATTCGCACAGTGAAAGTAAACAACTGTTGTTTTTTTTTTTCTGGTGGATAAATTGTCCCTTATTTCTTAGGCGATTCTAAGCAATAACTTATTATTTTCTCTTTCTTTAATAAACTGCCCACCTGATATGCATAGCTTTTATTTTGTCTTATTTTCTACATGGCACATAATAGTGGTGCTTACATTCCAGTATGCTTGAAATTCCAGAAAATATTCTTAAGTAAAATTTTTCAAAGCTGTCAAGGAACACAGAAGTCAAAGACTAGGACTGGTTAGACAGGTTGGTGGGAAAAAGTACCTGCTGCCTTTACCCTAAGTTTGATCTCTGGGATTCACACAATGTGAGATGTCCTCTGAACTCCACATTCATACATACATACACACATCACACATACACACAAATGAACAAATGTATTAAAATGTATATTAAAAACACAAGTCTAAAGATTAAATCTGAGTCAGATATTGTGAAAATAGAGAAAGGATCCTTCTAGTTTGGGAATACGCCTCAGTAAAATCAGAAAGACCAAAGGCTTTAGACTTGAGGGTTCATAAAAAAACAAATTTAGGGCACTGGAGAGATGGCTCAGCACTTAAGAGCATCAACTGCTCTTGCAGAGGACCCGGGTTCAATTCCCAGCACCCACATGGTGGCTAAGAACCATCTTTAAACTGGGCCTGGTGGCACACACCTTTAATCCTAGCACTTGGGAGGTAGAGGCAGGTGGATCTCTGTGAGTTCAAGGCCAGCCTGGTCTACAGAGTGAGTTTCAGGCCAGCTGGGGTTATAGGGAGACCCTGTCTCAAAAAAAAAAGCAAAACAAACAAACCCCCCCACAAATTTATGTGCCATTAATCCCCATTAAATACTATCCAAATAGTATCTTTCACTGTAGTATTTTAGAGCTTTTTTGTTTAATGGGCTTTCCTAGGCATAATTTGCTGATGTCTGTATAAGTTTTCCTGAGTGTTGTTTTATCAAGATAACTGTTTTTTGCAATAGTAATCCTCAATCCACACTGACTGTGTCTATACCACTGATCAAGCAGTGAGGGGCATGAGCAATTTAAGACACATAGGTGTCTGCTATTAAGGGCTTAAGTCCAATGGTGGTGACTGAGGGAAATACAGGAATACCAGCTAAGATGGATAGCTTAAAGAGTAAGTTTTGTGGTAAGTTGACATGGCTGATTTGGATGAGGGGTTCAGGGAAGTACTCTCAGAGAAGTAGTACTTATACACAGATAAGACACTGACAGAGGGGCTGGAGAGATAGCCTAGCGGTTAAGAGCACCGACGCTCTTGCAGAGGACCCGGTTCTCCAAGAACCGTCTGTAACTCCAGTTCCAGGAGAACTCCAGTTCCAGGGGAATCCGAGACCCTCTTCTGACCTCCGCGGCATTGCACAACACGGGTGCACAGACCTGCATGCAGACAGTACATTCATACACATACAAAAATAAATAAATAAATAAATAAATAAATAAATAAATAAATAAATAAATAATAAAAAAATTAAAAAAAAAAGACACTGACAGAAATGAGCATCGTGGAAAGCAGGAATAGACGGAGTTCTATAAGCTTGAGAGAAAGAAAAAAGGCTGCAGCCAGGAGCATGCCCACCCTGTGTGGGGAAGCCAAAAGCTGGTATTGCTGGGGCTGTGCAGGGGACAGTGGGAATCAGAGGTGCCTCCTTGGTACCGCATTTCAACAGCGAAAGGACTGCTCACAAAGAAATTTCCCTGGGGAGTTTTAAGAAGAAAATAATGTTTCATTTCAAAATGTAGGGATTTCACTTGGTGGCCAGGTAGGAAAGTGATTGAACTGAGACAAGGGTGATTTAAAATTCTCTGTAGTTGTACATATTAACTTAGTAACTACTGGCTGCATAAGAGCGACTAGTCACATCTGTCTGCTGACCCCTCTACGGACAGCAGACAGAGGACAGATGCATCACTGCACTTAAGTTTTCCATGCTGGAATGGTCTGTGGCCACCAATGTCTTCCTGGGCTCCAGGCTTCTGATCTCCATCTTCTTACAGCGCTGTCCAGCATAGGATCTCTGTCTGCTTCCACCAATGCATTCCTCAAATTTCCCACTTGCCTCTCTGGCCACTTCAGCTCCAGCCCTTACTTCTCTTCTTCCATACAAGATGCAACATTCCAGTGGTCTGATTTACATTCCAGGACAACTATAAAGGCATTTTGATTTTAAGATGTCATAAATGTTTTCTTTCCCTATGATCATGAACTCCGCTTGACTCTTCTTTTGAATAATGTTTTTTATTGATTTGAGAATTTCGATTTATTTTGAATATTCAGACCCAATTTCCACCCCAAAATACTACTCCCTCTGCCATAGACTTCATGTCCTCTATAAGTATTTGCCTTTAAAAAGAAATGCCTGTTGAGTCTGATCTGTGTTTCCTAAATGCTCTTGGTGTGGGTCTATCACTTGGAGTGTGGTCAAATGACCAGGTGTCACACCAGTAAGGAAAACGGACTCTCCTTTTCCCAGTGACAGTTATACAGCCAAACTCTTCCTCCTAAAGGTTCCATAACCTTCAAAATACTGCTGTAAGCAGGGCAGGATCATTTAGAAATAGAACATGTAGGGAACATTTCAGACTGGATCACAAAAATGATTTCAAAATGGTAATTTAAAGGAAAAGAAAAATGTTATTTGTTCTAAGAGATCATTATTTAGATTTGAAACTAGTTTGTCTTACACTGATTTTCATTGCATTAAAATCACAATTTGCCTCTCTATAAATTATTTCCAGAGTTTACATATACTTGGTATTACAGTGTTTATACCAGTACTGTTTAAGATGAACAATACTGTATATGGATTTATATTTTTAAAACATTTATCATGCTAATTTAATCTAATACAATGTGCAATACCACTAATTTTATTAGAGATTTAATTAAAAATTAAAAGAAACACCTTGCCTTGATTTACTAAGCATCAAAATAAGTCTAAATAGTCCTGTAAAACCTGCCCTAATATAGTTGTAAAGATGTTCCTTTAAGAAAGCATAAGCAAAAGCTGGGCGTGGTGGTGCGCACCTTTAATCCTAGCACTACGGAGGCAGAGGCAGGTGGATCTTTGTGAGTTCAAGGCCAGCCTGGTCTACTGAGTGAGTTCCAGGACAGCTGGGGCTACAAGGACACCCTGTCTTGGAAAAGACAAAAGAAAACAAAAAGAAAAAACAAAGCAAGCATAGGAGTGAGAATTGAAGCCTTCATTTGAAGGCTTCCTTCCAATGGATTCCTTTTACCTGTGGAAATAGCATAAAGTGTTCTGTTTTGCCATGGCAAAAGCACTTGCTAAGGGCAAAGTGAACTCCATGTGTGAGATTCTCACGTAATTATTCTTAACTGTAAGTGCACCTTTGTCAACATTTCTTTCTCAGATTCGTTAGCCCATGACCTATGCCTAAGAATGTCAGTGTCATGATTTATTCTTGGATACTTAGCATAATTCTCTTGAAATATATAATTAAGGTTTGCAAATTTGGAAATTATTATTCTAAGATGCTATTTTTTAAATAATGTTCCAATGTTGGAAATCAAGTGGCTGAGCTGAAATAAAGTCTGAACTAAAAGATTTTTTGGGGGGAGATTAAACAGCTTTATGTTTGTCTAATATAAAAATTTCCATTTGGTAATTATCTCATAGTTTCAATACATTTTATTTTATTTTTTTAATTCTTTATTGAGCTTCTGTGTATTTCATATAACATTTCTTGATCAAATTTAGACCTGTTCCCATGTCCATGTCCCCCTGGCCCTAGTACTCATGTATTCTGTCATATACGTTAAGTCCAGTTTCACATCTTTTTCTGTCTTTTTTTAAAAAACTTTTTGATGCAGAAGTTTACTGTTTTGATCAGTTCTTTGAACATGTCTTTTTTTTTCCTTTAATTTTATATCACTTCAAAATGTGCATCTATACACTCCACTCATACCAAAATTACAAAGTCTGAAAATAAACTATTTGAAGCATTTCAGAAGTGAAGCTGCATTCAGGTAAAAAGAATATAACTTTATATTCATAAATTACATAACGAGTTGATATATGTTTTAATATACTTTAAAAAAAGATTTATTCTTTCTTATAAGTCTTAGAACTGCAGAAAACAGACGTAAATTTTAAATTATATCTATAGTAATATCAGTTGATATGGTATCATTTTTACTAGAATCATACCCACCTTGACTTACATATAAGGATTTGGTGCTAGGATCCAAAAACGAGGGACACCATATGTCATTTGTTTCTCTGAGACTATGTTACTTCACTTAGCATAACAGCTTCTAGCTCCATCTATTTACCTGCCAAATTCATGATGTCACCTTTCTTTACTGCTGTATAGAACTCCATTGTGTAGATGTACCACAGTTTCATTATCTACTCATCAGTTGAGGGACACGAGTTGTTTCCAGCTCCTTGCTATTGTGAAAAGAGCTGCAATAAGGATGATTGTGCATGTATCTCTATTATAGGATGGAACTTTTTGGTATACAGCCAGGAATGGTATGACTGGGGCAAATGGTAGATTCACTTTTAGTCTTTCAAGAGTTCTCCATACTGCTTTCCATAGGGGTTGCATGAGTTTGCAGTCCCACCAGCAGTGAATGGGTATTTCCTTTTCCCCACAACCTCTCTAGCATTTGACATCCCATTTTTTCTTCATCATACCAGTGTAAGGTGAAATCTTAAAGTGGTTTTAAGTTTGCATTTTGTTAATTACTAACAATGTTGAACAATTTTTAAGATATTTCTTAGCCATCTTTATTTCTTCTCTTGTTAAGACCTTTAGCCCATCTTTTAATTAGGTCACTTGTTTTCTTGGTTTTTTGTTTTTTGAGCAGTTTATATACTCTGGATGTTAAACCTTTGTCAGATGTGTCACTGATGAAGAGTTCCTCCCACTCCGTGGGTTTTCTCTTCACTTCTTTGTTTCTTTTGCTGCACAGAAAGAAGCTTTTAGTTTAATGAGGTCCCATTTGGTGACTGTTTACCTTATTTCCTGTGCAACTATTGTCTGATTTAGAAAGTCTTTTCCTACACCTATATCTTGTAAGTTACTGACAATGTTTTCCTCTAATATTTTCAGAGTTTCAGGTATCACATTGAGGTCCTTAATCCAGTTAGAGTTGACTTGTACAAGGTGAAGGTAGGGGTTTAGTTGCATTCTTTTACAAGTGGTGACACAGTTTTGGTAGCACCGTTTGCTGAAGATACTCCCTTTCCTCCATTGTCCCTTTGTCAAATATCAGGTGGCAGAAATTGCATGTACTCAAGTTTGGGTTTTTAATTTTGTTCCATTGATCTATGGGCCTATTTTTGTGCCAGTACTTTGATGTTTTTATGACTATAGCTCTGTAATATAGTTTGAAATCTAGTGTAGTAATCGGCCTGCATTACTCTTTTTGCTCTGGGTTGCTTTAGCTATCTGGGGACTTCTGTGTTTCCATATTAATTTTAGGATATTTTTTCCAATTCTGTGAAGAAAGTCATGGAGATTTTCATTGGGATTGCCTTGAATCTATATCTTACTTTGGGTAGGATGACCACTTTCACTATATTAATTCTTCTAATCCATGAGCATGGGAGGTTTTCCATCTTCTGGTGTCTTCCTCAATCTCTTTCTTCAAAGATTTAACATTTTCATTATAGAGATCCTTAATGTCTTTGGTCAGGTTTGGTCTGAGATAGTTTTTGAGGATACTGTGAATGGGAAGGTTTCCATGTACTCCTTCTCCAGTTGCTTGTTATTGGCATATAGAAAGGCTACTGATTTTTGTAGATAAATTTGTAACCTGCCATTTTACTGAATGTGTTAAGCATTTCTAGGACTTTCTAGTGGAAATTTTGGCATCCCTTAGGTATAATATCACATCATCTGCAAAAAGGGATAGTTTGTCCTCCTCTTTTCCAATCAGAACTCCTTTAATTTCCTTCTCTTGTCTTATTGCTCTGGCAAGAGTTTCAAGCACTATATTGAAAAAGAGTGGAGATAAATTTGAATAGATAGTCCAGTGTGAATTTGTTTAGTCATTATTTCAGGTCATGAAAAATATTACTTGTCTTAGGTACTTTAAATTGCTGTGGTAAGAACACTGACCATAACCAACTTGAAGAGGAAAGGGTTTATTTTATTTTACACCTCCTGGGTCACACAGTTCATCTCTGAGGGAGCCCAAGATGGGAACTCAGGGCAGGAACCTGGAGTGCAGACAACGGAGGAATGCTTGTTTCTTGTGCTCAGCCTACTTTCTTACATAATACAGGACAAATTTGTCAGTGGTGGCCCTGCCCACAGCAGGCTGCCCCCTCCAACACTCAACAATCAAGAAAATGCCACAGGCCAGTCCAATGGAGGCAATTTCCCAATTGAGGCTCCCTCAACCCTGGTGTGTCAAGTTGACAAGTAAAGCTATTCAGTATACCACTGAAACATTTTTGCTATATTTATTCACTAGCAAATTATGTTTTTATCCCCTTATTCTATCTGTTCTGTTATGGTTTGGAATTTAAGTATTTCCTAAATAAGCTGAAGGCTTTTGGGTTTCCACTATTGATACATGAGCAGGATATGAAGGTGCTATTTGGAGGTAAGTCTTAATTAGAAGTAGATTAGAGGATTGTTTTGCAAGGTGTACCTTGATCTGGGCCCTTCTTTGGGTCTCCTTTATTTCTTCCTGCTAGCATGAGTTGAACAATTTTTCTTTGTTATTTCCCTTTGCCAGGATTCAAAACAATGGAGCTAGTACAAACATATCTATCTATCTATCTATCTATCTATCTATCTATCTATCTATCTTTCTGTCATCTATTTATCCATCCATCCATCCATCCATTTATATCTGTATCTCTTTCTCTCTCTCACTCCAGCTCTCTCTAAATATTTATATCTCAATTGGATATAGTTATTAATTGGGGAATATAGTTATTTGGTAAGGATCTAACAAACAAGCAATATTCACGTAAGACTGAGGCATGATAATTCCTCTATGGGAGTGGTGTGCATGACAGGAAGATTGGCAAATCTCCCTGTGAAGTCAGTCTAGCTATCTGTGAGCTCAGGATTCAATGGCAGACCTTGCCTCAAAAAAAATAAGATTGTCTGGGTGTGGTGGCACACACTTTTAGTAACAGCACTTGGGAAGAAGGGTAGAGATATATCTGTGAGACCAAGGCCAGCCTGGTCTGCATATTCTTTATAATCAAATACTATAAATCATTTCACCAAATTGTAGTCATTTAAAATATTTTTTAATATTTCCAAAATATTTCCCCCTCTATAAAACTCCATTAATATTTATCCTGGAATAGCATAATTTATCTGTTCCAAACACTAAAATTTTTCCCAAATAATTTTTTCAATCCTACAAGCTTCTTACCAGTTGGTACAATAACCAAATCATTATCCATGGCAGTTATATGTGGGTTGCATGTTACATTTCCTATCATTAGCCTGAAATGATAAATATTTTAGGATGAATTACCTTTTCCCATATTTATGTGATTTATTTTCACTTGTCTTACAAACTTTCTGAGATTAGAGCAGTGGTCTTCAAATTAGGGTGTGTGGACATGTGAGTACTCTGAAAGAACACTATTAGGATGCTAACATTCCGTGTTCCAAACTCTCATTCTTCCAAACTTCTGCCTTTGTGCACTACACACAGTTCTTCACCTCTTCCCACCTTGGTCAAATAATTGTTGTCTTTATGACAGAAATGACAACAACCTTAATTGGGGATAGTCTTCCTTTGATTTCACTTCTGTCTACTTTCTTCAACGTTACCCCAGACCATATCTTGAACCCCTGGGTGAATTCTTGTGTCAGTGGTCTTCTCTAAACACTTTATCTAAACCACACCACTCTGCTGAATTCTCTGTATGGATTTGTTTTCCTTGCACTCTAGGTTTCAGTGTGAAACTCTTCCTACCAGAAACACCCAGGATTTCAGTCTACATTCTTCCTATTATTTTCTTTCTTACAACTTCCATGGAGATTTCAGCACTTATCACAATTTCTTTTCATTTGTGTGCTTAGTAATTCTGTCTTTCCCTACAGCCTTACACTATAATAAGCAAAGAAACAGTATCTATCATTATGCCTAACAGGAAGGAAGCGTGCATAAAATGTCTGATTAATATCATTAAATATCAGATATAATATATTAAATTTTACATTGGTGTTAATAGCAAATCTTTTTTTTATAATCCTGTGATCCATGGAAAACTTGTAACTCAAAGCAGTGATCCATTCCCACATTCCATGAGAGACAAAACAGAAACTAATGTCTTGCATTTGAATGTTCCAGTCAAATGCTCTTTTAATCCTGTCTTTGTTTATAATATAACACTAAACAAATACCTATTGACAGGAAAGCAACATAAGCATTCTGCTTAAATTCTTGTTTGAGTTCAAGCCTCATTAACCCAAGTTTAATTGAATAAATTAGCTGCATACAGTTTTAAAGCTATCTTGCCTCAGTGAATCCATACAGGTAATATGTTTCTTTACAAATGTTGACTAGTATCTCAGAATAACAGATTGTAGGATATCTTTTTCCCTTTTAATTTTAGTTCATTAAGAAGAAGAGACTTGATCTTTCTTTTTTTAATCATTTCCCTTAAAGGAAAGACAGCAAAGATTAAAAAAATATAACATGGTCAATTAAGAAACAAAGATAATGAAATACTTAAGGAAATTAATTGCTTTTCAGTCTTTTCCTTTATGAGCAGTTTCCTAAAGGACCTTCAATCTATTAGTCACCATAATCATTTTCTTGCTCTGACACTGTTTCTTTATTTCTGACTTATATACCCATTAATGGTAGCTGGCAGGATCATATGCTAACCTAGTTAGTTATCCAAACAAAATTAGCATTAAAAGACACTTTAGTATAATGTTATTTTAAAAGGTCATTTTAGGTGTTGTGTAATCTCTTTAAAATAAAACAAGACCTGTAACTAAGTATGGATACCAGTAGTCTAAGTGACTTGAGAGTATCAGTCAAAATCATGAGATCACTACTAGCATGGGTAACATAGAAAAAAAAAATCACAATTTCTCACACCCTGAAACAATACTGGCCATTGCCTCTGCTGTGAAGTTCTGGTTACTCACCAGAACTTCACAGCAAGACCCTATTGGTGAAGACACTACACACATGAGCTGCAGAACAAACAAGGGGAAATCATATTTGTGCTGATTTCAAAGTCTCATCTTTACTGGCCAGCTTTTATAATGTAGGTAGGTGCTATGCATGCTACCCGAAGAGGAAATTAATCATTGACTTTGCCCAGCTGTGCCTCCCACAAGCTCCAACTTGCCTGGCAAATGTACCCACTGGTGTGGTAGTGGCATAAAAATTATAGAAGTAACCAAACACTTTCTAATTGGGTGTATGGGTCACTTCACAGGATGGAGCTTATACCTGACATTAATATCAAACCAAGGACCCTTGAGGCTACACGGGCCACAGGCTAGAGACTAATACTATTACTTTGCTAAATAAATATACTATTAAATGGATGCCTAATGAGTTTTTGTAATATCCACATATTAATGCATCTCTTAACTCTCAGAGGAAAAAGTTCCTTTTACAGCAGATGTTGATCAACATAGAGAATCACAACTGGCCAATATGCAGACAGTAAGGGGTTGAAGACTCCTTATTCTTGAGTAGGACACCTATATCAAACTCCTGCCTTTCAGGGCTCTGGGATCATTGTGAAAAAGGGGGACAGAAAAATTGTAATAGCCAAGATTGGTAGATGACCATATTAATATGAGTAACTTCTCAGCTATCTATTTTATAGATAGCTGAGAAGTTACTCATATTAACTCCCAGCAATGGTCACTGCATGTACAAGTCCCATCTAAACTATGTGAGACAAAATGCCAACATAGACATGGGGAAGTAGTTAAGAAACCCCAACTTACCTCAGGAATTTCCCATAACTACTAAGAGGAGCTGAGGTGGCTTTCTTTAAGGTTGTGATCCTGGGTAGGTTAACCAGGTTCCATTGGATGGGCCCACTCCAAAGGACATTTGGGAATACAAGTCTGACTCTATAGGCCTGTCTCTCTCTCTCTCTCTCTCTCTCTCTCTCTCTCTCTCTCTCTCTCTTTCTCTCCTTCTTTCTCTTTCTTTCTGATAAATAGAGAGAGAATTAATGTTCATGAAACTGGGTGGTGAGTACTAAAGGGGTCCAGTTCAGGAAGGTGACATAAATATGATTAAAATACATAGTATAAAATCTGCTAAATTTTAATTTAAAAAAGTCTATAAGAAGAGTGATGAGGAGAGAACCCCTACCACAGAGGTTGCTTGAAATAATCTGCACCTGCTACCATTGTTGATGTCTTACATGTCATAAGGAAAAAGAATCCAGAGGCTGACCACTAAAAAGGAATAAGATGATCATATTCAGAATGTAAACTTGAATTTGCAGGGAAAGTTAAATAGGGGAATTCATAGGATAAAGTAAGTTGGTGTAATGTGAAAGAAGTTTACTAAAATTTAAAGATCTCTGTGTTAGTAACTAAAAATAAGATAGCAAAACGCTATCATTCTACTGCATCATTTATTAAAATAAGACAGAAATTCATAGCTCTCCAGAGAAGAACTGTTTCAGGTTTAAAGAGAAAACTGCCAGCAGGAAATAAAATCTTCAGCATCCTGTGGGTTAAATGCAATCCGTGAAGGTATAATAACTGTTATTTGTATGCAAACGACATGTATTACTAATATTGAATCACTACTTCAAAATATCCTTTTAAATATTTTGAGACTCTACAATCAAAATATCTTTTCATGTGGTAATAGAGCAATTACTTATATTCATAATTTTCTATAGAAATAAGATCCATATTATGTAGCAAGTTAAAGAAAAAATATTAGAGAATATTTATGAAGTAAATGGGAAAGTAACATTTCTAAATCAAAGTAAAATAACGTGTAAAAGATCATTAAAGATTGCTGATGAGGGGCTGGAGAGATGGCCCAGTGGTTAAGAGTGCCGACCGCTCTTACAGAGGACCCGGGTTCGATCCCCAGCACCCACATGGCGGCTGAGAACCGTCTGAAACTCCAATTCCAGGAGAACTCCAGTTCCAGGGGGAATACGATGCCCTCTTCTGACTTCCACGGCATTGCACGACACGGGTGCACAAACCTGCATGCAGACAGTACATTCATACACATACAGAAATAAAAAAAAATCTTTAAAAAGATCGCCGATGGATCTAGATCGTCATAATTTGGGAGGACACAGTGGCCTATGAGAGGATTCATAAATTTCATGCTTGTAATGAGGATTAGATTTTTGCAATCACTGACCTATGTACCCAAAATCTATATGCAACTTGAATAAAACTAAAATTGGGGTAATATTTAAACATACATAAAATATTTTGTTGACATGTATGAGATAGTAGAGAATGATCATTTTTCTATTGGAAAAATTTAAAGGCTAGTTTTCTCAAAGGTATTATTTATTTTATTTAATTTTATTTCTCATGTATGTGTGCATGCCTGAGTGTATGCATATGCACTACATGTAGAGGCCGGAAGAAGGTATCAAATCCCCTGCAACTGAAATTATTGGCAGTTATGATTCCCCATGTTGGTGCTCATATTGAAAGCTGCACCTCTACAAAAATCAGCAAGTGCTCTTAACCACTGAGACATCTCTTTAGCCCCTACAGGCTAGTTTTAAAGACAGATATATCTTACAAATCAGGAATGAAAATACACTGTGAAGAAAGATCATTAACAACCAAGATTCAAGGATCTTTGATCCCGGAGGTAGAACCTCAACCACCATTTTTAAAATATCAGCATCTCTTTAACACATACAATTGCTTTATAATTGGATGTGAAACGTGAATCAAGCTTATCCCAAATTCCACATGAAAGTCTGTGGCTTAGTCATTCTTGAATTGTGCCCAGAACTGCCCTGCACACCAATGATTACTCAGAAAATATCTGATGATCTGAATAGTATTCACTTATTAAACATATATCTGCCACTTGCCTTCGAGAGACAAGTGATTGACAAAAAGTAATAATACAATTGCAGTGGTAGATACAAGGAGCTACAGTCTATCTAGAGGATGCAGTGAGATTATAGTTAAGGAATGCATCCCGAGGCAGTGAGTAAAGCCTGTTTGAAGTAAGACCTAATGCTAGAGATTGCCTTGATGAATAAAATGGCCCAGGCACATAAGAGTAGAGTGGTTAATAAAAATGGAAGTGGGTTGTTTATTAAAGGAACAAAAAGAAGTTCATGGTAACAGGATATAAGAATGGGTTGGAAAAGATCTCAGATGAGGTTGCAGAAGTGAGAATGGATCAAATTTTAAAGTGAACACAAGCAAGTTTGTCCTAAAAACAAGGGACAGATATTGGAAGTTTGAAATGGCAAATAATGAAAGAATAAAAGTAGAGCAGTAACCTAAATAGGTTGAATTTTAACGAGATCACCTACAGAACTGAGGAAAGATAAGGTTTGTACTTTTCCAGTTACAAAGCTGTTGATTTGACAGTAAATATGCAACCACACATACATTTTTAAGTATTTCTTTTGAAATCCTTATGAGGAACAGCAGTTTAAACTCTCAGGCTCTATTAAGACCAGGTTTTGTGCCCCAGAGCCCTTCAGGACACAGCATAATTCCATTCTAAAGTCTTTCCCTGCAAGGTTGGTCCCTGTTTAAAAGTCTATCAGCTCATAGTTTATAGCAAATAAAAAGCAATTAAAACCTATATAAGGGGCCGGAGAGATGGTGCAGTGGTTAAGAACACTGGCTGTTCTTCCAGAGGTTCTGGGCTGGGTTCCTGTCACCCACATGGCGGTTAACAAGCATTTTTTAACTCCAGTTACAGTGGATCCAATGCCCTCTTCCGACCTCTTCAGACATTGCACAACACAGGTGCGCTTTATGCAGACAAAAATTCTTACACATGAAATAAAATAAAATATAAATACAAATATATCATTCACATCAACAAAAATATTTTCTCATACATTTTTCCTCATACAATTATTGTATAAAATCATGAATATTTTATAAGCCCTGTTTTTATTTTTTATATTTTATTGAATTTTTGTGTATCTCACAAAGAGCATCTTAATCATCTTCAGATTTACTTTCCCATCAGCATGCTCCCATAACCACCTCCCACTGCATTTTATGGATTTTGCCACTATTGTTAAGGTGTATCCAGTCAAGGTAGTTTTCCCTGACATCCCTCAGTGCAAGTTCATCCGCTATGGTCTAGTCCACCTATCTAGAGTGACTCCCGTGAATAAGATCAGCTCTTCCTCATCCAGTAGTAATCAGCTGCCCAATAGTTCTTTGGCTAACACTGGGGACTGTTGCCCATTTCTGCAGTTCTATGATGGGTCTTGTGCATACTGTTGCCATTGCTGTAACTTCATATGAGCAAGGTGGCAGGAATCCATAAGTTTCTATTTACTTATGGTCATGTACCTCCTCCTCTGTCTCTTACAATCTTTCTTCCCTCTCTTTTAGTGATCCCTGAACCCTGGGTTCATTGTAATCTCTCTTACAAGAGGAAGCATCATTGATGAGACTTGAGAGATGAGTTAGCATTCTCTTTATCCCTTGTTCCTCTATGTATATTCCATGAGTCTTTGGCATAGAGCTTTCACTGTAGATGTGTCACATAGAGTTGGGTATATCACAGACACTTAATCTCTGGATGTGACCAGTTGTGGAGCTCTATAATAGTCTTCTTCTGTTGTAAAAGAAGCTTATTTTATAACTGGCATAGTGGCACTTTTATCCTTTGGATATTCAACAGCTACCTTGTTGGACCTAAATAAAGCTCACTCAATGGACAGAAACTCACATGTGGTACTGTAAACATAGCCCAATACATACAGCTAGACCCTGTGCTAGATCATAGATCTTAGAGAAAACCCCAAGGTTGTCGCATTCTTCCTCTGTGCTAAATATGGATCTTTATTTTTACAGCCTTGTTTTTTTAAAGGTAGGAAATATATCAAAAACATTGCCAAGAATATGTTAGGAACAATATTTATAAAATGGACTCAAGAATGTACTATTTTATTTTCAGAGACAATGGGCCTCTTGATTCACATCTTAGATAATCTGTGAGTAAAGGTCCCACTGTACATTTGATTGCAAAGTTACCTTTTTTAGCTTCATAAATGCTTCCCTTTTGAAAAACAAACTTTTCAAGACTGGAAACCTAGAAATTATTTACAGGATAGCATGAGTTAAGAGAACTTCATGTTTTCTTCAGGATTCACAGGGTACCTAGCTTGAAGTATGGGTGGTACAATATGAAGTGGGGGAGGACACCTGGGAGGGCATCAAGTACACAATCCTTTAAATTCAGCACAACATAAAGTTGACAATCTAAGAATTTTTTTCATACAGGAAAGAAATTTCATTCTCTCTCCTTGGTTAAAAGATAAAGCAACATATTTTGTTTAGGGATTTCAAAGCTTTAACTGAATAGTTTCTTACCAACTTGCCTTTAGCTGGAGGAATCATTGAGATATGAGAGGCAATCTATAGTTCTAATTCACCTCTCCCTCAGAGTGAATAAGCAGCCAGTTATTTAGACATCCAGGCAGTGACTGTACTTTTAAACTTCTAATAATATAAAAGTCTCCTGATTGAGGTATAACTTTAGTTCAAAGGGTTTTTAGCAACCTGGCAATATCTAGCTTAGGTTACCAAGTATTTGTTTTGCTTTCTCCTCAACCATTTTCTGCATTATTTCCTTGAGACTGGGTCTTTCCTCGAAGCAGAAGCTCACCCTTTTCCTGGCTGGATGGCCAGTAAGTTCTGGGTTCTAACTTTCTCTACCCCTAATGCTGGGGTTACAGGAATAAGCAGCCATGCCTATCTTTGTGTCCACCTGTGTACACAGGAAGTGCTCTTATCCACTGAGCCATCTCTCCAACCCTCATATGCAGGGTTTAGCAATAAATACAACTCTAGTTCATTGCAATGGGTTTGCATTTCACAATTTGTTAGGCTGTTCTATTGATTCACATTGCTTATGATTTAACTTGAACAGAAGTTTCTCCTTGCTCAAAGAAAGAGTGAAAGGCCTCAACATCTACTTTGGCACCTTTGTCCACAATGTTTTCAAAATATTTTAAAATTTTATTTATTTATTTTATTTTTAAAAATTTTATTTATTTATTATTTTTTTATGTGTATGAGTGTTGAGTGTATTGTTTGCATGTAGGTTGGTGCATGTAGGTGTTGTGCAATGCTGAGGAGGTCAGAAGAGGGCATAGGAATCCCCTGGAACTGGAGTTAAAGATGGCTCTTAGCCACCATGTGGGTGCTGGGAATCAAACCCAGTCCTCTGCAAGAGCAGTCAGTGCTCTTAACCTCTGAGCTATATCTCCAGCCCCTATTTATTTTTATGTGTATGAATGTACTGTTTGCATGTAGGTTTGTGCACCCGTGTCCTGCAATGCCTTGGAGGTCAGAAGAGAGCGTCGGATTCCCCTGGAACTGGAGTTAAATAAGGTCCTCAGCCGCCATGTGGGTGCTGGGGATTGAACCCAGGTCCCCTGCAAGGGCAGTCCGAGCTCTTAACCGCTAGGCCATCTCTCCAGCCCCCACCATTTTATCTAACATACAGATCAGCCAACACTGTCAAATAACTGAGACAGTGAATGAATGAAAAATATAAAATGTATACTTGAACTTAGAATAATATTGTAATATTGATTAACACCTTTCAGTATCTACACATATGAAGTTCTTCATGAAATAGTTTAAGTTAAAAGAGGGCTCTATGTTTATTTGTTTGTTTGTTTGTTTGTTTGTTTGTGACTGTCTCATGTAGCCTAGGTTGGCTTTGAACTCACTATGGAGCTGAGGATGGCCTTGATGTCTTAATCCTCCTCCCTCTACCTGCCAAGTGGTGTCGTTATAGATTGGTGACACTGTATTCTATTCAAGAGGATTTAAACATTTTATTTATTATTTTTTCATTTATGTGTATGAGCATATTCTCTGTATGCATATAGGTCACACCCATGTGGTGGGATGCTCATGGATGACATCAGAAGAGGGCATCAGGTCCCTTGTCGTGTTGGTCTGGGAACAAAACCCAGGTTGTTGGCAAGAACAGCCAGCATTCTTAAACACTGAGCCATCTCTTTTAACTTCTCAAGAGGGTTTTTCAAGACTTGCTGACAAAAGAGATAATTTACTCAATCATGTTCACTGTTCACAAGTTGTTTTACTTTCTTTCTTTTTTCCTTTCTTCACATTCCCTCTAATCCACCAGCTGCCATTTAATCACAATAGTTTTCTAAATAAGAACTGAGAAATCTACATAGCCCAATTCAGACTAGCTTGAAAGTCTTGAAGGGTTTATGTCTCAAGGAATATATTGAGTCTTAATTTAAATTTAATATACATACCATTTATATTTTGTGACTGCACATTGCTATGAATTTTTACATTTTTGTAAAAGGCAGTGCATTAAATCTCTATTTTACTAAATAGAAAATTTCAGTTCATAGTTAGGCTTTATCACAAATATTGCAGCTCTATAACAATTATAGTTAAAGTGAATGCAGAGTGGAATTGAATATTCTATTACTGTATCATCTTAAAATATCCCAATTTAGAGAATTTTCCATTATTTCATAATTTTTCTTTTACAAAATTATATTTGCACAGAAACTGTAAGTGATAAATATTTTAAACTAATACATCAGAGCTCTGTCTGCATTGCATTATGCCAGTGTGCAGTTCATTGGTGCAAAGCCTTGACCATAGGTATTTTAAAGATAGGAGATAAATAATTTCAGTTCAGTTTTAGGTACACAGTATTCTATGCAGAAAGGTGCATTGTATATACATACTTATGCTTAATCTTTAGTTTATATATTAGTTACATGATCACAATGAGATTCGAGAATAGTTACCTTGTGAATGCAATATTTATTTTTCTGTTTCAGTATAAATTATCTATTTTTTGTTGTTTTTGTTTTGCTTTTTTGAGATAGGGTCTCACTCTGTAGCCTGAGCTGGCCCAAAACTTACTATGTAGATTAGCATGACCTCAAGTCATAAAGAGCTACCTGCCTCCTCTTCCCAATTGCTGAGATTAAAGGCATGCACCACCATACTGGGGCAATTATCTAATTTTAATAGGACCTCATGAATATGCTCTATGTTGATTCTATCTTTTTGAGACAGGGTCTTCCTGTAGTCCCAGCTGTCCTGGAACTTTCTCTGTAGACCAGGCTGCCCTTGAACTCACAAAGATCCACCTGCCTCTGCCTCCCAAGTGCTAGGATTAAAGGCAAGCACCACCAAAAATTGTCATG
Source organism: Rhizomys pruinosus (assembly GCA_009823505.1). Classification (NCBI taxonomy): domain Eukaryota; kingdom Metazoa; phylum Chordata; class Mammalia; order Rodentia; family Spalacidae; genus Rhizomys; species Rhizomys pruinosus. Next base: position 482,053 of record VZQC01008536.1, on the reverse strand, counting down.
TTTCTTTCAGTAAATGGTATCTACTTTTGCTTAGTTCCTGTTGTTTGTATGGGGCTAATCCTAATTCTGGCCTCTTGTTTTGGGCATTAGATACAAGCAATCTACTCTAACCAATGACAGAATCCACTTCATCATAATAAGGCCGGGGACGAGTCTGCAGCTCTTGTTGAGACAATGAAAGCCTTCCCTGGAAATTTCAGGAAGATACTAGAAAGAAGGTGCTATTCAGGGTGTGGAAAATTTTGTCATCTATTGGAACAGATTTAATGAGATTTATTTTATTTTTATTTATGTGACTATGAAAGACTGATGACTAAAATTCTCAAAATTTTATATGATTAATATGTAATGAACTTTAAACAATATTTTTCAGCAATCCATAAAAGTCATTATAAAACTAGATCCACAACAAAGCAATTTTATGTTTCAGAGGATCAAAATAAATAAGCATATTAGCTTTCTGTTCAGCTATATGTCAAAACGGTCATAATAAATTTCTCTTTATTTTATGCATTTCTTATAATAATGAGATAAGCACTTAAAACCTTGTGATTTAAATAAGCATATTAGCTTTCTGTTCAGCTATATGTCAAAATGGTCATAATAAATTTCTCTTTATTTTATGCATTTCTTATAATAATGAGATAAGCACTTAAAACCTTGTGAACTTAAATCAAGATAAAAATGTTAGAACTTTTTCCAAAAGGCATAAAAATCAAAGCAAAAATCCAACCGCTCTGTATTACATAAAGTCATCCTCAAAGATTTCCTTGTTTACATTAGAATAAAATTGAGAGGAAAAAAAGAAATAATTTGGGGTTATTGTAATGATAAAAATTAATCATATAGGAATAAGAACTATAAGCAAGAAAAAGGTGATGTGAACCAACTTAAAACTTAAACATTAAAATTCCATAAAATGTACTAAATTGTATTCATACCTCCCTATCTGTCTGTTCTTTTTGAGACAGGGTCTCCCTATAGAATTTGCAATGTAGGCCAAGCTGGCCTTGAACTCAAAGAGATCCATCTCTTCTGCCTCCCCCGTACTGGGATCAATGGTGTATAATACCATGGCCAATTATTCTATATCTGTTAATGAAGTTATTAATATATCATCTGATTCTAATCAGAAACTTGGCTGGCCCAAATGATTGAAACATAAAACAAGGCTGGTTAGGTAAACTGAATAGTCTATTTTTCCACAAAATTGATCTTTAGTGATGATTATTCTTGTTAGCGACTAAGATGGACTATTAACCAAAGGCTTTGAGATAAATTAGTTTCAAATTGTAATTTCCCTTTTCATCTCTCACTATAGATAAATGTAAAGTACTTCTAAACCAAGGAAATCACAAGAAGGAAATGAAATCTTTTTATCTCGTTCAGAAGGATTTACAGATATGTCTAATTAATCCAGATACATTAAAGCTGAGGAGATGCTGGGAACAAAGTTCACCTAGGCACATCTGCCTGGAAATGCCCTTCCTCTAGTGAAAATGTAAGCAGTGAGAAATAGTACTTCAAAGATGAAGGGCTTTTATGGAAATAGAGTAAGTAGCCTTTGTGGGTTGTCTGGAACCTTACAGAGTTCCAAATCTTGAGACTATACTAAGGCTTGATAAGAGATTGCCTTGACTATAAACAAAAAGATAGCAAATTTAAATAATTTCTTTAGAACATAGGTATTATCTCATCATATTTTTCAAAGTGGTCTATAACCACTATCTATAACTCTTCTCAAATACCGCCATCTAAAGGTAGAAATTGAGTACAACCTAGGAGCGTCTAGAAACAGAGCAGTGTGGTTCCATTGTGCTGCACCCCAATATTAATCTACATGTGAATTCATATCGGAGTCGTCACTGGAGAGAACTACAGGTGTAATCAGTCGAATAATAATTGAATATTTTTGCCAATTGCCTTAGCAAAAGAAAACAGAAGCATCAATTTTCTTAAACTTGAGGCAAAATAACATTGGTAATAAAAAATTAAAAGTGTGTTTTCTAATTCATTTCACAAAATAAAAGATTTGAAATTTTGTACTTCCTAAGATATAATCATATCCAAATGAATCTTATTTTTGCTAATTCGCAATGTTGTGTACAAAACGTTGCTTCTAATTTTGATTAAAAGCTAGTTGACAGCTGTACATGTAAACTAGTTTCAATCATCAACAATAAGCATGTAAAAAAGTCTTTAAATATCTTGTGGAATTCAAATTCCCAAGTCTAATAAATATGAATAAGGTGTATTCAGAGAACGACCATGCAAAATGCAATTCATTGCCTACTTAAAAGTTTTAATGGTGTTGTTGTAATGAGTAAAAAAATGCACAGGAATATATTTGGTGGTCACTCGTGTAGTCTCAGCTCTTGGGAAAAGAGATGGAGGTGGAGGATCAGAAGTTGGAAATAGTCTCAGCTACTCAGAGCTCAAGGCAGCTCTAACTCCATGATAACTTTGTCACAAATAAACTGTATATAACAGGCATTTTAATAGGTTTCTCATTACTAAACATTAATAATATCTGTAAAGCACATGAATTTTAGTCCATAAAAATGTGTCCTTAGGTGAAGATATAAGAAAACAACTTTGAAAAAGGTGCCCATTGACACTATCTAAAAATTAGAAATGTCTGAAACTCCAATTCCAGGAGAACTCCAGTTCCAGGGGAATCCGACACCCTCTTCTGACCTCCGCGGCATTGCAC
>VZQC01008536.1:466424-479041 GCA_009823505.1 Rhizomys pruinosus | reverse complement strand
ATATATAGACTATCTATATATATATTTATTTCTATATATATCTATAAGGCCCCTGCCTTATGGCCATAGTTAAACAGGGTCTATGAATTAAAACCGAGTCATCTTTTGGTAGCCTGGCATTTCAGTTTGGGTATTCACAAAGGGGACAATGTATACCCCATCAAGACACTGTGATGGGGTCCTTCACAAAGCAGTGGTTCACCTTTTTGATAATATCTTTGTTCTTGTGTGTACAGTAATATCTAACACCAAGTGCCTTGAGAGCAGTGGCTATGTCAGGTTGGGTATTCCTCAAGACATATTTATTGATTAAATGATCAAAAGGGTTGTTCATAATTAAATTTAGTATCACGAATTTCCCTACTAAGTAATATAGAAATAGAAATAAGAATAGAATGCAAAAGCAGTTATTTAAAAATAACTTGTATTAAGGTTAATTACAGTGTATCCTATAGCATTGGAAAGAACAGAAAACGAAGTAATTTTTGATAGCAATATATGGACAATAGTATATTTGTGAATGTACTTCTCCAGCCTGCTACACATTAATATATTTCTATTTCCTATTTAAGTCCTATAAAATTAAAATTTCTTTGGTCATTTCAAAGAGGGCTTGTTGGGCCATAAAACCAAAAGCTCTTAACGCTGTGACTGAACACTGAGGCTCTCCACAGAATGCCAGACACACTGCATAGTGATAGTGCTATGTTTTTCTGAGGAGATGCAGTCTTGCCAATACTGTTTGTGGAGTTTTGTTATGGTCTGATCTCTTTAGGATTGTCTTGACCTTCTGCAACCTTGATGGACAGTGACAGAGGACTCATGAAATCCCTTAAATAAAGATTTGATTTAAAAAAATTAAAACTGCTGTCTAATAAAATATTCCAAATATAATTTTTAAAACTTTTACTTTTTTCTTTAGGTTTCTTTTGTGTTTGCATTTGTGTGCATGCTATGTGTGTGCAGGTGCCCACAGAGGCCAGAACAGGATCCCCTGGACATGGAGTTACAGGGGTTTGTTATCTATGTGACTTGGGTTCTAGGAACTGAACTGTGGTACTTTGGAAAATCATGAAGTACTGAGCCATCTCTCTAGCTCAAGGATAGTTTTATTTTTAATGCCAAAATATTTACTTGAAAAAAGGCACCATTCTTTTTAAATTTTCTAATGTGTATTCAGGACATGATAAGGAAGCCTAACAATATGGTTGCCTAAACAAGACCTGCATAATGACAACAGCAGTTGACATTTTACAATGTGGATGAGGGAAATTTCACATAGTCTCATCTCTAGATGAAGAACTACAGGCAATCAATGGCTGCTGAGAGGGGGGAGGGGCGGTATTGGGTTTTCACAAGGGATGAACACCTTGAAACATCCAATTATAACATAGGTATATACAAACAACACTAAATGACTTCAGAAGGATATATATATATATATTATATACATATGTAAGTATAGTATAAATAAAGAACAGTGCATGAAAGCAAGAGGTAATGGGAGATGTGGAAGGAAGGTGAAAGACTGGGCTGAAAATGATGTTTATTACTTATGCATGAAATTCTCAAAAAACGAAAAATGTGAAAGTAAGCTGAGCACTAGCAAACACACATGCATTCATTGTTCTACATTCCTCACTTTGGATACAACATGCCCAGCTCCCTCAGCCTTCTGCACTGAAACTTCCCCACTGTGATGGACTGTAACCTAGAATTACTAACTGAAAGAGATCTTTCTCCACTAAAACTAGTATCAATATAATTTTTAAAAGACTAGCTAGGAGAAAGCCTATTCTCAAAATTCACCTCTTTACAAAGTAAGAAAATAATCTCTTCATTCCTAAACTTGAATAATTTAAACTGGTGTCCTCATAGGAATATTGTATGAGCAAAATAAAATAAAGCAAAGCCCCAGTATATGCATCATAAATCAACAAGACGGTCTGAGAAGGGAAATTAATCTCTTTCAGGGGCTGTGGACGCAGCTCAGCAGCAGAGCACTTGTTCGATGTGCACACCGCCCTCGTTTCACTCTTTAGCTGATGCTAATATTGAACTGTATATCATGGATAAAAACTTATGAAAACATATTTCTGGGCTGGTCCATTAGACAATCTGGTTGCCAATTCTACCAAAATAACAAATAGTTTCTGCACACATGAAGCTTTCATGTATGGAATTAAGACATAGTTCTATATACAGGGGGCATGTAGACTATTAGCACAACTTCTGAGTCTTCCAAAAATTATAGGTTTTTTTCAAGCTATATAATTTGGTTTCAAAATTTTATTTATTATTACTTTTTAAGAAAACTACCATTAGATTTCTGATGTAGAAAAATTTTTTCTCAAAGAATTAATAAAAATATTTTTAAGGAACTGGAGAGATGGCCTAGTGGTTAAGAGCGCCGACTGCTTTTGCAGAGGACCCAGGTTCGATCCCCAGCACCCACATGGTGGCTGAGAACCGTCTTTAACTCCAGTTCCAGGGGAATGTGACACCCTCTTCTGACCTCCACCGCATTGCACAACACGGGTGCACAAACCTACATGCAGACAGTACATTCATACACATAAAAAATGAATAAATAAAATTTAAAAATATTTTAATGTAATACTTTTATTGATGTTTTGTGTATTTTAGACACTTTTCAGTTTAATTTAGACATATTCCTCTTTCTCTTCCCCTCACCCCTCTCCAGATTATGCATTCTGTCATAAATGTCCTGCGTATTTCTCTCATCTTTTTTTATGTTTAGGAATTCACACTTTCCTCACTTAATTTTATATTATTCTAAAATTTCAATACATACCTTCCACCCATATACAGTAATTACAGAGCCTGTTAAGAGATTTACATTATAACAACATATTGCTTTCAGATAAAAAGAAATATAATAATCATGTTGTTCAGCTTGCCTTTCAACTGGGGATTTGGTGTTAGCATCCACAAATGAGGGAAAACATCTGCTGTTTGTTTTTCTGGGACTGTGTTACTTCACTTAGCATAGCAGCTTTGAGTTCCATCCATTTACCTGCAAAGTTCATGATGTCATCTTTCTTATTAACATGTGTGGATAACTGTATGTCTGTGTCTGTGCGTGTGTATCTGCCTGTGCATGTCTATGTATGCATATGTCTCTACATGGTGTGTGTGTGTGTGTGTGTGTGTGTGTGTGTGTGTATTCATATGGCATAGTGAGTATGTGGGGATCAGAGCACAACTTTTGTGGAGTTGGTTTCACTTTTACCTGAATTTTGGGAATGGACCTCGTTAGCAGGTTTGGTTACCAAGTGTGTTTAGCTTTTGATCCGTCTCAGCATGCCTAGGACAAGCACTATACTATATATATATATTCTATATCTATCTATTATATAATACATTTCAAGACTGCCAAGATATAAACTCAGTCTTAAGTAATTTAAAACTAATTCAGAATATACTGAAAAGTTTATTTATAGTTAAGTAACAGGCCAGGGTTTTACTCACACTACATGCTTTTTGAGAAAGGAATATTTAAATGTATGTTTAAGAACCAATAGTTCATAATTCATATTCCATAATTTATAATTATGAAAAATGTATAATTCTGACAGTCAAGTATATAAGTGAAATGTTACATGGAAATATAATAATCAATCATGAGGGCATAATGGCTATTTCCCACAAAGTCATGTTTTAAGGAAACAGTTACAGTAGTAATGCTTATGTGTGTGAAATCATATGTGGTTATGTTCAGCAAAAGTATGTTTATAAATGGTAGTGTTTATTGTAGGACATATTTTCCACAGATGTAAGAAACTCTCAACATTAGGAACTGTTACATGAGAATTATAAATGGCCAACATTCCTAAAATCAAATCTCTGCAGTCAGTACAAATGTTGAGGTGTGTAATTACTGCCCAGAAGTGTTCAGTACTGAATCGCTGTAATTATATTTTTAACGACCAATATAATTTTAGACTTTTCATTTAATATTTAGGGCATTCTGAGTTATGCTAACTAAATTAGAATGAAAAGATAATATATGCTCATTTTTTTATAAAATAAAATTCCCATTCAAACATACTGAATTAACTTTAGGGAAATGTAATAAAAGCATTTTGAATATTTAATACCAATTCCTAGTATAATAAAGTTATCATAATTTTACTTTCTCTCTCTCTCCCTCCCAATGAGCCAATATTTTATTAATATTGTTTCTGTGATGAAAAACATATGCTGCAAATTATTCTGTTTTCCAGTGGTAGACTACCTGCAGTCAACAACTGAAGTTGGATCCTGATGTAATTGCTTCAATACAATTAAAATGATAAATGAAGGGCTGGAGAAATGGCTCAGTGGTTAAGAGCACTGGCTGTTCTTGCAGAGGACCTGGGTTTTTTTCCAGGACCCACATAGTTCTAGTTCCAGTGAACCCAACATTTTCTTCTGTCCTTAGTGGCCATTGCACTACATGGGTAAGCTTACACATACAGGAAGTACACTCATACACATAAAATAGAAACGGTAAATAAAATATTTTAAAATGATGAACAAGAGCTTGGAAGATAGTTCAGTCCATAAAGTGCTCACTATTTAAGCAAAAGGGCCTAGTTCAAGCCCCACAAACCACATTAAAAAAAGAAAGGCCCAATGGGGCACTATTGTAGTCCCAGTGCTAGGAAGGAAGAGACAGACAGGTGACTCTCTGGAGCTCGTAGGCCAGCCAGTGTAGCCCACTTGACAAGCTTGAGGCCAATGAGGAACCTATTCTCATAAAACACAGGGTTTGACTTCTAAGAAATGACAATTAGTTTGTCCTATCCTCCATATGCATGTAAGTGCACATATGTGCCCTCAGGAACAGGTACACACACACACACGCACACACACACACACACCTGCACAACATAAGCCAGATAGAGAGGGAGAGAGGAAGGGAAGGAGGGAGGGAAGGAGAGAGTAAGGGAGAGAGGGAGGGAGAGGGAGAGAGAGAGAGAGAGAGAGAGAGAGAGAGAGAGAGAGAGAGAGACCAGGCAGGCAGGCACTGGTTAATCACTCAGTTTCCTTTAGTGCAAACAGAAGCTTCTCTTGCAGTATTTCAATGTTCTTTATTTTAATCCTGTCCCTAATGCACTGTTTTATCCCTGGCACATATAGAAACCACATCTGTTATAGAAATTCTGCCCCAGTTCTTTCTTCTCTGGGGATTAATGGCATTAGATCCAATGGATTTTCATTAGCTTTCAGAGAGAAAAAAAAAATACTTGAACTATGGGTGTAATCCAAACTATGTATCACAAAATGTAACCAAGCCTAAAACAAGAATATGTTCACCTGCCGTTTAGAAATTATTTTGCTGCAGCTTCTTTGCTGCAAATTCAACCAAGCAGGTGCACTTATTATACTACATATTAATACCAGCTATTCTGAGAAATCTTTAAGATTTTGTCATAGTTTAGCAAATTCAAACTCTCAATTCATATCTTAGTTCTTATGCTTTTCAGTAATGCTGTTGGGGGTTGTAAAACCTGGAGAAGGATCATTCCTCAGTGAGTGAAAAAGTGCTTTATGAATCAAAGTACCCCCAAATCAGAATATATATATATATATATATATAATCTCCAGTATTATTTTTCTAGAATTCTTTGAAAAATGATATTACATGGGTCTGGAGAGATGGCTCAGCGGTTAAAAGTACTGACTGCTCTTCCAAAGGACTCGAATCCAATTTCCAGCACTCGCATGTCAGCTAATGGTTCATAATGCCAATTCCAGGCCTCCATGGGCTTTGCAGGACATGGGTGCACCTACCTACATACAGGAAAAGCACTCACACACATAAAATGAAAATAAATAATTAAAATTATAATGTCTGGGTTTGATCTGTCCAAATGTGCTATCACACAGAACTCTTATGCCTTTCTTATTCAGAAAAGCTAAGTCCTAGAAGTCCTTTGGAAATCATATTTAAAGACATCTAAAGCAAAATACAATCATACCCATAATAAGCCTCATTTTTACTTTTTACTTGAGTTTAGTTCTATTATTTCAACAGAATGAGAGGTAAATATTCTGCCACATCGACATTATGCTTTTGGTACAATGGCTCTGAGTAGAAGCTTTAGAACTTTAATTTTTTATGCGTTTATGACTGTTTTGCCTGCATGTACGTAAATGTACCATGTGTGGGCAATGCCTGTGAAAGCCAGAAGAGAGCATTAGAGCCTGTGGAACTGGAGTTACAGTTAATTTTTTTTCATCATGTTAATTGCTGAAACTGAACAATTCTGGAGTTCTCTGGAGGAGCAGCCAGTGCTCATAACAACTGCATCTCTCTACCCCGAGAGAGAATTTATTCTCTAGGAAGATTTGTGGGGAAAGAAATGAAGATTGGATATGATCAAAATTGTTATGCATATATGATATTCATTTTTTGTGCTTTTATTGATGTTTTGTATACTTCAGACCATGTTTCAATTCAGCTCAGGCATATTCCCCTTTCTCTTCCCCCCACCCCACCCCAGATCATGCATTCTGCCATAACTGTCCTGCATCTTTCTCTCAGTCTATTTTTTTATGCTTAGGAATTCACATTTTCCACCATTAATTTTATATTATTCTTAAGCAATAAAAAATACATAATTAGTATCAGCATTTTGAAAGCCAGCATCAAATATTGCATTCAGTCCTTTTAAAAATATTGTCTAATTCATTGTATGCATGTAATGAACTATTTTAGAACTACCACAAATTGTGGAGTTGGAAGGAATGGTTATAAACAGTTTCACATAAGGTTCACATAAGGTTAAAAAAACCTCTATTTCATTTTTGGCAAATACTTATTGTGCAATATAAGCATTTTTCTTGTAGCTAAACTTCCAGAATAAAAGTACTTATAAATTAGTGAATTTGGACTCTCCTCAGAGAAGCTTCTCTGTGGTTGTTAGCTTCCATGTGGGAGCTGAAAATCAAACCTCAATCCTTTGCAAGAGCAGCCAATACTCTTAACTGCTGAGCCATGACTCCAGCTTCCAATTTATACTTTTTAATATAGAAATGAGTCTATAATGCTAAAAAATGGACTAGTGCTTATATTATTTATCTTTGTAATGCTGTAGTTTGCTCCTATATTAGATTTGAGTCAAATGATCAAACTGATTTCACTATACAAATATTGCTTGCCAGTTTTAAATTTTATTTTGTGTGTATGAGTGTTTTGTTTTTATGCATGTATGATATGTGCCTGACATGCAAATACAAGCCAAAAGAAGGTGCCAGATGCCCTGGAACTGAAATCAGGGATGACTCTTAGCCAGCATGTGGGTGTTGGGAACCACATTCAGATTCTCTGCAAGAGCATCATGAGCCCTTAACTGTTGTGCCACCTCTCCATCCTCTCTTTGGTAGTTTTTACCTTCAGCTTTCAATTCTCTGCATTGTGAATGTTTAGACTGATGTTCAATATTATTCTTACCTGTTTTTTTTTATTTCAAACTTTCCAGTCCAGCAAAATTAAGGTCCTACTGACATAATTATCACTCTAAATTTGAAGCATGCATTTGCCATACTCAAGTCAATTATAGATAGTTCTTAAATTTCCTACTTTAGAAAAAAATCTCTAAATAATCTTAACTGTAATTTATTTATTTATTTTTAATTTATTTTTGTATGTGTATGAAGGTACTGTCTGCATGCAGGTTTGTGCACTCGTGTCCTGCAATGCCGCCAAGGTCAGAAGAGGGTCTTAGATTCCCCTGGAACTGCAGTTCTCCTGGAATTGGAGTTACAGATGGTTCTTAGCCACCATGTGGGTGCTGGGGATCGAACCCGGGTCCTCTACAAGAGCAGTCAGTGCTCTTAACCACTAGGCTATCTCTCCAGCCCCCTTAACTGTAATTTATTAAAGAAGTACATATATCAACTACTGATAATTTACATTTCTGATGAGATTATGAATTTGGGAATCTTTTCATTATCCTATATTTAGCAAGTGAAAGAGGCACAGAATTAGTAATTGCAAAGATAAATGTAGAATAATTGAAATGCAAGCATCTTGTAATTATTTCTCTGTGATGTACGTTAGCTTCCAGCTGACTGCTGAGAATGATAAAATGGTTGAGGTCAAACCCATTAGCTCCCTTGGGTTCCACTGGAATGGGATTATTTAGTTTTGAGAGGGTATCAACAAAGCCAAAGTATAGAATTTTAGAACTTAATGCTGTTGTGAAGTTAAAACACACAACATACATAAAGGCACACACACATAGGACCCCTCACCCACCGGCATAGGCACACATGCACACACAAGCATACCCATGGGCATACTTGTATCTGCAAGTCATCCTAAGAGCCATATTCAGAATACAAAAATATTTTATGGCTATAATCTTTCCCAGGAGTCTGCATTATGCTATTACAGGACTACATGTCATCACAGATCTGGCATATGCCTACACAGAAATATTGCACAAATTCGTATCATAATATTTATTCAAAACATCTCAGAGGAAGATAATAGTTATCAAGGTTATGACAATTCCCCAAACTAGATTTCCTATAAATAGTGGTATTTTAGACTCAGTGAAAAATGTTCACTTTAGAAGCAAGGAAAAATAAATATGTATGCTTTTAATGTGTTTTTAAGCTACAATATAATCGACCCCCAAAGACAGTAAAGCAATAGAGAAACTATCAGTTCTGTCACCGTTTAAATGTTTTATTGTCAGTCTGCTCTACAGTCCCTAAGATGTGACTATCATCTGCACATGGTTCACCAGAGTGTTTTGAGGTCTGAGTCACGTGCTTGGAGAGGGCCAGGAAATGTTACTGCTTTCACTAAGTTGCTCCCTGAATGTGGAACACCATCTCTATCTCATTGCCCTAAACTAAGTTCCATGGTAACTCCTTCTTGACCATCATGGCTTCAACTGAAAAAGCAAGTTCTATTTATTCTAGTTGGGATGAATAGAGAGGCACAAATAGAATGTGTAATTACTTCTTCACCTTAGAGCCCCATCTGCTCACATTATTTTTTCTTTTCTCTCTAAAGCGTTGAAATTAATTTTTCAGGTCACAGAACTCTTGTTCTCATAAACTCTAAAATGGACAGTGAACATGAACCTATTTGATGACTATAAATTTTGAGGATATTTTTGTTATTTACAAGTATTTAAAATGAGAGTTCTTGCTCAGTGTGGTGGCTCATGCCTTTAATACCAGCATTCTGAAGGCAGAAGCGGGAGGATCAGTTGTGGTTACATAGAGATGCTATTTCAAAAAGACAAAACAAACAAACAGCTAGAAACCAATAATAAGCTGTTCTTGTTAAGCATCAAAAGACAAACAAATAAAAAATAATAAAAGTTATTGTTATATTTAAAAAGTGTGGTCCATAATCACTGTGCTTGGAGGTACTAAAGGGCATTTAAGGTTTTATAGCCACTAAGATGCAGGCAGATAAAAGAAACAGAAAACAGCATTCACAAAAGATTATTCAGTAACACAATGCAAATCAAAGATCTTGGGAGTGTAAAGGAAATGTATTTTCAATTTATCTTTTATGTTCAAATGATCTTGGAAGCAGTTTCCTTCTTGGGAAAAACTGTCCTATCTGGGTCAAACTTTTTAAGTAGTGGCTAGAAGCTGAATGCACAGTATGGGAAGTCAGTTGCTGAGGTGAGGAATGATGGGTCCATGCAAGAAAGAGATAACCGGCTTACAGATCCCTTATAGACTATCCTGGCTAGAGGAGACATGAAGCTAAAGCTGGCAGAGACCATGGAGTCTGAAGTATTAGGTAGAAAAGGAGGTAGGTATCAAATCACAAAGTTAAGGCATCAGCACCACAGGGTGAACGGTTCAGAGCTGCAGAGAATGGAACTGGGAGTGAGATGTGCACTGGATAAAAGCTGACATTTCAAACTGAAAATCTATCAAGTGTTAATACAAGCAACAAGTCTTTCTCCATGTCCCATCTCTGTTACAAGGTAAGGATGATGTCTTACGTTATCCTTAACTACTGCAGAAACTCAAATCTTGAACTTGCAAAGATGCAAAATCACTAGAAAAGACAATTCCAAAGAAGTACCAGTCCTGGCCAAAGATCCGTGAAGACTTCCCAACACAAGGAAGCAAACCTGAGCACACAAAGCTTGCTCAGAGTAAACACTTTAGAATATGTGTAGTAATGATGAAATGAGCACAGCAGGAAATGGTAGTCAGTGCAGCATTCAGACAAAAGATCTGCATAGGACTAAGTCAAAAAATAAATTTCCTCTATACATACATGGTTGGGGGTTCCAGTATTCAATGGTAGTAAAAGATAAGAATATATATAGGGGCTGGAGAGATGGCTCAGTGGTTAAACGCACTGGCTTCTCTTGCAGAGGACCTGGATTCAATTTTCAGCACCCACATGGCAAATAACAATTGTTTGAAACTCCAGTTCCAGGGGAATCCAATGCCCTCTTCTGATTCCCTGGGCATTCCACAACATAGAAACACCTACATGCATGCAAGCAATACACTCATATACACACAAAAAAATAATAAACTATTATGAAAAAGAATAAAATAATATAATTTTGCAACATATTTTTACCTATATATAAATTTAAAGATAATTTCTATATTCAAAAGCATTTTATTCCCAATGGGATTTCATTGTTTCTTGCATTACCTTTCAGGTGGGCTTTCTGCACATTCAACTTATAACTTTGTACTGATATTATTAAATATATGTGAAATAGACTCCCAGTTAACAAACACCTGAGCAGATAAGATTAAGTGATTAACAATGTGCTTTATGACTGCTTTAATTCAAAATATTGAAAGGTATTGGAGATTTGAGGCTGGAGCTATACCTCAGCTTTCAGAGAGAGCTTACCTCACATGCACAAAGTCCTAGGTTTGATCTCCAACACTGAATAAACAGGACATGGCTGTGAACTCCTGCAATGCCAACACAGGTGTGAAAGCAATAGCATAGGAAGATCATCTTTGGCTACATACTAAGGTCCAGACTAGCCTTGGATACTTGAAACTGTGTCTGAAAAATCACACACACACACACACACACACACACACACGCACACACACACACACGCACATGCACACCCACACACGCACACGCCCACACGCAAATAAAATTCAAACATATTTGTGGTTTTCACTGTGCTCCTTTCTCTTTCTCTGTGTAATAACATTTCAGACCTCATATTATTTCCACTAATAAAAGCAGAATGGTTTCACTTAGGAAGATAAGAATCTATACAGAATGAAAAGCATTGTAATTGTTTATTTTTAAAAAAATAAAGAATGAAAGCATTGATTCATTTCAAACTCATGGTTATTAAATATCAGTCTTTAAAATCTCTGGGAAACAATATAGGTTATGAAATGTACACTCAATTACGATTTAAGTTGATTGCTTTTTCTCCCAAATGCATTTTTGTTTAGTTTTACTCTGGGAGATTTCTGTCAGATATTATTATACAAATATGTATCATAATTTGTTCTGATTTGGTTTATCATGATTAAATAAAAGATTAAAACTTAGCCCATAGATAAAAATGTATTATAAATATTAGCACTATTTTCTGGGAGAAAAGTAGAGGCTTGATTTCAGGTATGAGGAGAAGCATCAGATGTGGTCAAATTGATTAAATCTTTAGCGGGCTTTTGTTGCTGAAAAGTGCACATGCTCACTATTTAACATTCCAATCACACACATAACAGGGTCCATGGATCTAAAGAAGTGACTCATTATTCCACACTCAGGGCCAACATTTTGTACTTCAGACAAAATTCCAACAAATTTAACATAATACAGAGACAGCATTAATTTACTTCTAGTTAAATTATTACATCATCTTTGACAGCTTGTGTTGCTATTGAGTGCAGTACTAAAGACTACAATTTCCTTATTTGTAACTTGGAAAACAATGGAATATGCTATCATATAATTTTTTAGTGGTTTCATTATAAAAGGTTGATTTTTAAAATATTTTATGTCAAAATGTTCAATGGAAAAGCAATTTATTTGCTTTTGAAAGAAGACAGTTTTATGTGGCATCTGAATTTGACAATAGCTAAAGTTTAGGATAGACAGTTACTGAGGATATACTGATGTAGTTTTTCACTAATTATGTAATACATATTGAACATTTTATCAAATATCCATTAACTCTTGCTAATTTAATTATTTACACTACCTTGAGGCTTTTTAAAATGTTTTGATATGTTCAATTCTATAAATAAATAACTAGATAAATCTGAGTATTCACAACTAAAATACATTTCTAAATGCACAGACATAATATATACCTTCAAATGTCTACATTTTGAAAAGAGGAAATAAAAATTGTTAATTTGTTATGGAAGTGGCATAGTGACCACTTGTATTAAAATTAAAATACAAAGGCTTAAAAACTACATCAATAAATTAAAATAAGCAATGTTAGTTGAAGTTAGGAGAAAGTTCGCAGATAAATAAATACACACATATCTTGGGTATGTGGCATCTCTGAAATTTTGGACAGGAATCATGGTTATCTTTGGTTCTCTTCATCTCATTTCCATATCTATTTGTGTGTCTCCAGTTCTTTTAATCTTTCTCATTGAAAATAGTC
>VZQC01008536.1:378582-465655 GCA_009823505.1 Rhizomys pruinosus | reverse complement strand
GAACTCACAGAGAGCCACCTGCCTCTGCCACCCAAGTGCTAGGATTAAAGGTGTGTGCAACCACGTCCAGCAACATGACATCTTTTAGCAAAAAAAAAAAAAAAATCCTCCAATTCAAGTGATATGGGTATATGTGTATGTATATATTTATGTGTATATATATATATATATTATATATATAAAACTATGTATATATGTATGTATATATTGAAGCAATACAAGTTAGAGAGAACAACAACAACAAAAGAACTGGAAAAAAAAACCTCTGGAAAGACTCAGAAAAAAATGCAAGACATGTATAGTAGAGTGCAAGGACTCAGGTGGGGTGGGGAGCATGGAAAGGGAAGTGACTCTAAATTCAATTGAAAAATGATGTGTGACTTATGGAAAAAGTTTAATAACAATAAAAAATAAATTAAAAAAATAAAAAGAAATTGTAGACCCAAATAAACAAAATGAGAGACGAAGAAGGAGCAGATACCAAAGTACTATAGAACATTATAAGAGAATATTTTAAAAACACATACTTCATTAAATGAGAAAATATAAAAGAAATGAGTGAATTTCTAGAATCAATTGTGCCATCCAAGTTAAACCAAGAGTGCTGGAGATGGAAAAGGAGGATGGGGTGGTAAGGGAAGGAGAAAGAACAGTGATGATTGGAACTTGAGAGGCTGGGAAACAGAGATTAAAATGCGATGCCCCTGAGACCAGTGAGAAATTCACATGCACTGTCTGAACATTAGTGCACGAATTGTGCAACCTGGTAGCTGTGTGGCAGGGAACACAGTGCAAGACAGAGGACACCCTCCTTTGAATGGTTGGCCAAAGCAATCTAAGTGATTCTCAAAACAAAGCAGACTATCTCCGAAGCTCTTTTATTGTTTTCCAGAAATAGAAGATGAGGCCCATTCTATCCAGAGCAGGTCATGCTTCAGGAATGGGACTCAGATTAATGGAACAGGAACTGACCTGCAACTTTTCTATCTGAAGTTAAGTACTCATAATGCTAGAGAACGTGCACACTGCTATGAGAGGGTCAATCAATGGTACAGCTCAGCACCAAACTCTAACAACCATCATGAGCTGCTGCCCAGCAAACTACTTTATCGGTGCAGTAGAGGCACTGTTGTCTGGGGGATGGTAAACAGTTCTCTAATTGGACTTGGAACCCTCTCAATGGGAGTGAACCCATGAGTCCCATTATAAACTCAGCCAAATGCACAGGGCTTGAGAGGACCTAGAGCCTAGAGAAAAGCCTATCCACATCATATCGCTAGACAAATGGAATATCTTACCATACGCTAATTATGGATTCTTGTATTTACAGGCAAGCATATTATATTCAACTCATCAAAAAAGCAACTCTATGCAAAAGATAGAGGTCACTGCAGAATTTGACAACTGGTCAGACATAGAACAAATACATCTGAAAAAAAAATCCTTATGCTTAAGAGACACACCTACAATTGAACCACTACAGTGGTTTGAATGAAGGGCAGATAGAAAATAAGTGCACCCCTTAATTCTCACCAGTATGCTTCCATACACAATAGAGTGTGAGGCAAACAGAAGGCCACAACTCATCAACCTCCAAAGAATGGGAGACCCCAGAGTATGTATACCTGGATACCTACCCATAGCTCAGGGATCATTGCAGAAGAGGGGACAGAAGATTATAAGAGCCAGGGCTGGTGCATGAATGTAGAGACTGTAAGATTTCACAGGTAAGCCTGCGGCAATGTAGGCATCAGACATGGGGCCTATGCCAACTGGGACAAGGTCTCAAAGCACACCAATAGAAATGGGTGGGGGACTGACCCTGGACTGAGAACTAGAAGAGAATGAGTACATCTGGGCGAGGAAGAGTAGGCCTTAGCTAGGATTCCTAGATATGACTAGACTCCAGTGGATCTATTTGCATAGAAGGACATCAGGGTTTGGGAGCATGACTAGATAGGGCTTTGTTTGGATATTGTGATGCATGAGTTCTGACTGGGGTTTGGGACATGGAGGGTTGTGTTTGATTGGGAACCATTGTATGTGCTTAAGTACTCTCCATTTTAATTCTCAGTCCAGGGTCAATCCCCCACCCATTTCTCTTGCTCCACTTTGAGACCTTGTACCAGTTGGCATGGGTCCTGTCTGATGCCTACATTGCCACAGGTTTACATGTGAAAGCTTACAGTCAGTTGTAAGTCACAGCTTCTCTACCTTCATGCACTAGCCTCTGGTTTAAAATAGCATACCAAGAGGTTTTGAGGAATCTTTCACAAGACTGTTTATACAGAGTAATGACATTTCTTTGTAAGGTAGGGAAAATACACAGAGGACAAAAACTAATGACCTCTGTTTCTTCAACAGGCAGCTTCCTGGTACTCAACTCTTGAGATTCTAAGTAAATATTGTGTTTTTCCTTCTTTCTGTGTCATCCCCTCTAAACAGACCCATAACAAAGAAGGAGAGAGAAACAATAACATGAAGCCTTCTGATTAAAGAAAGGACATGCCAAATAGCACATCTGAATTCCCCCAAGAACATTAGAGAAGAACAGCAAGAAGTATAGCATAAATTATACAAAAGACAGACGGGGGAGTGAACTACCAGAAAAGCCAGAAAAAGGGGATGTGATACAGAAAAAGGGGATGTATTTTAAGACTTATTTTTGATTGTATGTGTGTGCATGTGTGTGTGTGTGTGTGTGTGTGTGTGTGTGTGTGTGTGATTTGTAGGTGCCCAGAGGAGGCCAGAAGGGCATCAGATCCCCTTAGAGCTGGAGTTGACATTCACTGTGGATGTTTGTAACCAAACTTGGGTCATCTCAAAGAGCAGTGCATGCTCTTAAATGCTGAGCCATCTCTCTAACCCAAGGAGCTGTACTTTAAATCTATAATTCCCCCCAATAAAGCACTGAATCTATTAAAAGACAAACCATGTTTCAAGCGAATCTCAGAATGCTCAGTGTTCAATGTAGACTATTCGACATAATGGATAACAGGACCACAAAGACTACAAACATCACAAAATAAAACATTAAACCATATATTTCTAACACTCAAAATAAAGAGAGAATAAAACAGTATCTACTCAGTTGGGGAAAAATATAAGTTAAACCAAAACATCTGTAGCCATTCGAGAGTACAGTAAGTACAGTAATATATAAAGAAATTATAAAGATATTCTAAACAACAAATTAAGAACATTCAGTGTTCATGATCCTTTTATGAGAAAAAATTAAATGTTTAAATATGAAGCACAACCGTTTAAAGATAAATAACACAAATACTTAGGAGTCTAGAGTTCATGATGAAAAGGCTGGAGAAGTACTTTGAATCCAGTTCCATAGGGGACTATTAATAAAACATGGCCTGAGTTTCCAAAACAAAATGCAAACACTATGAATGTGGACAATGTAAAAAGAAGACTGTGCACTCTTCACATGAGGAGATGTAAGAGGAGAAGAGCTTGTGTGTAGCACGGGAAGTCAGCAGAGTTATGCTTGAACTAGACAACTGAAAAACTGAATAGAACATAAAATATTCTTAAAACCACTTGCTTTTCCTTACATTTTCTATTCTGTTGTTCACATATTTCTACTTTCTTTATGCAGCTAGGCTCTCCCTCACTGCCTTCCTCTTTGAATTTAGAAGTTGCATAATCTTTTGTGTAATTCAAGTGAAAACAAAGTGGCCCGGGTCTTGTTTAAGACAGCATGCATTCTATGATTCCCTCAAAGTAAATCAACATTGCCTTAATGCATCCATCCATCTGTCCATCCATGCATGCAAATATTTTTTTTTTTTTGTCTTTTTGAGACAGGGTCTCCCTGTAGCGCCAGTTGTACTGGAACTCACCCTGTAGACCAGGCTGGCCTTGAAATCGCAGAGATCTGCCTTCCTCTGCCTCCTGAGTGCTGGGATTAAAGGCATGGGCCACTGTTTTGTGGTCTGCAAAGGGGTGAGTAGATATATAGTTTGCTCTGGATAAATTAGGAGTTGAATACTTATGGATTGTGGTTTATCTAGTTACCATTTGATTGTTCCTTTACTCTGTAAGAGATTAATTTTCATTGAATTGAATTCAAGTTCAGCAGACTGGACTCCTCAGGCTCTGCTGTAAAATCTCTATGCAGAGAGTTTTTTAAAAGATACCAAAAACATGATGTGTTTCCATTGGGGACAATTTAATTCTAGGACACTGAATTTTTCTTACAGATCAGTTGCATGATTCAAGAACCATTTCTCACCTAAAGATCAAAACAAATAGCAATTTTTTCAAAACCCTGATAAACAATTCAAACAGTTTAGTCATATTATAAGCCTAAGCATTTAACTTATTTATATTTTAATAATCAGGCTTGAAGAGAAATCTTTTTTGTTTGCCCTCTTTTTCCCTAACAAACCTCAGGTTTGTTTTTTTCTTAACTGGAATAATACATCAAAACTCAAGAAGGTTTTTGAACTGTCATTGCTCAAAAATCAATGAAAATTTCACAGAATCCTCAAAAAACTTCTTAGTGTTTGTTCATAAGTAATGGGAAGTAAGTTTTATTAGGTTCAAAAAACAGTGATGATAAAAAAGTAAAGTTTAAGATGAGACAAATTTTGGCAAATTACAGAAAAAATGCTGGTGATGTTATTTTGATCATCCATCTGAATGTTTCTTTTATCGATTTAGAAATTATAACTTAATAAACAAGACAGAAAATCTAGACATAGTTTACTGGAATTACATACACTACAATGGAAAATGTTATGGGTCTGAGAAAGTCTCTAAAATTACAAGTGGTACACAACTAGGTGGTTATTGAATCAATACGAAATGATGTTATTTTGTATGTATGATTCCTTTTTACTCCGAGAGCAATGTACTTTCATAAAAAACTATTTTTTCTGCACCGGGCTTGGTGGTGCATGCGTTTAATCCTAGCACTTGAGAGGCAGAGGCAGGTGGATCTTTGTGAGTTCAAGGCCAGCCTGGTTTACAGAGTGAGTTCCAGGACAGCTGGGACTACAGGGAGACCCTGTCTTAAAAAGACCAAAAAAAGGAAGCTATTTTTTCTTTACTTTTGTGGATAATATAAATGTTGTGCAAGTATGGTGTGTGAGTGTGTGTGTGTGTGTGTGTGTGTGTGTGTGTGTGTGTGTCCGTGGTTGGAAAGGTCAGAAGACAAACTCTGGAGCTCTGTTGTCAGTACTTACCATTCATCTTATTTGGGGCATGATCTCTCTTCTTGTTCCCTGTTATATGTATGGCAAGATGACCTGCAAGCTGCCGTGTATCCTGTATCCACCATCTCAATGAGGGGTGTACTTGGATTACAGATGCTTATATTACTGTTTCAATCTTTTCTGTGAGTTCTAGGTATTTGAGTTCAGATTCCCAGGTGTTTCCAATTGCCTGCACAGCAAGTACTTTGTGCCTTGAGCTGTTTCTCCAGTCCAAAAGGTTATTTTAAGAAGAATATATTTAAAAATGTGAGTTCCAGCTTTTTTACTTTTTAACATTGCCTTAAAATGAAATTACTTTCATTTTTGACTTTTAGATATGTTACTCTTGTTTCAGTTAATAGGAAAAAGTAAAGCATCTCTTGCGTATCTAATAATTGGGAAGGTACAAGATAAAGTGAATAGAACCTTGGAATGAATATATGGTAGGAAAGATTTATGAGTTTTCATTTTGCCTTTTCTTAAGGTAACTTTGTGCTTAAAAATGTATACACTTCATATACTTTTTATTTTATTTAATAACTGCTTATTAAATTTTATGATAAATATATATTAGTTAATATTCTTAGAATTTATTTTATATGTTTGCTTCTTTGGATTTATTGTCTCAGTTGTATACTAGTTTTTGTATTGTTCATGTTATTAATATCATTTTTCTTTTTTTCTTTTTTTTGTCATTCCTTGATCCTCTTCCCCTTCCCTTCTCTTTCAATCTTTTCTCATTCTTTTCAATTATAATTCTTTAATTAATCCCTCTGAACTAACCTTCTAGAAAGCACTTACTCCCTTTGTTTTCATTTGCTTATTCTGAAGCAGGATTGTGGAAGAATACCACTTCACTTGACATTAGGGAGAAATTGGATGGTATTGAAATTTCCATGAGGGGAATTTTTAACTGCTTTACTCCTGCACTGGATCCTCCTGCTTCAAACTCCCTAATACTGGGATTATAGGCATGTACTACTATACCCAGTATGGTTCCAATTTAAGCTTTTTTTGTGCAATGACTGAATTTAAATTATTATTTTATACATCCTTGTGGGCACCTTCCAAAGGATTTGTCAATTACATGGGAGTGGTGGTGGAAATAGTACAGACACCTGAAATACTCTTCACTAGTTGGTTATCCTGAAGTGAATTGTATATTCACTTCATAGTGTACCAAGAGAGTAGACACGTCTATAAACCAAATCATCAAATAAAACATAGAGCTAGTGCCCCCGATTTAAGATCCTGACCCCCTACTTCAAAATATTCTTTCTGATAGATCATTCTGGACTATAACAATTTAAATTTGAAAACAAAATAGTTGACAAATAAAAATGATATTCATTCTTAGTATTTGAGTTACTAGAATTTGGAGAATGATGACATCGTAGAATGAGAAAAGGGAATGGGGAATGAAGTAAGATAAGGAAGAGAATTTTTTTCTTGTTTGTTTACTTTAGTTCTGTATTAAGAGTAAGGAGAGTCAAATTCCTGCCTAGGTCTTAGGATCTATTATGCTTCTGTTCTATAGTAAACAAGATATTCATTTATCAAGGCACAGGGAAGAAGTTGTGACTGGTCAGTTATACTGTGTTTCCAATTTGTCAATATTAATTTCTCAATTTTGTAGAGACATTGGAAACGACACTGGGTCATGGTTGAAATCAAAGACGCCCCCTGGGCTCCAGCACCTGCTGCAGTCTGCTGAGTGGCTGGCAGTTCTTCCCCTGCATTTTTTGGCTGACATTTTCTCTGCATATGTTTTCCTTCCAAATTCTGCTTTTTTTTTTTTTATCTCTGATTTCTTTTCACATAAAAGTGGAAAATTAGGAGTTAAAAATTCAAGATCCAGAATCAAGGCAATGCCCATCACAAAGGCCTTGGAAATCACTTTGATAGGCTTTCTCACAGCTCATCTGAAAACCTGGTCTCTGTTACAACAAATAGATTTTTGAGCTTGGTTAAATCCTTGAACTATGGCATTCTGTTTGAAGAAAAATTGGGAGTCCAAGTGCCTAGGTGATTCTGAACCATAAATCCCCCTCAGATGGGCAGTTTGGCCTTCTGAAACCCTGCAATACCCCTTAGGTCACCAAACCACATTTTCAAAAGAGAAAGGCTAAAATCTCAGTTTGGGAAGGCCATCTTTAAAGCTGTATCTATTTCTTTGGTTGGACCATAAACTACCCCTGAATGATAGGACTTGGCTTCTACCTTCTACCCTACTCCAGAGCGTCAAAAAAGAGCAAAAGAAAGTGTTGTTTTTTTAAAATCGATAACTTTCCTTTCTTTTTCCTTTTCCTTATAAAGGAAGGGCATGTGTTTTACAGATAGTTTTCTATTCTTTTCATCTACTTTATATTTGAAAAAACTACAGATTAATTTCTGTACATTATTGATATTGGAATAATATAAGTAATAATTATATTCATAACTATTATAAATATAATCTGAATTTAGAGATACACTAGTGCCATGGAAACAGGAAAATATGTCTTTGTTTGGTAAAAGATGTTATGGTAATTAAGGAATTTGGAGGAGGAAGAGCTCTAAGACTGGAGGTAAGAGTGGAGAAGGCAGACAGGAGTCTTCCGTTCTGACCCCTGTGGCTACCCATATAAAAGTCTTTGTTTTCCTGACCCAGCCATACCACTCCTGGGCATGTACCCACAAGACTCATCTTACAGGAGATACATGCACAGGCATGTTTATTGCAGCTCTCTTCACAATAGCAAAGAGCTGGAACCAACCCAAGTGCCCTTCAACTGACTGAAGAGTGGATACAGAAAACATGGTACATCTACACAATGGAGTTTTATGCAGCGGTCAAGAAAGATGACATCATGAGCTTTGCAGGTAAATGGCTGAAGCTAGAAGATATGCTGAGTGAAGCAACACATTCCCAGAAAAACAAAGGAGGAATAGTATCACTCATCTGTGGATGCTAGCACCAATTACCTAATTGTATGGCAAACCGAGGAACGTCAATGTGATCTGAAAACAACTGCGCTGAATCCATTAAAATATAATAAACAACAAAAAAGAAATACACAAAAATCAATAAAAGTAAAATAATATAATAAAAGATGAAAAAAGTCTTTGTTTCATGTAGTCCCCGTGACTCTGTGTTACCTATGAACCACTTATTTAATTACCACATATGTGTTATTTGCTCTTTGCTTGCATTTGTCTCATGTGTATAAAAGCCCCCAAAGTCTCAGTCAAGAGGCTGACTCCTTTACAGGTTAGCCTGGTAGCATGAAATAAACTCCCCCTCCTCACCTGACTTTGGCCTTGGTCTCATGACTTTTTGGTAACATTTCTAAATTTTAATGTAAGACTATATCAATTATTGATGATATTTCCCTTTGTAAAAATGTTCTGAGCTTTCTAGAATCTTTAGTTTCACATTTTCAAATACCTCGCTTTATAGTTGTCAGAGAAGAATCATTCCATGCCACTGCTGCTCAGTAATTTCTGTAGCCTAAGAAAAGGTAATTATCAGAAAGTTATTTATAGGCAAATGCCTTTAGTTGTTCTGTATGCAGACACACTTTTGTTGTATGAAGGGGTGCATTTCTTTATCTAACAGTTTGAGTAAGACAACCTAGTAGAGTCAGCAATTAGACCGGTAAGTAGAAATTGCCCAATGGAAAAGCTGAATGGTTTTTCAATTTCTGTAAGTTAGGATCTTTGTAACAGGTTCTTTTTGGAAAGGGTGTGAATTTTTAAACCTCTGAATTTGTAGTTAAATGAAACTTAATTTCGAAGTCATATGCTCTGTAATTTCATATATAACTTCCTTCCAAATTCATCTTTCACAGAACTTTACCTTTTTTTGTAAGCTCGAGGACAATTTTATTAACGTTTGAGAGAAAATCAACAGGGCAGGCAAGCTGCGAATTTGGGCAGCTGCCTGAAAAGGATAGAGAAGAGGGCTAACGTGATGCCTTTTAAGTTAGTGCAGAAGGAGCGAGTGAGAAGACCCATAGATTCAGGGAAAGCTTAGCTAGTGTTTGGTGAGTATCTTAAAGAAAGGAATAGGAAGAAGGAAAATGCTATGCAAACGCATACATAGTGAACTCATTCTAATGGAACTCTCCTATATTTTCAGGGATAAACAGGGTTTTTGCCTAGACAGAAAAAGTCCAGGTATGTAGAAAAGTGCATGCAAAATCTCTGAGCCCTATTCAAATGGTGGCAGGTAGGCTAGGTAAGAAAATATATCCAGGGCATACCTAACACAATTCAGACTTTTGTTTTTCACACTGAAGAGCACAGTCACCTTGACAGCAGTCATTTTGATACAACAGAGAGTAGCACAAGATGCAGCAATCATGAGATGCAAAGATCAGTCTGACCTGCAGACCTTCTGGCTGGGATCAGAGATGCTTTCCTTGCAGAATGAAAACTAGATAGCTCTACAAATAGCATCAGCTAACGAATCTCCCACCTGCTTCTCCACACCCAAGTCTAGGACAAAGAAATAGCGTTCAATAAAATATGAGAAATATTTTAACCAAAATCAAAATAAAATAAAAATACGATCCTAGGCAGGTGTGGTGGGGCACTCAAATGACAGCTGCTGCGTTGGTTAACCAGGCTCGAGTGGATGAACCCACACTGGCGGCCAGTTCAGGACACAAATTTGACGCGATAGGCCTTAATAAATATAACAGAGTACATGAAATTGGGTGGGAGTTACTAAGGGGGCATTGCAGATAAGGGAAGGAATCTAAATATGATAAAGATAAGTTGTACATTTGCAAAAATTCCACAAAAATGTAAAAATAAATCTATGTAAGATTCAGAATGAAACTTTTTAAGACACAGCAAGGCGGTTGCCTATATGAACTCACAGCAGTTAGACAGGACTCACAAGATCTGAACAAATTCAAACTAGATAAAAATCCCAGCATGGACAGGCAAGATGGGAAAGAGCTCCCACACCTTGCTGAGGAATTACTTACAGATGATGGCTGCTGTGAGAGGGAAAGTCAGTTTCCCTTAAGGAGGCTACACCTGTTCAAGTAGATGGCTCTACTTCCATGAGCATACTGGCAGTGTTGAGTGGATTCAGTATGTAAATCAAATCAAAACAAAACAAAGCAAAACAAA
Source organism: Rhizomys pruinosus (assembly GCA_009823505.1). Lineage (NCBI taxonomy): Eukaryota > Metazoa > Chordata > Mammalia > Rodentia > Spalacidae > Rhizomys > Rhizomys pruinosus. The sequence goes on along the minus strand of VZQC01008536.1, from coordinate 455,321 downwards.
CAACAAAACAAAACAAAACAAAAGAGCACATGATGCTGGGAGAGAGTAGAAGTAGAGGGACTGGAGAGATGACCTAGCGGTTAAGAGCGCTGACCGCTCTTACAGAGGACCCAGGTTCGATCCCCAGCACCCACATGGCAGCCAAAGACCGTCTGAAACTCCAATTCCAGGAGAACTCCAGTTCCAGGGGAATCCGAGACCCTCTTCTGACCTCCGCAGCATTGCACGACACGGGTGCACAGACTTGCATGCACACGGTACATTCATACACATACAAAAATAAATAAAATAAAAAAATTAAAAAAAAAAAGTAGAGAGGATGGGGGACAAGGAAGGAATTGGAGTAGAAGGTGTGGTTTGGCCCCATCCATGATGGGCCATGCATGAGTGGGAAAGCACAGCACACAGACACATGGTGAATATGAATCCAAATACAGAATGGGTGGGAAAGCACAGCACACAGACACATGGTGAGTATGAATCCAAATACAGAATGGCACTTTATTCAAATGAACGGATCATTCTATAGGCAGTGTGACCTCACCTCCCAGGGTCCAGTTCCTGACCTCTGCATTATCACACCCCAATTCAATTTGTGGGCCATCCTATCCAAGGAGGTCCCATGACTCTCACTTGTGCTTCTGGGAGTTACTGGCTGGAATGTTAGCTCATGCATGCCTAAACTCAGACTAGATTCGCCTACATCAGGGAATGGGGGCTGGACTTGATCAAAATGTACTGCGTCCACAAAATTTTCAAGCAATAAAACAATAATTGGGAAAAAATCTAAGAAATTGCAGTTCTGACTTCCTTAAAAGAAAAAACTCAAGGGCTCATAAAATAAAACATAGCTGATGAGCTATAAGAGCAAAAACAAAAATAAAAAACACAACAAAACAAAAAGATAATGGGACCATACCTTGCATTTATGTGAGTTTGGGGTAAAATTTGCTTCCTTAATAAGTCATCTAGAATCACAGTGCAAGATAATTGAAGAAATTGTGGTGAAAAAGGGATGCAATTCCTTCTAACAAGGAAGGAAACACACATATGATTTGCATATTTGTGACTACCTATATTTTCCATAGACAGTTACAACTTGACTACTTCAAAGCTTTCGGTGATATAATCCAAGGTGACTCTGTAGTTCCTCAGAGACCAGTGAAATCTCTCAGCCCCTCAGTGGAGTTGGAAAAGCCTTCTCACAAGAAATCAACATATACAAGTAAAGTGTTTTTAAAAAGCTGCCTTATTTTAGCATACATAATGCTAAGCATTTCATCTTGAAGTCTCACTATTTAAGATAAAGGCTTAAAGTCTTCGGAGGTGTAGAGAACTTGTTGAAGTTTTGTCTAAAATTGTCCTTGAATAGGGAATGTCGAATATTTTAAGGGCTGAAATTCTATATATAAACATGTTAAGCAATTGAGTTTTATTTATTTATTTTAGTGTTGAGGATTGAATTCAGGCCTTGCATTTTCTAGTTGATTGCCCTACCACTGACCTACATCCTCAGCAAAATCCTGAAGATTATTTAGAAGACAGTATTTCATATATCTGGCTATATTCAGGAATGACCTTAGTACTTTCCACTAACTCATCAGATTGGAGTTAGTGGCCACAAATAAATATAATTTTCCAGGCTGTGTCTGCACTGAACAGATGGCTATCCATGAATATACCCAGAACACTGGACTGAAAACATTAAACGGTGGGAAGAAGTTTTAGAGTTTTTTGTTGAGGATTTCAACTTGGCCATAATCCTCTAGATTTCTGGTACTTCACATAAAATGTATTTTCTGTTTGTTGGGCTTGTTTTTAAGTTGTTTTGTTCTGTTCTATCTATAACTTTGAATTCAGCTCAGCAGGTCACAAATAGAAATGATAACCCTTTAAAACCATTTACATTCAGATTTTTCAAAAGTAACTTCAATATACACACATATTCCTAATTACAGTGCCATTGTTATTTCATAATATTATTTTCCTCATTAGAATGATGTTGGCATCATTCAGGCAACCATGGATTTGAGTATTTATTCTTTTGAAAATATTTATTGATTTTGTATTGATTAATGTACATCATCACTTTGACCTTTGAATATTCAGAATCCCACGGAGCAATGTTCTGGGACTGTGCAGATGCTCTGGTTAATGACACAGGGCTTTGGGTGGAGGTATAACAGAAAAGCACAGAAGAATCTCAGACAGTTCACAATTTACCCTAAGTTTATGTGCTATCTTTTCTTTGTTGTAGCACAAGCATATTGATTTAGAAATGAGTTGTTCTCCTATCACATTAATTTCCAGTCTTATAATCTCTTAGTATGTGCTGTTGATGCAAGTTCTATACTGGATGGGGAGACTCTTGCACAGAACAAAGCAGACAAAGCTGGTGTTCCTACAGAGCTTATCTCTCTTAAAAAAAAGAAGCAGTTCCCTTTCGGTTTGACAACTGCATTAAAAAGTAAGTGTTTTAATATTAATTCTTCTGTACTTCCTAGTTCCATATAAAATAATTGTTTTCATTCTTTTGACTGTAATGATAACAAATGTTTGCCCAGTAATGGTAGTGTTAAATCAATTGTAAATTATGAATTGATTTTAACAGTGATTATTGAAGAATCAGAACTTTGTGTGGTTTAAATAACTTTGTAAAACATTAATTTTACTGTTTATTTAACTATATTTAGCTAACTGTTATACTGATCTCAATAAAACAGGAAGAAAATGAAGATTTCAAATACCTCTTCATTCTTGAAGAACACTTACCTACTTAATAAAGGAATATTTTAAAGTTTCACCCTGTAAGTATATGAACAGTATAGTAACATTTTAGTTCAGTCTCTATCATTGTACATTAAGGCCTGCCAGCCAGAGACTTAACTGGTATACTGCATTCCTTTCACACTAAAGATGCTCATATATGAAGAAAAAAATATATCAATTATACTAACTTAAAACCATGTTATCTTCTATACTCACTCAAGATATGCCTTTTCAGGGGGATACATTGATGGCTCAGTGGTTAAGAGCATTGGCTATTATTCCAAAAGGTCTTAGGCTTGGTTCCCTGCACCCACATGGCAGCTAAGAGTCCTTAAATCTAGTTTCAGAGAATCTGATGTCCTCTTATGACCTCCACATGTACCAGGCATGCATATGGAGTCTCTATGTTAACTTTCTATGTAAGTGCCCCTATGCCATGTAGAGCCCAAGGAGGTCAGAAGAGAGAGTAGGATCTCCTAGAACTGGAGTTAGGGATGGTTGTTAGCCACCACGTGGGTGCTGGGAACTGAACCTGGGTTCTCTACAAGAGCAGTCAGTGCTCTTAATCCCTGAACCATCTCTCCAGTCCCATTTGTTAGTTTCCTTGAATACTGTTAGATTCTATATAATTTGAATAATAATTTTAATTTAAAATATATGATTTAAGATATATCTGGGCAACTAAAATGACATTATTTATTTTAAACTGACTCCCTCTGGATCTTTAGTGAGTAAAGTCAACACTAACTCAAGTTGTCCATTTTAGTTCTGGTCCTAGTGCTGTGGATGAAAACATCGATGATCGAAATGAAAATTAGTGGTGATCAGAGAATTTGAAGTACTGATCATGATGGATGAAATACCATTTAAGGCAGAGAATTTTTTTTTTTTTGAGACAAGGTCTGCCTGTATCTCCAGCTGGCTCAGAACTTGCTATGTAGATCAGAGTGGCCTCCATCTCACAGAGATCTGTCTGCCTTAGCCTCAGGACTGCACAACTATTGTCATTTCATAAAACTTTCTAAGGAGTTTGATCTTGTGACCCCTTCCTTTTTAAGGTTGTTGCCACTTGCACTTTCCAGTCTCCTTCTGAATTCTGGTTCTTTCTCTACCATTCTGATGACTTCCTTACTAAGGATTTATTAAGTTTTAATGCTTCATTAAATTGTAATTTAAACTGACCGAGGATTACTGCTGAGTTTTCTAAAGCAAATAACATTCCAGAAAAATAACTAGCCCAAGAGTTTGACATTCTTTGTTTTCAGACAACAATTTTGGTGGAATAGAGAGACCTAGGTTATAGGAAAAGAGGGTCAATGATAATTTCGAATCTAAATATGAGGCTATTCCTATTTTGAACTTTTCTTCTTTTTTTCTGCTATACCTATCAACTTATTGTCCATGTGACAGTAAAGGGCAAGACACTTCCAGTTTTGATACCATTATAGATTTGAAAATGTCAAAAAATAGTACTTGCTAATGGCAACTGTTAAGTGACACTTATTATGGAAATGGATTCATAAGATACAATGACTTAAAATCAACCTTGTTATCATGATTCATTCTGAAATGAAAATTTAGAAGCATTAGCACAAAGGCCTTGTTAGCAAGTTCTCAGCTACCTTACTGATTTCCTTCAAAAAGGTGTAATTCTAGCCACCAGTGATTTTGGAAACCCAGTATGTCTATGTTTGAAAAATAAATATAGTTATTTGTTTCCAAATAATCAGGTTTTATTATTGTGTTTCATCTTAGGAGATCATTTTGTTTCAGCTTCCAAAAATAGTAAATTCCTTTGAGAACATTATTTTCAATTTCAATCAAAGTGAAAAAATAGATATTGGTGCTGAATAGGCATTTAAATATGAATGTTAAAAATTAATACTGATGAACCTGAATAATTTAACTTTTTAGTGAACTCTTTTGATGTATTTCAATTGAAATTAAATGCCACAAAAGGAGCATATAGCTGAACTTGTGAAATATAAATGGATATACATACATATATATGCAAATAATACTTTTCCTGGTTCATAATCATTGAAAATAGGACTTGAAATATTAACAATTATAAAAGTAATTAATAACTAATATTTAATTTATAAGTTATTAACTTCTATTCCAATAATGGGACTAGTTGCTATGATTTTGAAATTTTAAAGTTTTTCACTTTGATTCAACAAAGATCAAAAAATCTAACTTGGGGACTGGAGAGATGGCTCAGCAGTTAAGAGCACTGACTACTCTTGCAGAGGACCGGGGTTCGATTCCCAGCACCCACATGGCAGCTAAGAACCATCTTTAACTCCAGTTCCAGGGGAATATGACGCCCTCTTCTGACTTCTGTGGCATTGCACGACAGGGGTGCATCAACCTTCATGCAGACAGTACACTCATACACATAAAAAGTAAAAAAATCAAAATAAAAACAGAATCTAACTTAGCACATGACTGACTCATCATAATATTCATTTTTCTCAAATAAACATGTCTTTGAAAAGGATGAATTATTTATAAAATAATAAAGTAAATCTGAATAAACCTTAAGTAGGAAAATAAGATAAAGCTTCTTCCTTCCCTTCATCCATGTTAGCATGATTTGGAGGGTTACACTAAAGACAAGAACTAAGTGAGATGCACCATATCACCCAGCTTTAGTTCCCTCAAGCCTTTGATGCTACATCAGAAAACTCTTTTCTTTTGACAAAAACTGCTAGGAGGTACTACAGTCTTTGGTACTACACAGTAATATTATAACAATTCAGTGAAACTGCTATTTATAAAACTTTATTTGTGCTATCTGAGATAGATGGAAGCTGGAAAATCAACTGTAAAAATGATACTGGTGTCAAATTTGTGCATTTATAATATTCAATAATGGTGGCAGTCATAAGGAGGCAGGCAATGCAGCACTTTATGCTTCTTCCTCCTAAACACTGGTGGTACAATGGACACATGTAAATGAACCTACAGCCTCTGTCCTTTAGTTATAGTAAGGGTCTGGATTTTGCACAACCATGTTGATGGTATACAAGGATCAACCATGAGGACAAAAAAGCTCATTTCATTTGATTCCTATGATTTTAGGTTTTAATTGATAATTAAATTTCCTGATTATGGAAAACTGGAAAAATGTTAGTCAGCTGAATTCTTTAATCTTCCTTGTTGATTATATGTATGAATCTGCATGAGGTCACTGATTCAAACTTATTTTCCTTAAACTATGAATTTCGGCCCTCTGCCCCCATAGCTCTAAGCAACCTTCAGTCTCTGCAACACCATGCTTCATTGAACACACCTTTAAAAAACAACAAACTTTTCATTTTAGTAAATATAAATATTTGAGGTAGTGCTTGCTCAAAGTTACAGAAGCATTGCTCCAGGTTCTTAAGTTTAGTTTCAGATGTTTAAACAGCACTTTCTATATGGCTACAGAGATGCTTCTATTGTATATAAAAGTACTAGAACATCTTCCAATGAAAAATTATTCATAGGCAGATTGAGATTACAGTATGACTACTCATATCATATATGCAGCATCACAAAATAAATTATAAAAATTTTAACCTACATCTATGTAAATAGCTCAAATCAGTGACAGGAGATTGTATAGTCTTTATTTTTCATCAGATAACTATAAATTCGATATATTTAAAAATATTTAGTTAATAACATACTTGTGGATCTACAAAACATAGCATATACTATGTGGTTTTTTATTTTATTCATTATTTTATGTGTATGAGTGTACTGTCTGCATGTAAGTTTGTGCACCCGTGTCATGCAATGCTGCAGAGGTCAGAAGAGGGTGTCGGATTCCCCTGGAACTGGAGTTAAAGACAGTTCTTAGCCACCATGTGGGTGCTAGGAATCGAACCCGGGTCTTCTGCAAGAGCAGTAGGTGCTCTTAACTGCTGAGCCATCTCTCCAGCCCCATATTATGTGTTTTATATACATTTCAAGACTGTGCTACTCATGAACTTTGAAAAAATTATTCATCTTTATTTTAGGTGTATGAGTGTTTTGCCTGCACATATATGCACACCACACCCATGTTGTGGGATACCTGCAGAGATACCTGCAGAAGAGGTGTTGGATCCCCTGAAACTAGAGTGATGGACAGCTGTTAGCCTCCAGGTGAGTACAGGGAATCAAACCCATGTTCTCTGCAAGAGCAGACAGTGCTCTACACCATCTCTACACCTTAGGAGATTAAAACTCAATGATAAAGACTATTGTGGATCAAATGAGGACATGAATAGATTTATATCTGTGGAATATATGAGGCAGGTCCGATTAACACTATGGTTTAGGTGCCACAGAAAAGAGATAGAATGCAGAAAAGCACTGTGATGAGCAGCACTGAGCAGACTTCAGTAACAAAAAGGTCCTGTGAGCTGACTGTGCAGAAAGTGAGTAGGATAAGCAGGTCCTCAGCGAACAAGGTGACACATTACCTTTGTAAAATGCACAACCCTTTCCCAGAACCTTGCAGATTACATCATCAAAAATCACAGCTGTCTTAAATATCCTTTGAAGTTCAAGGCTTACTTGAACTTAAAGGTTGTAGATGCCAACTTCCCCAGTAGTACATTATTTGTTATCTTTCATCTATTTTAGAACAAAGCTTTAGCAGCTCTTCTTCCTTTTGTTACATCATATTTTTCCTCCATTTTCTTCCCTCTACAAGCATTCTCTTGTTTTTATAATCTGAAAAAAAAATCTTGTTATTTATACAAACCTCTCTAGCTATGCTCCATTTTCATACTTCAATAAAAAGAGAGGAGGTCACCTTTATTTCTTTCCATTTTCTGTTGAACACCTTGCATTCAGCTTTTTCAGCTGTTTTCAAATTACAATTATGTTCATGGTGAAATCACAGCCCTCTACTTACCCAAAGTTTACCACTGAACATACCTGATCACTCTATCAATGTCCTAACTTCTGGGAATTATTGTCCATTTACTTAATGGGCTGCTTAATTTCAATCTGCTTTTCTGTTTATCTGGCATCTTGCAGGCCTGACACTATACAGCCCCTCAGGATTCTGTCATGAGAATACACCTCCTTTCTATTCACTCACGCTTTGGAGAGTGTGTCCAGTGTCAGCTCTTAAAGCAAAATCTACTTATTGATGCCAATCAAATTCACATATATTTTCCTTACCCTTTGAGCTATCCACTTGAAATCTCAACTAGGACTGATTCATGGATATCTCCAACTCAATATATCCAAAACTTCCTTCTCTAAAATTCTACTCTCTTATCCTCTTTCCCTTCTGAGTTAGTGTTCCAGCCTTCTTTCAGATACTCGGTCAAAAGCAATGTAGTCCTTTTCTTTCCTCTCTCTGCCTCACTTCCTCGTTTGTTTGTTGATTTGTTCATTTGTTCATTCATTCCTTGAGAGAGGTTCTTACTATGTAGCCCAGGCTGGACTCAATTTCATGATCTTCCTATTTCAGCCTCCTGAGTGCTTGGGAAACAGGCTAAAGTCATTGCAACTGGCTCAGTGCAGTCATTCTTTGGCTCTGCCCTTCAACACAGTAGATCCAATCTGAAACAAATCTTGTAGGCTGTATTGTATGCCTCCAGGGTCTGCATACTTCTTATCACCTCCACTGCTTATGGCTCTGAAGAAAGACACCAATATTTTTATCCAAATTTCTGTGACAGGTGGGTATTCCTGTTGTGTCTTTGACAATCCAGTTCACTGTAACAGAATCTAGGCAGATCCCTTTAGGTATAAGACAGATGATACCATTTTTCTCCTAAAAACTTTCCAGAGTCCCAAGATTTTCATGGATTAACACTCGTAAATCTCCCAATGCCTGCATGCCCATCCCTCTTCCTGTAAACATTCTGCACCAGTCAATCCCAGTCCCAGGATTTTCTGTCTTTGCCTACAATTCCTGACATTTGATCTCACCAGCTCCTCTACCTGGGCTACTCTTCCACACAACTTCACTGTCCACCAACTTATCTTCTTAAGAGCTTTCTTCTCAGTGAAGAGTTCTTGAGTCCAAGTCTCTTTCAAAGTGTAATTCCTGTCTCCTAGTACCACTGATTACACTCCTTTTTAAAGTTTTTCTTCCATTGTTAACATACACTACACATCACTTATTTCCTTTAATTTCTTCTGCCACTCCCTAAGAGCAGAGGGGTTTGTATTTTGCACATTCCTGGGACCATTTAGTTTTGTATCTGGCCCTTGGTGAATATTCAGTAAATATATGAATATATATTGAATATATAAATAGGTGGAACATTTTTCTGAGAAAATGTGAGGAAACAGAACAGAATGGGATAGCAGGTCCTAAAAATTACTCTAAAAACAGGCCATGTAAAATTCTTTTATCCAATCTGTGGAAAGATGGAAGGATTTTTTAAAAATAATTAAAAATAAATTTATTTTTATAGTGTTTGCATATTTGTGCATAATGTGTGTGGGAGGGTGCTTTTGCCTGGCCCATGTGTGGAAGTCAGAGAACAGCTCTGGAGAGTCAGTTTTTGCTTTTCTACTTTTCCATGTGCTCCAGGGATCAAACTTTGATTTCAGGATTGCAAGGAAAGTAGTTTTACCATCTGAGCCATCTCATTTGTACAGAATATTTCCTTTATCATGTTTCATATACACATGTATATATGTACATATTCTCTTGCTCATGTGAAAATTCTATACATTTGTAAAATGTTTCTAAATAAAAATTTTTAAGTAGTCTCCAATACTTATGCATCACCTGAATACTTATGGGTCTTTTGAAAATGAATTATAAAGCATGACATCTATCCACCTATAGCCACCTTACACTGTAGGAAGTGGATGGCAGTCAATCAGTTCAAAGAGTAAAATATAAGAACACATTTCTGAATTTCTCAAGTAATTTAATTCTTTTGGTGTCACAGAAGCATTTGCATTAAAAATGCAGATAATATAAAATTATACAAAAGAACAAAAATGTCCACAGTAGTGTGGATAAATTTGGTCCTATGCATAAATTTACATTAAAATTGTTTATTACATTTATTAAAGAATTTTCTAGCCTTTCTAACTGACCTTGTTATCATCACTAGAAAGCATCTTTTAGTGGATACATAATGCAGTTGGGTAACACCTGTCCTCCCTTGAGCTATGGATCTAGGCTGTTGCTGTGTTGTCAGTAGTGATCGTTATTTTGACCCCAACTTCTTTGATCTTTAAGTTCATTTTATACATTTAATATTCTAGATGTGGGATGAAATATTCTCTGCTTGCTATAAATGAATTCAGCTTTCTTGTAGGATGCAAAAAGAAAAGATGCTTCCAAAGGTGGCAACCCAGCTTCTGCAGATTGTCATTCACTTTATTTATTTATTATTTATTTATTTATTTTTAAATTTATTTATTTTCATATGTGTATGAATGTACTGTCTGCATGCAGGTTTGTGCACCCGTGTCGTGCAGTGCCGCGGAGGTCAGAAGAGGGTATCGGATTCTCCTGGAACTGGAGTTACAGACGGTTCTCAGCCGCCATGTGGGTGCTGGGGATTGAACCCGGGTCCTTTGAAAGAGCGGTAGGCGCTCTTAACCGCTAGGCCATCTCTCCAGCCCATGTCATTCACTTTAATGACCATAGTCATTCTATCCTGATCCTAAAATGATACACCACATAAACTGCTTAGATGACAATTTCTCAGGATCATCGTGAATTTCTTAAGAGATACTTCAAGTCTCTAAAGCTGCAAAGTTATGTTATAAATGTAAAAAAAAAAAATCTTCGTGAATAGCTCTTCCATCAGTGTGGAATCCTGTGGCTCAAACCGACATCAAATGGACCTTCAAAGATAGCTTTTGAATTTCAAAAGAAAAGATGCTAAGCGATAGGAATGTTGGTCTTCACGATATATAATAACTTTTATTGAAATACTGTGTAATGTTATGATGTCCATACATCTATTGCAACATAGAAACCTATTTAAAAATAGATGTTTCAAGTGGAAATATGCAAAAAAGAAGAGTCAAAGGAATCAGATTTACTGGCATAAGCAAGATGTCACCACCATGTTTGGTTTCTATGTATTGATGAAATCTAAAATTCTATAATTATTACAGGTAATATACACTAATATTTACACAAGTAATATCATGGTTATTTCGCTTTCTTTTTTCTCTATAAATTTTCACACAAGTTACTCATCAAATTGTATGATATATAGATTATTAAAAAAATTTATGTGTATGATATGAGTGTTCTGCCTCCATGTATTTAAGTACACCCATTTCATACAATGCACATGAAAGACATTAGAGGACATTTGATCCCCTGGAACTGGAGTTACAAAAGGATGGTTGTTAGCTGCCATGTGGGTGCTGGGAACCAAACCTGGGGCTTCTGCAAAAGTAGTCAGTGCTCTTAAGTATTGAGCCTTCTCTACAGGCCCTTGTCTCATATTAGAAACATATCTGAAATTAATCTGTCTTCACTTATTTAGTAAAAGTCACCGGCTTCGCCTTCTTCTTCACAAAGACACATACATATCTATGAGAGGCAGAAAGAAATAGCCTTCATTTAAAAATATTTCATTTATTGTTTTTATTTTATGTGAATGAGTGTATTGCCTGCATGGAGGTAAGTGTACCCATGTTGTGCAGTGCCCATGGAGGTCAGAAGAGGGCATCGGATCTCTTGAAACTGGAATAGTTAATAGCAGCCATGTGGGTACTGAGATTTGAACTTGGGTCTTCTCCAAAAGCAGTTGGTGCTCTTATCCACTGAGCCATCTGTCCAGCCTGAAGAAATAGTCATAAGGTACAGAATAATCATCAGGATGTACTAGATTTGATTACTAGCTGTGTGATAAAGGCAAATTCACATATATTGAAGTGCCTTGGATTTTTTCATATGTAAATGAAAATAATAATAATAATAATATCTACTTCCCTGGTTGTTACAAAATGCTAAATTAGTAAGTGGTAAAATATTTGTTTTAAAATAGACATACACTAAATACAGTACTTTATTTTGTTTGGGGGACAGGAAATTATGTTTCTCATGTTAGCCTCAATCCTTGTATGGATTTGAAGATGACTTAGAACTCATGATCTCCTTACCTCCATCTTGTAAGTGTTGGTACTGTAGGTGTGCACCACTGTGTGTTTAGCTTTAATGAACATTTTAACTAATTATTATATTCAGCTTTTCAAGCATCATATTGCATTGGAAAGTTAAAGAGTTTCATTGTCCATAAAATACATGTAAGAAATATGTAAGTAAACATACAGCAAAAATTTAAAGAAAGAACTTACTTTGCTATTAATTCAGTAAAATTATCAATTCTTTCCAAAATCCTTTATAATATCATGTTACATATTATACATTAAAACAAATAAATAAAAACTGGTAGTCCTGGAGAGATTGTAGTCCTGGAGAGATGCATCAGCAGTTTAAAGCAGAGGACCCAGGTTTGGCTCCCAGGACTCACATGGTGACTAACAACCACCTGTAACTCTAGTTCCAGGGAATCCAATGCCCTCCTCTGACCTCTCCAGGCTTTGCATGCCATGGGCACACTAACATGCATGCAGGTAATATACTCATATACATAAATATTTTTTAAAAATGCACATTACGTTAATAGACAGTTTAACACATAATTGAGTTGTGTATGCTTACATGGTATATGTACAAGTGTTTGAGGTTATACACATCAATGTACAGAACCCAGAAGACAATGGGTGGCCTGTTCTATCACTCTCGACCTCTGGGATCTGAACTCTTGTCCTCATACTTGTACAGCAACCACTTTATTCACTGAACCATCTCTCTATTCCCCCAAATAATTTTTTATGGAAAAATAAGTTGATGAGGCTATTAATTTCAGAATGCAGTATCAAGAGGCAAAAAGAGGCCATTATCAACCTATGGCAATAGAATTGACTATTATAAGTGGGTAAGTGCATGAAGACAGCTTTAAATGCATTTAGACCTTCCAAGTCAAAAAATATGTGGGAGAAATACATACTGAACACACTGAGAGTATAAAATAAGGAAAATGTAGACTTCTTGGTTCTTGCAAGTGGAATGGAAGATAGATATAAATCTAAAATGAATACAGAATATACTATCATATAATAATATAGTTGCCTAAGATGAAGTAAGCCACAGAACTTGTCACTTCAACCTATCAGGTAATTAATATTTAAACAGATTTCACAGCTGTGCATAGAACACCTGCCTAGCACGAGTTCCTGGTTTAATAACTGCACTGCAAGCAAATTCACTATGACTTATTCATAAAGCTTGTGGAGTTTAAAACAATTATAAAATGGTAAAAGTTCTTGTCTTTATGTACTTTGTATTTTTGTTGGGATCTGAGATGTACAGCTGAACAATCAGAAAGACACTCCTGAAGAAGGGGGTATTTGAAGAAAGCATATGAACAAGAGACAAGGCCCAGACTGTGTACTGGTCTGCACCATACTGATTCTCATCTTCACAATGATTTTTCTAAATAACATGTAGTTATTTGACAATTACTTGCCTACTTTATAAGCTAAGTAAGGCAACAGGGCATTCTCTCTTTGGTTTGATGTTCTGTTCAATCATATTCCATTAGGTTCTACTCTATTAATATTCTTAGCTGTGCCAGCCACATAAAATATGTTCATATCTATTTTTTTAATATTAGTGGGCAAATAATAAATAAAAGGTGAATGAAGCCAGACATGTTTAAGCCCAACATTAAGGGGAAGAGGCAGGCAGTTCAAGATCAGCCTTGTCTACATAGTGACTCCCTAAGTTAATGTTTAAAAGAAAAATGAGGGCCTAGGTGAATGGCTCAGGATGTAAAGGCACCTGGCCCCAAGTCTGACCTTACAAGATCAGACCTGGAAACCACATGGCGGAAAGGAGAACAGATTCCACATGCCTGTGATGACACACAGACAAAAATTAAACAAATGTTTAAAAATGGTGAATGGTGTTAAAGATGGTTCCATTCACCATAAAAATAATAAATAAAAAATAAAACAATGGTGAATGGACTGGAAAAAGTGGAGAGGAGGAAGAGAATGAAGGGGTAGGAAGAAAGCAGAGAGGGAAGGGGAAGAAAAGGAGAGTAGCTAAAATGGAAATTAAGAAAATTATCATTTTAGTGAGTTAAGGCAGTTTAATGGTAAAAGAAAACAAGGACAGGGGGATATGTATTCTTTTTTTTTTTTCCTTTTTAATGATTTTTGTTTATTTCATTCGTAACTGCTTGGTCTTAATCACCTTTGGTACTGTTCCACAGCTCTCCCCCAACCCCCAGAGTTCATACATTCTGTCTTTTATGTTAGGGTCTATTTTGCCAAATTACTCTCCTGGGCCATTCCTCAGTACCAGTTTATCCTCTGAGCTCTAGTTAGCCTACCTGGAGTGCTTCTCTCTAAGGCCAGTTCTCCTTCACCCAAACATAATCAGCTGCCTCTATTTCTCCATCTGTGATTGGGTTCTGCTACCCATTTCTGCAGTTCTATGCTGGGTTTTTGTTTGGTTGAGCTTGCATGGGTCTTATGCATGCTGACATCAATGCTGGGTTCATATGAACGAGATCCCAGGAGCTTGTAGGATTCTTTTCCATATGGTCTTGCACCACCTCCTTGGCTCTTACAATCTGTCTGCCCTTTCTTCTGGACTATTCCCTGAGCCTTGGGTGAGTGAAGCCAAATATAAGCAGCCTGTCCATGGAACCACACTCGGTAGACTCCTAATCTCCACAGTTTGACCATTTGTGTCCTCTTGTTGCATGGAGGAGATTCTTTGATGAGAATTAAGAGGTTAGTTAACATCCTCCTGGCCTCTTGTTCTATGTTGTGTGAGCCTTAGGTGTACAGATTGCATTGTAGATGTGTCACTTAGCCATGATCAATTCACAGACAATGTCTGTGTGTGTCCAGATGTAGAACTCTGTGGTATTCATGAGCTGGTGCAAAAAAAGCTTCTTTATTGAGTGGTGACTGGGATATTTGTCTGTAAGTATAAGGACAACTATTTTGGAGTTAATAAGGTGTTACTTTAGCCTAGGGATGTGAAAACTTGGGAAATTCTCTAAGATCTACGACCTCTCCAGTTGTGTGCATCTGGTTATGTTTACATAACCACACATGAGTTTCCTCCCACTGAGTAGGCTTTAAGCCCAATTAGTTAGCATTAATATGTATTCTTATGATATAATGATTTAGGCTAATGTGGGCTAATACTCACCATGTGAATGTGAGCCCTGGGTCTAAGATGGATCAGAGCCTTTTTGTGTAGATCCTTGAAAACCAGGTCAATACTCCCATTACCATGGAAGAAACTTTGAAAGCAATTATGCAGTTATTGTGAATATACAGTGTTTACCTAGGCAACTATGTAGGATGGATTAGCATAGATAAAGATAAAATAAAACCAATAAAAAGCTATAGAACTAGCTAAGTCTAAATGTATTGTAATCTACTTGGTACTAATCAAGAAGGAGTTAAAAAATAGTGACTTAGGGAAAGGTCATGAGTGAAATTCAATAGCACTAAGTGTAAAAAGGCAAAACAGACTGATAAAGGAGTCAAGAAGCAGAGTGCAAGATTGTTCATGGTAACTCATAGAAATGGAAATGGTGGACAAATGCTATAGAAAGCACCAAAAATTACCGAGAGATTGACGTTGGAGAGTGATAAAAACGAGTTAGATGGCCATTCTGACAGGAATGAGAAGTTTCTCTGAAATGAAAAGGAGATCACTGAGGGGTAGGTCGTCACATATGCCCATGTAATTGGCAAAAAGCATCTAATAAGTATCAATGAAGAAATGTGTGTCACTGCTTCCAGATATAAAGGTAGGAAAATGAGTCATATCTGTCTATTAATGACTGAATAATTTTCTGAGGGAAAGAAACAACCTTCTCCCTATTGAACTGTCGTTGCTGCAGCAGATGACAGCTGTGAAACTTCAAGATAAAGATGCATCTGCCAAGTGTCTTGTTCCTTCCCATTTAAATGTTTTACATAGTGAAATATGTACTTATTAATCTTTTATAGAAACACTGTACATGTCTTTGAAATTTATCTTCCCTCAGAGACTTTTCATTTCTTTAAGAACTTGAAAAAGAGAAAATCTGAAAGAATATACAAAGAATTAAGAGGCTTTCTCCTCCTTGAATTTCTCCCCCTATGTCAAATTTATGTATTGGCAAAATAAAGTAACTTTGTTTTCTGTTTGTTTGCCAGAGGAAGGGAAGATTTGAAAGCCTCATTTTGGAACAGTAGATAGAGCTTCAACTGCTAAATAATTGAACCCACATTTTGTAGGAGAAAAAAGTGATTTATGAAACATTTGAGAGCCCAAGATTACATAGCTATTAGGATAAAGCCAGAGTGTCGCTTTTCTTTCTTCTAATATAGATCTTATGTGAGGTAAAGACTGACCTCAAATAAAAAAACTTCCCCTTAATAGTTCCCACTGAACCAAGCTGCTTCCTCTTTGGAGCAATGTTTTTGTTGCCCATATACTGTAGAATGCACTGAAATGGGGTGGGGAGGTTGCCCAAGGAACCACAAGCTAGATTCTTTCAGCTGTGGCTTCTTCAGTCCTCATTAAAGCAAATACTGGGGCTGGAGAGATGGCCTAGCGGTTAAGAGCGCCGACCGCTCTTGCAGAGGACCCAGGTTCGATCCCCAGATCCCACATGGCGGCCAAGAACCATATGAAACCCAATTCCAGGAGAACTCCAGTTCCAGGGGAATCCGACGCCCTCTTCTGACCTCCGCGGCATTGCACGACACGGGTGCACAAACTTGCATGCAGACAGTACATTCACACATACAGGGGAAAAAAAAAAAAGCAAATACTGATGAGAATGCTGTTTCACATGAAGATAAAGTGACATTAAAGTATGAGTTCTTAAGTTCTAACTCCTCAATCTGATTACACTTGAACTGCATGGGGAGCATACAGGTGGGCAAAGCTGAAGGCACAGAGAACCCCACATGCTGTGTGCTTTTCTTTCCTCCTTTACAGTATGTGGGTTTCGAGCCTCCCAGGTAGTATAACAAAATGAGAAGGAATTGGTCTTAGCTCAAAGAACAGAAAGAGACTTTAGTCTTTGAATTTCCTGCTCTCAGATTTAAGCACAGAAGCTTCCTTTTTGCAGGGTCGCAGTTACTGCAGAGAATCCAGACTGGTCAAAGTGCTGAGATCAAGTAGGTGTTGAATGCCCTAAATGTTGGATCCATATTACTCCCTGAGCTCAAGATACTGGGGGCATTTTAGAAGAGGTGGTAGAAAGAATGCAACAGCCAGACGATGCGGAGGATTGTTGAGGAACTCTGTCTTCCTGGCATGACACGATCCTTGCGATCATGAACTCACAGCAGTTGTGATTACAGCACAAATCGGCACAGGACTGGGCCATTGGCATTCTATAATGAAGAGGGGAGGAGTTTATGGAACCCCACACCTCCCTGATGATGTAGTTAATGGCTGCTGGGGAAGGGGAAGACATTTTGTTCAGTGGTGTAGCCACTGGTAAGTCGTCCTAGACTAAATATATATATATATATATATATATATATATATATATATATAAAACTTTCTCACATATACTCATGTACATACCCCTACCTAATCTCAAAATAATCTTATTTGGGAAATCAAAAATGGTTATTTGGGAAGAGGAAGAGGACTGTCATGAGTGAAACAAGAAAGGGTGAGTATGATCAAAGCACGTTATATACACATATGAAAATGTCACAATGCAACCCATTATGTATAATTAGTATATGCCAATGACGATGAAAACATTGACAAGAGGATGGCCAGTCAGCCAATCACATTCCCTTATATCATGGTTCAATACAAAGTGCCCCACACAATCTCTTGTTCAATCTTGGACCATCATTTTGACAGGCTTTGGAAACAACTTATGGCTGAGGCCTAGATGTCAGAAGTAAGTCACGAGGCCTTGTGCTCAGGTGCTGCATTTTGCCCTGACCTGTGGCTACATCACCTCTCTCTGCTTATCTGCAGTATACCAGGAATCTCTTCTTGCTACATGTCACATTTCTACAGCACTGTGGACTAAACACTTTGAAAATTACAGGGGAAATAATTATTTCTTCCTTGAAGTTTCTCTCTCGGTTTCTTTGTCACATCAATGGGAAAGCTAACATACCTTCTGTATTCTTAATTCTCCAGAGATATTTTACTCAATATTTCAGACCAGAGGCATTAATCGCACTTAAACACAAGTACAAGTTATCTTATAGGAATGAGCAAGTGGATGACAATAAGTGGTAAACAGCATATACTTGTTATTTTTGTTTCCTATAAGTTATGTCATGCAACATTTCTGTGTTTAGTACAGCATTGTTTATAATTGTTTCTCTGCTACTTATGAATGTGTTTGGCTTAAAAATCAGGAAGAAATAACAACAGTAGCTACAATTTACTGATGACTTACTAGGGGTTCACAGTAGTACACTAGATACTGTGCAATTAATTTTATTAAGGCTTACATGTATTTTAGAGATTATCAGAAGACCCTTCTTATAGATAGTATTGTTGAAGCTTGCCCAGAAATTCTCTAGATATGAATGCGTGCAATGGATTAATTTGAACGTGGTTTTGGCTTTCTAGTAGCATACTAAGGCAAACAAATTTTACTTACAGAGGTACCAATAGGAACAGAGTATTCAAATATGGAACACAAGCTCAAAGAACCAAACTACTTCCTTAAGACGGCAATGTGAAATATGGAATCACAAATTTTATATATACAAGGACAAATTCAAGGCTAAAGTACTTTTTCATTATTGATTCCCTCAAATTTCACTAAAGAAAAGCTCTGGATATATTAAGTGTGATGTTGTAGTTCTTATATTCACTGAACAAATGATCATGAAATACCAATGATAGACAAACATATAGTTCTGGCATTGTTAACCTGTGAAGAACACAGAGGCAAATAAACAGAGGTTCCTAATTTCAAGAATTCTTGTCCACCGAGGAAGAATGTGATACAAGAAAAATATATCTATGTATACTTCTACATATATGAACACATAGACATTTGATTTTGGAAAGGAACAATACAACTTGTTATAGGGGAGAACAGCTCTCTAAATATCTTCCACATAATATTTAGAATACAGTATTAAATATCATAACTCATGCATTTATTTATAGTTGAGTCTGGGTTATTATTTGCTTTTTTCTTTTATTCATGTGTTATAACTTTTGTGTGATTGCATTAATATATTCTTGGCGAATTAAAAAGGCCAGAGAAAACTTCACATCATAGAACACACAGACTGGCAGCCATGATTATGTAAAGAAAGGTAAAGAAACTTTCGTAAACAAGAATTTGTACAGCAAAGTACAGAAAAAAGCTTTCCTTTTAAATCTTGCAATTAATACAGAAGAAATTATTTTTGCACTCCTCTAGAGCTAATTACAAATCAATTTATATAATTAGTTATTAATATTCTCTGCTGTTTTCTAATAACTCTTCATTTATCAATGTCAAAGCTCAGTACAAATTCTTAATCATTTTATGAAAATAAATAATCATAATTTTTATTTCAAGTAGCATTTGCTGTGTATTATGAGTTAAATATTTCCAGGTCTATTTCAGATTCAATATAATTCAATATATTAATGAATATTTAACTTAGTGATTCTAAGGAGAATTAACTTAATTTAAATCAATGAAACAACAGAATGCTATTTCTTATATCAACTAATTTTTATATTTTCTTTTTTGTGAATACTAAAAATTTTTTATTGATTTTTGTATATTTCATACATCATTTCTCAGTCCAATTTGACACATTCTTTTTTCCGTGTCCCCCACCCCACCCCATTCTTGCATTCTGTCATACATGTCTTGGATCTTTTGTTCAGTCTTTTAAAAGTTTTTCTGGGCAGAAGTTTATTGTTTGGGCAGAAGTTGACTCTTTCAGTCAGCTCTTTGACCCAGTTCTTTTGTTGTTGTTGTTCCTGCCCATTTTTATTGCTCCAAAATATGCCTATATATATGTCATATATATACCAAAATTATAACAGAAACTTTCATCAATCGTATTATTTATCTTTAACTTTATTATACCTTTCTTTCTCTAGGAATGGATCTGTTTAATTCTTTTGAGACATTTGAAAGCTAAAAAGCAAAAATGTGCTAAGATGCCTTCTCCATAATTACCTATGCTATCTGGGGTGGTCACTCATGAAACAGTTCTGGAAAAACCAGTTTAAATGCAAAACACATCGTACATAAAACAGAAATAAAACCCAAATCACACCAGGAGTGGTTGTGCACGCCTTTAGTACTAGTATTGAGAGGCAGAGGTCAGTGGATCTCTGTGAGATCAAACCCAGCTTGGTCCCCAAAGTGACTGGCAAGCTACTGAGAGAGACCTTGTCTCAAAAAGACCCCCTCAAAAGGCAAAATCACCCTGGGGGCTGGAGAGATGGCCTAGCGGGTAGGAGCACCGACCACTCTTGCAGAGGACCCGGGTTCGATCCCCAGCACCCACATGGCGGCCGAGAACCGTCTGAAACTCCAATTCCAGGAGAACTCCAGTTCCAGGGGAGTCCGACACCCTCTTCTGACCTCCGCGGCGTTGCACGACACGGGTGCACAGACTTGCATGCAGACAGTACATTCATACACATACAGAAATAAAATTAATAAAAAGAGGCAAAATCACCCTAAAGAGCTTATTTTAAAGACTTCTTCTTGATTTATCGAATAAATTCTTATGTCGAAAGTTGATTATCCTATCTCCTGTTTTTTTTTTCAAGTTGATTTTTATTGAGTGCATTTCATACAACATTTCTCAATCAAATTTAGACTCATTCCCCCATCCATGCCCACCCCTTACTGTCTCCCCCACCCCCCACCAGAGCTCATGGATTCTGTCATACATGTTAAATCCTGTCTTGCATCTTTTTCTCAGTATTTTATAACCTTTTCAATGCATAAGTTTGCTGTTTTGGTCAGTTCTTTGAATAGGTTTTTCTCTCTCTTTTTTGTTCCTTTAATTTTATATTATTCTAAAATATGCATATATATACTCCACACATAAATCAAAATTACAAATTCTGAAAATAAACTCTAGGTTGATTCCTAAACACATTTAGAGATTCACATTTTAACAGTAAAGTTGCATGCAGGTTAAAAGATGTGTAACTTTACATTCTTGTTTTGTTCTTTAAAAATATGTTGTGTCTAAAAATTATGACATATTGGACCATTATTTTAGAGAAACTGAAAGATTTGGAATTTCATCACCCAGAGAAATTCAATCTGTTTCAACAGAAAAGGTGACTATTGATTGCTATATAAAAACTTAAATCTTGTAAATATATACATCATTTTGAGAGTGCTCAATATATTTTGATCAATATTTTGATATTTTAAATGTGTCAAAATATAGCATAACACAAATCAACCAAATTATTATATAATTATAACATACACAGAGAAATGAAAATTTAAAGTTATTTTGAAGTTTTGGGGCTTTGTGTCTTGAGCAAGGATTATGTTGTGGAAATTTGTATAAGTAAGTGCATTCCATGTAATTACTATATTAAAGAGAATCTACATGCATGCACATACACATGCATAATTATTCATGTTAATCAGATCAGTTCTATCTTGAAAGCCATATGTCTACCAGTAAAGACATCCATGGCTATCAAGAAACAAAAACAATTTCCTCTTTGCAAGGTAGGTAACATGGGTATCCTAAAATAGTTATCCTGATACAATTACATTGTATGCTATTATTGGGTTTCTTTCATAAATAATGGATAATTTCACTTTAGTTTGACAAGTTTAGCCTATTGACTAATGAGTCAGTGCTATAATTACCCTACATAAGAACACAAAAATAAATCAGGCTCATCTAGAGAATCGTTATATAGTTTGTGAGTACTGGATATAAGAGGTTAAAGATTGCATTTAAACTTCTAACTTAAAACTGGATTGCACACTCAACAACAGCTAGACACACGGACCTGCAGGTCTGGCTAACTGTTCTGAAATAGCACTATTTTAGTCATGACTGGGCAGATTCTTTACCTTGTCTGTTTCTATATATCTTAGTTTTAAAGACTGAATTGTTAATGTGATGATTAGCAAAAATAGCTGATAGTCTTAAACCCAGCTTAATCCGGGGCACAAAAACATGTGCCAGTACAAGTTCCCATTGCATTGAGGTTCCCCAGGGTCATTTTCTTGAATTCTTTGAAAGTCTCATACATGTATATAATGTATTTTAGACAGTCCCATTATCCATTTTCCTCCCTCATTGTCTCTCCCTCTCAGGCTTGATCACCTAAGAACTCCTGGTCTCAACCTTGGTCTGCCACTTGGGGGGAGCACCATTCACCATTAAGTGCCTATGAAATGGCTCTCTGGGTAGAGAATAAGCCTTCATGTGCTATTATAGATCACTTAATTAGAGTTACCTACATAGGCATTGGTCATATGAGCAAGGCAGAAATGATAAACATTTTAAGAGGGTGTTACAAGTTTAGTAAACTATTATTGAAACACATAGCACTCTATTACAAATGGTAAAATAATAATCTATTAGGGCAAAATTTAAATTCTCCAAAATATACATAAAGTAGATTTTCTTTCTTTCTTTCTTTCTTTCTTTCTTTCTTTCTTTCTTTCTTTCTTTCTTTCTTTCTTTCTTTCTTTCTTTCTTTCTTTCCTTCCTTCCTTCCTTCCTTCCTTCCTTCCTTCCTTCCTTCCTTTCTTTCTTTCTTTCTTTCTTTCTTTCTTTCTTTTTTTGCTGTTTTTGAGACAGGATCTCCCTGTAGTCCCAGCTGGCCTGGTACTAGCTCTGTAGACCAGGCTGGCCTTTAACTCACCATGCCTGGCAGTATTTTCTTTTAAACAAATGAACTCAGAAATTAGATTAAAGATCGAGTGTTCCACAAGCACATGCAATAGTGTAAATATTTTTATTATCCATCAGTTTTATAGTGCTCCCAGGATAAATTTCAGTCTTTTAGCCTAATATTTAAAGTTTTCTGTATTGAATTCCACCCAGTTTTGCTCTTTCACACATGAAACTGAAGTAGGCCAATCCCCAAACAATACACACATAGATATCAATATCTAATACATTCATTCATATTGCTCCCTCTGCACTTTTTAAACATCCCTGTCCAAATAAACACTGATCAAGTAAGTCTAATTCTGCCATTGTACATTTTTCCTTATCTACTATAATTAAAAATACATTATGCTCTTCCTTGCTAATTTCTTCTTCTTCTTCTTTTTTTTTTTTTTTTTGATCTTTTTGAGACAGGTCTCCCTGTAGCCCCAGCTGTCCTGGAATTTGCTCTGTAGACCAGACTGGCCTTGAACTCACAAAGATCTGCCTGCCTCTGCCTCCCAAGTGCTAGGATTAAAAGTGTGCACCACCATGCCCAGCCCCCCTTGCTAATTTTTTAATGGTATTCACTGACATAAGCACCTGTTCAAATATAAGTAAAGTATCAGCTGTCTGTGTCTCTCTGTCTCTGTCTCCATCAACTGACATCTCCAACAGTATCTACAAAACGGCCTTGCCAATTTTGATGTGATTTTTCTGCAAAAAAGAGTAACTTTTTTGGAGCCTAAGTCAAGTAATTTGAAACCCACGAAATATAAACTTGTTCCTTTAAAACATATTTTGTATGTATGAGTGCCAGTGTATGCACTTGTGGACGCCATGGTGCATATGTGGATGTCAAGACAACTCCATTATGTGGGTTTCTAGGATCCAGTTCAGGTCCTCAGGATGGTGGCAAGCAATTTACCTGCTGATCTATCTTTCAGGCTCAAAATAAAAACCATTTTTGCCGGGTGTGATGGTGCACGCCTTTCATCCCAGCACTTGGGAGGCAGAGGCAGGTGGATCTATATGAGTTCAAGGCCAGCCTCGTCCACATAGCAAACTCCAGGACAGCTGGGACTAAAAAAGGGAGACCCTGTCTCAAAAATACCAGAAAAAAATTTTTTATAATCAAATAGCTTGTGCAATGAAAAATCCTGGGAACTGTTCTGTGGGTTTGTTTTTGGTTTGGGGGACTGTATTTTAGGTACTTTATCCAAATGACTGCTCTTGGTCTCCCAGATACCTGCTTACCACTATCTCCTGAGTGCTGAGATTAAAGACATGGGCTACCACACCTGGTTAATAAACTTTTAATTCCACTATTATCTAATTACTGTCTATCCCTTCTTATTACCAATGTGTGCTGTGCAACCCTTGTACAAGGAAAAAATAAAAGTAAAACCTCAGTCTAGGAAATTAAAGCCCTGGAATGATCAGGTAATTTTCTCAGATTTTAGAAAAGTACTAACAGCCTGGATCAGAAGCCAATCTCCTGGCATTCATTACAATTGTTTCCCACTATTGTCGTGTATCCATTTAATCTCAGTCACCAGTTTTTTTTTTTTTTTTTCTAAGAACCTACTTCCTAGTAGGTAAGACCTTTTCATAAGAAGTAACTGAAGGTCATATTGTTGTTGGTAGTGACTAGGGTAAATATTCTGAAATTTAGCTGGGGTAAGGGCAGTAATGATGGTGCTTATTTTCAGAAACATTTGTGTTTATATATATATGTATATATATGTATATATATATATATATATTTAAAGCTTTTGCATTGCTTTTTAAAATATTTTATTTTATTATTTTTTTTAATTTTTAATTTATTTTTGTAGGTGTATGAATGTACTGTCTGCATGCAGGTCTGTGCACCCCTGTCGCGCAATGCCGCGGGGGTCAGAAGAGGGTGTCGGATTCCCCTGGAACTGGAGTTCTCCTGGAATTGGAGTTACAGACGGTTCTTAGCCGCCACGTGGGTGCTGGGGATCAAACCTGGGTCCTCTGAAAGAGCAGTCAGCGCTCTCAACCACTAGGCCATCTCTCCAGCCCCATATTTTTAATAATAGATAGACTCATACTATTCCCCTTTAAATTTTTTTGTTTTTTGTCTTTTTGGGACAGGGTCTCTCTGTGTAGTCCCAGCTGTCCTGGAACTCTGTAGACCAGGCTGGCCTTGAACTCGCAAAGACCCACCTGTCTCTGCCTCCCAAGTGCTAGGATTAAAGGCATGTGCCACCACGCCCGGCTCCCCTTTAAATTTTTTTAAAAAAATTTTATGTATTATTTTTATTTTATGAGTGTATTACATGCAAGTATATAAGTGCATTGTGTTGTGCAACACCCATGGAGGTCAGAAGAGGGCGTCGGATCCCCAATGTTTGTTTACCACCATGTGGGTTCTGGGAAACAAACCCGGGTCCTCTGCAGGAGCAGCCAGTGTAGCTAACTGCCAAGCCATCTCTCCAGCTCCCCACTGTCCTTTAAGACTTGGTCATAAGCCACTTACCAAAGGATTGCCTGGATTATTGACAAAGGGGAAGGTGGCTGTTAACCACAGACCAAATGAGTGCCAGCAACAACAAAGAAATGCCACAGGTGCAATCCCAGGGAAAATCAGATATTAACGTCTTTGGACAACTGTGCGGAAGTTAAATGATCTCAAGCATATGGCCTAACCAGGGACCATAAAATTTTCTCCGCAGCTTAGAACACTTCTGCAGAAAAATAAAAATGAACTTTTCACTAAATAATGTATGCTAAAATATGTATTTTCTGACATTAAATTTTCAGGGCTTTGGAAAGAACTGCCTTGATTTGCATAATATACTTGTGCTACAATTCAGCCTCAAACACGGGAGGGAAAAAGGAAGAAACTAATGTTAACACAGATGAAAATGCACATGTCAATGGCGGCTGAGAACCTTCTGTAACTCCAATTCCAGGAGAATTCCAGTTCCAGGGGAATCCGACGCCCTTTTCTGACCTCTGTGGCATTGCATGACACAGGTGTACAAATCCACATGCAGACAATACATTCATACACATAAATAAAATAAAATAAAATAAAATAAAAAAAGAAAATGCACATGTCAAAAAGAGCTTAATTAAAAATCTTTTATCGTCAATAAATAATTTTGGAATAGATAGCAGAAATAGTTCTTTTTTTTTTTTTTTTTTGGTCTTTTCGAGACAGGGTCTCCCTGTAGCCCCAGCTGTCGTGGAACTCTCTCTGTAGATCAGGCTGGCCTTGAACTCACAAAGATCTGCCTGCCTCTGCCTCCCAAGTGCTAGGATTAAAGGCGTGCACCACCAGCCACCATGCCTGGCAGAAATAGTTCTTAAATGGAGGAAATACAAAATTAACATTTGGCCCTCAGGACTGAATTCATCTGTTATTTTTTATGCTATTATTTGCCTCCAAAGAAAACATATTTAAACTATGTAAAAGAAGTTTATAATCTCAGAAGACAATCCAAACATGTCCCTGTATTTTATAATTTAAGTAAAATTATTGTTTACATTGATCAGCCAGCATCATTCATTATTTAAGCTATAATTACAATGTTTGCCTGGGCAGAAAAATGTACTGATATGAATGCACATATAGGAATATAATGGCATGTAAGAGCAATTGATAGGTTTTCAAATTGTTAAAATTTGCATATTATAATTAATAATAACTATATTTGTGCATCTTAAGATTATTTTTACTTAAAAATTAATCACATTCACCATTTAGGTAATGTTAAATGTACTAAGTAAAACCAATTATATGTTAATGTCTCCATGCTCTCATTTCCTGAATGAGACAGCAATGGACAGTCAAATGTTCTCATCAGTTTTTGTTTCTTATTGTCATCTCCATAAAACTTTCTTTTGTTAGAGTGTTCATTAAATATACACTCTTTGTGATTCACATAAATCATGAACAGGAGATTTTTAAAGCCAATATAATTAAAGAGGATCATGCCAGATATCAGAAGTTTCCATTCATTTTATACTTTAATAGATCTCAAACTTCAATGTGCACAAGACTCATCTTTGTTACGTATTAAATATCTTGATCCAAGGGCCCTAGGGGTAGCTCAGCAGAGTGCGTGCAATGGCTCATAGCGCAGTGTCCACCATTCGCGATACTTCTGTTTTCCTTCCTTCACCCCCACAGATCTCTGCTCTATGTGTTCATGTCTATTGTTTCCATTTTGTGATCCACTGAGTTTAACCAGTGTCTGTGTGACCATGGATTTGGAGCTGTGATTCATGATAAAACTGATTTAAAATGCAATCCCACCAAATTGATTTCAAACATATAACCCAATTGTATTTCACTTTTAAGTTCATTTTAAACTTTGAACATTCTATGAACATATTATTGACCTAAAGCCTATGATACCACTTATTATATCATTTCATTTCCATAGCATACTTTGAGATAAATATATATTATTTTCTGTATTTTGGCACTAAGTAAACCTATTAAGTTTTTCATATGCCTATAGAAACCAAATAATACCCAGGCTTTTTCATTACATAATACATTTGGTTTCAAAATTAATTTGTATTTTGGGCCCCTAGGATGGCTCAGTGGGCAAAGGTGTTTGGCAGCAAGCCTGAGTACTTGAATTGGACCCTAGGATCTTACATGGTGGAAAGAGAGCGTTGGCTCTCACAAGTTGGCCTCTGACACTGACATATGTACCATGGAATGAACAAGCACGTGCACACACACCCACACATGTGCATGTGTGCCCTCAAGTGCACAGGCAGACATAATCATAGGCTCCACCAAATGTAATCATTCTTACTAGATACTAGCTAACAGGCAAGAGACTCGATTTTAATTAAACACAGTTCTGTGACTGGTCAAATGTCCTTTGTCCACAGTAGGAGAAATACTGCTGTAATGAATTCTCTGCTGACAGTTGTCCTTATTTTTAACAATGTAAAGTCCTAAACTTATTTGGCTCTCATTTTCCCTCCATCATTCTTTCCTTTTACTCCTTATTGTAGCTATAATTTAATATGTAAAATGTTTTTCATATGAATTATCTTGTATAATATCTCTGGAATTTTAAGGCATCCTCAGAGATATTAAGAAATATACAACTGGAGCAGGAGAGATGGCTCAGTGGTTAAGAACACCGACTGCTTTTGCAGAGGACCTGGGTTCCCTCCCCAGCACCCACATGGCGGCTAAGAACCATGTTTGATTCCAGTTCCAGGGGAATCCAACACCCTCTTCTGACCTCCACGGCATTGCACGACATGGGTGCACCAACCTACATGCAGACAATACACTCATACATATAAAAATAATAAATTAATTAAAAAAGAAATATACAACTACAACATATACCTTAATTTTATATTCTCTTTTTAAAATTTTATGTGTATTAGTGTATTGCCTGCATGTGTGTAAGTGCACTGGTGTCAAGCAATGCCCATAGAGTCAGAAGAGGTTTTTGGAGTCTCCTGGAGTTACAAATGGTTGTAATACAACAGCCATATGGGTGCTGGGAATCAAACCCAGGAACTCTTCGAGAGTAGCCAGTGCTCTTAAATGTTGAGGCATCCCTCCAGCCTCATATTTTCCTTTTATACCTATGTAACACATAGAATTATGTACAACCAAACCACCTCCCATCTCTATTTGATTGAAAGTGCTTCTATTTACACGGTATTTAAAATAGCCTATATTGTGAGGGTGGCAAAACAAAAGCCTTGAACAGTGAAAAGTATTCTCTTACTGGAGTATAAGCCTGAGAGTCTGAGAACTGTTCCAATAACGTTATCTGAGGTATACGCATGTCTACTTCCCACCCCAGTGACAAGGCGATGGATGGCATTGTCGCGTCAAGCACTCCTCTCATAGATTGAACTTTTGAAACCACTAAATGCAGATTGGAAGCAATCGTATAGGAATCCAGGGAGTCTGAATCAGGTTTATGTGGCTTTATCTATCCAGGAGTAAAAGGAAATTAGACCCATGTGATGTTGAAATATTGTTATGGAACTTGTGCTACAAAGATTTCAGAGCTTCATAAAATTGTGACTGAATATTAAACTCAGGACAACCAAGTGGGAATATCTATACTTAATAGATGTTTCAATAATATTCAGTTCATGATATTCTTGCAACTATTAATGATCGGGTTAACAAACTGAGCTGCTCACTGTGGTTTCACAGATTAAATGGCACAGTATCTCTTAATGTTTCACAGACTGGAGTTTTCACTTGACTGGACTACTTACAAATATTTTTTTAAATACTTACTTTTGGGACGGGAGTAATGTCCCAGTGAATAAGAGCACTCACTGCTTTTGCAGAAGACCCCAATTTGGTTCCCAGCATCCACATCAGAGTGATCACTAAGTGCTCTTAAATATCCTCTCAAAGGCTCAAGGGATGTTATGTAAGAGTTATCAGTAACAATGTAGAGTTATCTCTCTCTCTCTCTCTCTCTCTCATTCTCAAGCAGCCTTTAATCCCAGCACTCTGAAGGCAGAGGCAGGGAGATCTCTGTGAGTTCAAGGCCAGCCTGGTCTACATAGTGAGTTCCAGGACAGATGGGGCTACAGGGAGACCCTGTCTCAAAAAGACCAAATAAATAAATAAATAAATAAATAAATAAATAAAAAAATAAATAAAAGAATGTAGAGCCAGGGGGCTGGAGAGATGGCCTAGCGGTTAAGAGTGCCGACCGCTCTTACAGAGGACCCGGGTTCGATCCCCAGCACCCACATGGCGGCCGAGAGCCGTCTGAGACTCCAATTCCAGGAGAACTCCAGTTCCAGGGGAATCCGAAACCCTCTTCTGACCTCTGCGGCGTTGCACGACACGGGTGCACAAACCTGCATGCAGACAGTACATTAATACACATACAAAAAAAAAAAAAAAGAATGTAGAGCCAGAAGATAGGGAGAAGGACCTTGAAATGCTGTCTTCAGGACACCCCATGGCCATTGGCAACATGGTCCCACGACAGTGGTTGCCAACACTGGGCATACACAAAATTGAGCCTGTCAACAGTCACTTGTGGATTGGAGAGACCGCCTACAGAACTTTAGCTACTAGTGGACTCAGGGAAGTAGGGTAAACGTCATTTCCTTCAGTTATGTACACTGTGTGGAGACCATATTCTACCAATGGATTGTTCTAGACCTACTCTCTCACAGTTAGCCCTGGTTAAACTCAGTACGTCACAAGATAAAAAGACATGAATATAAGAAAGGGGCTTGTAAGGATGAGGAAGGATGACAGGGCAGAGAAACAAGACAAGTTGTAGGGGAGAGTAATCAGAATACATTATATACATGTATGAAACTGTTAAGAATAAATTTTATCACTAAATACTAAAAATAAATAAGCCACCTTCAATTTAGTAGACAGTTTTCTATCCAATCATAAACATGGATTTTCAAGCATTATTACAATCTTATAAACACAAGAGGAATGTAATGATGATAAGTGTGACATATGACAGCCACACCTCTCATTTATCTGCAAACATTTATTCAATCACTGTGCTTGGCTCTGGCACATCATATAGTGTTTTATTCACCCACAGACAATATGGTCCCTGTCATTTCAACAGTAGGTTTTCTTTGGTGATGGTTGGCCACAAACCCTTACTGTGGTTCAGTGGCTACAGATAGTCTAAACTTTCATCTCTGGTCTCAAGCCTTAAGTGAATAATCATTCCAGAATGTTCCTTGATGGATAGGAGATTTTGTTGATGGGTTAAACTAAAAGGACTAGGGAGCCACTGATGGTGCTTCATGGAGGGAAGGATAATCACACCTGTTCTCCAGTCAGACTTTGAGATCCTAACAGCCAGGAAATAAAACAAAACAGTACACTAGAAAAGCCATATCTTGAAAGAGTCAGTCATAGTTCAGGGATTCAGTAATGTTTAGGGTTATTAAATGGTAGATAAACAAAGAGGTTGGAGAGATTGCTCAGTAGTTGAAAACATTTGTTACAAACTTTAGAAATAATCCCTAAAAGTATAGTCATAATTTTCATATATATGCGATGTATTTATGGCATATTTTTGGAGCAATACAAATGGGAGGGAACAGCAACAACAAAAGGACTGGGTCAAAGAACTGACTGAAATAGTTAACTTCTGCCCCAAAACAATAAACCTCTACAAAGAATAACTTTAAAAAAGATTGAGAAAAAGATGCAAGACGTGTATGGCAGAATGCATGAACTGGGTGGGGGGCATGGAAAGGGGAATGTGTCTAGACTGGACTGAGAAATGATGTATGAAATACTCAAAGCATCAATAAAAATATTTTATTAAAAATTCAAAAAATAACATTTGTTGTTCTTCCAGGGGACCAGGGTTTGATTTCCAGCACCCATATTGTAGCTAACAACCTTCCCTAACTCTAGTTCCAGGGGATCTCGTGCCCTCTTCTGTCCTCTGTGGGCATTGTACAACATGGGTACACTTACATACATTTAGGCAATAAACTCATATGCATAAAAATAATCAATAAAATAGTAAAAACAATGAAAATGTGAAGAATAAACCCAAGGAAAACCAGTGAAGTTGACACAAGAAACATCCCTGTAGTCTGTCCTATGGCAGCAACACAAAATACAAAGAAAAAATAAATAGATGTGATAGTGAGATTCATCAACTATCTCCATGATAAGAAGGAGGGAAAGGGGACACATTCACAGTTTGAGTAAGGATTGGAGATTTAGGGAAATATTTATTATAATGAAGATGAGGGTTTTCTGGACAGCAGTGGAAGAGAAGATACAAGGTCTAACAGTGACATGCCACTTTTCCTGACTGGTGAGAGAACATGAAAAAAAAGTATAAATGGACAACTTGAAACATGATGGTTCTGTTTTTTGGGAGAGCAGAAATCTGGAATATGGACCCAGATTGTGATGTTGGTTGACATGTGGTATGAATGTTAGAAGCATCTTAAAAGCATCAGGAAACGATTACTAGAATATTCCAATACAGTTCCAGAGTAAGGAGCATTGAGAGACACACAAGCGAGAGAAATTAGATTATTCAATAAAAATACACAGTAGAATATTAGAAATCAGGGGGAAGAGTAAGAGCAGCGACAGGAGAGAGAGAGAGAGAGAGAGAGAGAGAGAGAGAGAGAGAGAGAGAGAGAGCGCAGGTCAGTGACAGCTTCAGAAAGATAAGGTAAAGTAGATGATAAGGATGTTAATTGTCATATAAAGAAGTTTGAAATCCATTCTATGAGAAATAGAGTACCGTCCAAGGTTTTTAATGAGGGAATTGAATTAAATTACTGTGAGGGGTTTTTGTAAAGATAATTCTGGCAGCAACATAGGTCCCACACGTGAATGGTAAAGATTACGTTTATCTAACCACATACTTTAAAAATCTATTTCCCGTGGGTTCATATGAAACCGTAGCTGTATAGACACAAGCGGACTTTAAATTTCACAACATATTTACACAACACCATCATTTCTCCTGATTAAGGTGATTAATTAATGTGTGCATGTGTCTGTATGTATACATTATACGCTATTAGGTTAAGAACTGGGTATTTCTGAATGTAAAACATTGAAATGCACGTCTGAATTCTACAAAGTTGAGCTTTGGGTCCTCAGACAGAATATTTGAAGTTATATGATATTACCTTTTTCAACTTGAGAATACAGAGTTAAGACTATTTTCATGCTTTGCCTAAGGCTTTAAGAAACTATTTTTGGGAGGTTCTGTTTCATTATTGTGTGCTTTTGAGCTCTTCCTAAGTCTCATGATTTCAGAAGGAAAGAGTTCAACTTAATCTGTGGCTGTAGCACTTGTTATGAGACTCTATGTTAAATTTAGTGAGAAAAACCAGAGAAATCATTATTTAATATATTCCGTAAGAATTTCCTTTTCATATTTAAGAATGGGTGATCATCACAATAATGGCCTCTAGATAAAGGATTTAAGGAGTAATGGGGAGAACTATCATAGAGATGAGAGAGACACCCTTTATTCAAAGTTTGCTATCTATAAGGATGAAAGACTGCCCTCCAACAGAAGCTGACTGATGGTCAGGGAAGATAAACGTTTAGATAATCTGAGGTCCCATTTTGTGGTGACTCCTAGAAATAGCATTGGGCAGAGGAGGGTGGACATGTTGTCCCTGACACCAGCAAGCCAAATAATGAAATAAAGGTCATGCATCTCTGTTAAGCCTGTATACATAGGCAAATGGAGTTGGAGAAAAATCAGAGTCATTCTGGACATCATTTCATCTGTACAGAACCTTCTTCCTTTGTTTCTGAGAGTACAGCTCATGAATTTAAGTGGTGAATGCAGTATAAGCCACTCTGTCTGGAGTCATTTCTGGCTCTGAAGTTGCTGCTTGTTTTCCACATTCTCTCTTGTCTCCTTTCCTCATGTTAACAGACTTGCCCACTGTCCTCTCACTACAGCTGCTTGCACCTGCTATTTTGGTGCAATCATTTTCTATATGCAGATATCCCTTCCTAGTATGTGAACTATTTCACTGAGGCAGGATGAACTTTTAAAAATTAAAAAAAAAACACTCTATGTTTTGCTAATGCCATTTTCCCAAAGCAATTGGCAGTGATCTACAACCTCTTTCTAGTACTATTTACCTTTCTAAAATAGGTTCCAAGTTCCCCACATCTCTCCCTGTCTTCTCACTCTTCTTTGGCAGTGTTGTCGTCCTCCTCCTCTTGCTCTTTGCAGTCAGCCTCCAGTCTCAGCAGCATTCTATCCTTTCTCCATCTGCTGCAATCCTCCATTCCAGGTGCTGTTCAACTGCTCAGTTCTCTAACATGAGCTCTCTCATAAATCCAGAGGATGATATCTACCCATGTACCTCACATCTCTGTCTGAATGTTCAAATGTAACTACAAATTAACCTAAACTAAACAAGCATTCCCTACCTCATAGAGTTCCCAAATATCCCTCAACACCCTCCTAGCCCCAAACACCATGATATTCCTCTTAACATTCTGCATCAGCTTTCCAGAGAGTTTCCATCCAAGTTCGTGTTTTCCTCTAGGGTCAAATCTTTATACTCAGCAAGCATGATGTTTCAAGGACATACATCAAATCCTGTCACTTAAGAGCTGTGATCTGCTCCCATGAAACTGGAACTCTGGACCCTCCTGTGATCCTGGAGCTGTGGTCTCCAGAACCCACGTTCCTGAGGTCCCAGTTTATGCATGGCAGCAGCTTTGCCTTTATGTTGGGCTTATGGTAGGAATAGGGGAGATTTCTGTTATTTGCCTTTTATTTCTTAAGAAGACTGCTTTTCTTTTTTTTTATTTCCATGATATATTTTCATTTAAATTTATTTTTTAAACATTTTTATTGGTTTTGCACATTTCGTACATCATTTCTCAGTCCAATCTAGACTCATCTCCCCTTCCATGCCCTCCCACCCCACCCAAGTTCATGCACCTTGCCATTCCTGCCCTGTATCTTTTTCTGAGTCTTTTCAAAGTTTTTCAAAGCAGAGGATTATTGTCCTTGGGGGAGCTTTACTGTTTCAGTCGGTTCCTGTCCCAGTTCCTCTGCTGTTGCTGTTCCCTCCAATCTATATTACTTCAACATATGCATATATATGTCACACCTACACTAAATTATATAATCTGTAAACAAACTGTTATTCCCATATCATATTTCAGGATTCACATTTTTCCTTTTTAAATTGTATTACTCTAAAATATGTCTACATACCCTCCACCCATATACCAACATTATAAAGTCTGAAAATAAGTGGTGGGTTAATGCTAGAGCCTGTTAAGGGATTTCCATTATAAGAGCACAGTTGCTTTCAGGGAAAGGGGTATATAACATTGATGTTGCTCAGTTTGCCTTACAACTCAGTGCTTGGTGTAGCATCCACAAATGAGGGATGCCATTCATCATTTCTTTTTCTGGGACTGTGTTACTTCACTTAGCATAATATCTTCTAATTCCATCCATTTACCTGCAAAATTCATGATGCCATCTTCCTTTACTGCTGCACAGAACTCCACTGTGTAGATGTACTTTTCAATAATGGATTTCTCACTTCTCTTGAAGGCCACCTATAGTCTTGACTCCACGTGTTGTCCTGGGAACCCAATGCTTGATGTTGGACCTTTCCCATTCCAGGGCACCAAGAAGTTTTTCATCATTTTTCTATTACTCTTCTATAGCCCCAGTGTACCTTCACCTATGCCCTACAAAAATGTAAATCACTGTCATGCATTCTTCTTAAAATTGTTATTATTAACCCCCTGAGTCCAATTAGTGCTGTCCATATGCACATGTGTGTTGACATCCAGTGGAGCGTCAACAACCTACCAGCATCCATGTTCCCTAAGGATATGAGAGGATCCCTCCTCCAGCAGCTAACAAATGCAATATCTCTTCTACTGGGAGCTGGCCCTCCAGGGGGAGGAGCTGTCCCCCATCCATGTTGGGATTTTGACTGGCTTGACCTTGTGTCATATAAAAGCCTTTTAAACTTGACACCTATGCCAGAATCCTAGGCTTTATCTCTTCCCTTTGTCCTTCCACACTTGGAGTTTCCATAAGGCTAGCCTTTCCTGGGCAAATTATGTATTTCAGACCTCCATGTCACTGCTTGAGATCCTATTGTTTGCTTTCAGTGACTTATGCCCACTAACCTTTTCCTTTTAGACAATTCATTTGCAGTTTTCATTTACATATTTATTTGGTACTGCTGGGTCTTGTACCCAGGGTTTCACACATGTTAGGCAATACTTTAACATTTTAAAATATGTTTGAGAGTCTTTTTCCAAAGAAACATTTTAAATCTGCAGACTGAGTCATTCTCTTTAGTATCATGTTCTGTCTACAGAACACACATGTTTCTCCTGCTACACACTGTATTCAGCATTCTATTTGGATAACTTACATGTCTGTCTCTTCTATTGACTTGAGAAGTCTTAAAGTACAGACCATGGTAACTCATATCCTAATATCTGGAGACTTCAAGTAGCTGGGAAAACAGACTGCCTATAAATACATGAACATTTGCCAAACAGAACTAAAATATACTTCCATAAATGCAAATTATATACAGATTCTTTTTCAATAAACTATCCATTTCAATGCATTGACTACCTCTTAACTCTCATTAAGGAAGCTCTTCTATGCAACAGGAGACCAGGAACTCAAAAAAGCATGAATGGCCAAACCAAGTCTACAGAGTGTGGGTCCATGGACAGGTCTCCTATATTCAGCTTCAGCCAACCAAGGCTCAGGGAACATTGTAGAAGAGGGGGTGGAAAGATTATAAGAGCCAGGGACCTGGTGTGACACCAAACACAATGGATTTGGGGAAAAATGTTGCTGAAGAGGGAGTAGCAGGAAGATGTGCTTTAATTCTAAGATGCAGCTGATAGTGAAGATTGTCAAATGGGGCATGAGAAGAGAAGGCGTGCACAGTGAAGACAGAGCAAGATGGAGCTGGGGGAGAGTGAGAGTACAAAAGTGCACCAGCGCATGCATTTACCAGTAGATGGTTCAAACAACTAAGACACTTAGAAATCTACTAGCAAAGCAAAGATGTTATTGTTATATGCTTTTGCATTCTTTATTCAACATCTACAGCTCAATACAGAGAACATACAAAACTCACGGAAAATCTAAGTATGAAGAGCAAAACTTGATGAAAGGCAGGGTGCTTTATTTGTACACAGCTAAAGCAGCTGCCATTTGTGAGGTGGGTAAGGCCTAGAAATCTTCAGAACAAGGTCAGAGACACAACTCATTAAAAAGGGCCTTTGGAGCTGGAGAGATGGCTCAGCAGTTAAGAGCACTGACTGCTCTTGAAGAGGACCTGTTCAGTTCCCAGCACCTGATGGTAACTCATAACCAACTGTTTCAGGGCTAACTCCATTTCCAGGGGACCTGATGCCTTTTTCTGATCTCCAAGGACATTGCACAACAGCAGTGGACTTACAC
Source organism: Rhizomys pruinosus (assembly GCA_009823505.1). NCBI lineage: Eukaryota > Metazoa > Chordata > Mammalia > Rodentia > Spalacidae > Rhizomys > Rhizomys pruinosus. Next base: position 418,707 of record VZQC01008536.1, on the reverse strand, counting down.
CTATGCAAGCAATATACTCAAATACATAAAATTAAAAATAAAATAAATAAAATATTTTTTAGAAAGGGCCTTAGGCCAAGCCACTCCAAACCTCCACTGTCTTCCCTATGGTACAGGAAAGTGACTCCTGATTTCCCCGTATCTTAAAGATGTAAGGAAAGTGAAGTGTTCTGTCCTCTAGCCTTCCAGCTGGCTTATAGGTATCAGTTTGTACAAGCATCTTTCCAACCTCACAGCTCAGGAAGTACAGTGTCTTCTGCCTAGTCTCCAATCCTGTCCTCACTCCATCTGCTGAGACTCCCAAGTGCATCTGCGAAGCTTTCTCATTCATCTCTAGACAGGACAGAACATTTGTACAAATAGAGTCTCCCACAGCTCATTTGTCCCTCTGTGTGCCTCCGCTGACTAGGCAGTGAGCTAGTAGTGTATTTATGCTTTTCTCTGCCTGTGTCAGAATCTTCTGCAATTCTATTTGACCCAGGCTAGACACCTAATTCTTAGATGGGTGTGGAATGGATACAGGCATGACAAACGGAATGGATCATCTTTGTGGCACGTTCACTCACAGCTTCTCTTGGCTGCTAGCTATTTCTTGAGACAACAGAAGCATACACTCTAGTTAGAAAGTTAGGTGAAGCTGGGCATGGTGGCACATGCCTTTAATTCTAGCATTGGGAGGCAAAGGCAGGTGGATCTTTGTGAGTTCAAGGCCAGCCTGGTCTACAGAGTGAGTTCCAAGACAGCTGGGGCTACAGGGAGACCCTATCTCAAAAAGACCAAAAAAGAAAAAAAAAAAAAGAAAGTTAGGTAAACAGGAACTGTTTGTGTTTCTGGAAATAATTTTCATAGTTTCACCATAATCTATGAGATTATTTTCTTTCATTTTGCAAAGGATGATTATATCATAGTAATTCCACATGAGCTTAACCTTTTCTCCAAATGACTTTCCATGACAAATAATACATATAAGTGGGCTCCCATTCCCTGCCAAATTTATTTTGTTTGTTTCCATATGAAACATAGAATTAACAGTATCTCAGCTGGTATTAATAGACAAAGAGTCTCTGGAATGACTCTATCAAAAGTCATAGAAACAGACTTCATTTCACAGAATTTTGAATTCGGGTCATGATAGAAGCATTGTTGCCAAGACAGAGAGGTCTATCAGACGAACTCAGAAGGGAGGAAAAGACTCCTCGATGATCTCAACTGAGGAAGAAGCTGACCGAAGCTTTCAGTGAGAAGGCAAAATTATGAGAAGTCACCTGAATGGTCGGTGACATAGACGCTCTGGGATGAGGGATCAATGTCTCAAAGGAATGGCAAGGATAGTGAGGACGTATGTAACCCTTGAGTATCAGCAAAGAATGAAGGGTTTAGACACATAATACAAGATTGCAAGTCTTCAAAGTAGAACTTATGAAAAAAAAATTAGATCCAGGAAGATCGCAGGCAGATCCCACGCAGTACAACAACCAGAAGGTGACTCAAACCATGTGGAAAACACAGAACATGTTTACAGTAAGATCCTCAATATTACTCATGTAAATATATGGAAATGTATATTGTTTCAATATAATTCTCTTTGTTATAAAATACTATTATTACAGGAAAGAATTATGAGACTCAGGAAGGTATTGTAACCTGGCGAAGTTGCAGAGAAAAACTTTAACTCACATTTTGTTTGCTCTTCCTTTCTTATAGATCAGTGGTATTAAATATGGGTTAATAATTTTCCTGGCAATGAAAACTGAAGAGGTCTATAAGGAGGGAAGCTGAATTGCACCAGCTTATGAAAACTGTAAACAATGCCAGTTATGCATGTAGGCATGATCTCACCAAACCACTAAGCCTATTAACGAGGTTTTACAAAGAGATATAGAAAGAAAATAAAGTCTAGAGAAATACTTTTTTTTTGTCTTTTTGAGATAGGGTCTCCCTGAAGCCCCAGCTGTCCTGGAACTCACTCTGTAGACCAGGCTGGCCTTGAACTCACAAAGATCTGCCTGCCTCTGCCTCCCAAGTGCTAGGATTAAAGGCATGCACCACCACGCCCAGCGAGAAATAATTATTAAAAAATAACTTTCGGATTCCATTGTAAATCCAATAAAATGTACAAACTTTCTCTTAAAATGCCTTGTATTTTAATTCAAGGTGTTCATAGACACCTTCAAACTCATTTACAAACCTGGTGCTTACTTCTTAGCTGAATCTTTTTTCAAGGTCTTCTGATAATTTTAGCTTTGAGATTCTCCACGAATATTCAACCTTCTAAAATAAAGCTTGGCAGAGGAAAATTTTGATGTTTTGATTTGAAGTGAAACATTGATTTGACCTCTCGCTGGCTGAAAGCATACTTTTTCACTAAATCCTTGAATCTATTTTTAGAAGAAATTTATAATTGCTTTGGTGTTTTGTTATGATGAACTTTAGCTTCTTGACTGTCTAAATTAATGTTTTTGTAAAAAGAAAATATCTCTTTTGCTAAGACTTTTGAGCCTTTATGTATCATATTTTTAATTTATTTTTTATTATTAAACTTTTCCATAAATCACACATCATTTTTCAATTGAATTCAGTGTCACTTCCCTTTCCATGCCCCCCACCCCACCTGAGTCCCTGCACTCTACCCATACATGTCTTGCATATTTTTCTGAGTCTTTCCAGAGTTTTTTCCAGTTCTTTTGTTATTGTTGTTCTCTCTAACTTGTATTGCTTCAATATGTGTATTATATTTTTTTCATTTATTCCAAGATACAACATTTTTCTTCTAGGATACTTTCGATTACTTATAATTTATCAAAGATTAATTATAATTTTCTGTTCTTCCTTCTTTTGAAATGACAGACTGGTAAACAGTCTGAAGATGAATGATGGAACTGATGTTTTTCTGGAGGCTCACATATTAAAGACCAGTCAATTGTTGCAATCTCCAAATGCACTTGACAGCTCAGTGGACACAGAGTGTAAAGGCTGCATGTGTTCACTTCTAGTGCTGTGACAGTTATACTCAATGCTTTTTGTCTTGATCACACTGATTTATCTATGGCTTTCAATGTTTTAGATAATCTCAAAATCATCAAAAGTTTAGGCTTAATATACTAGTTTTTCTGGAAATTTTTTAAATGATTCCCCTAGGCTATTATTCAAAAACATACTCGCTCATTTGTGTGAATTGAGAGGAGACTTCAGTACACTGCCATTTTAGGCCTTCCCTGTGTCTGTGGTGGAAAGGTGTTTTTTTTTCATGTTTTCAGATGTATTTCATGTTTTCATGCATATGAGTGTTTACCTGCCTGCATACATGTGTGTGTGTCTGCATGTGTGTGTGTGTGTGTGTGTGTGTGTGTGTGTGTGTGTGTGTGTGTATACCAAGCATGTACATGGTGCCTCAGAAGCTGGAAGATATCAGATCCCATTGACTTTTGTGAGCTACCGTGTATGTCCTGGGAACAGGACTCATACTTTCTATGAGAGCAACAAGTGCTCTTATCCACTGAGCCATCTCTCCAGCCCTCAGGATGGGAATTTTTAAATTATGACAACAGTTAACACTTGTGCCTAGGAAAAGGTCAAACTGGATTTAGTTAACTCCAGTATGTTTCTATAAACGTATCACACTGCAAAGATAAATTTCCATGCCCTGTTGATTCAGCCTTATATCAAATGGTATCCGTACTAGGCACACTGCACATTCCATCGTGCTAGGTTTAATTTCTGTGTAAACTACGGAGGGAATAAAGCCACTAAAATAAACTATCACATTGTAGATTTGCTTATTACCAAATCTTCAAAAATCAATTCATTTACGCCTCACCTTATATGTAAAGTGGGACTAATAAGAATGCTTTTTAGAAATGATATGAATATTAAGTAGATAAGCATATTAAACGGCATGTGCTGTGAGCACAATATGCTGCAGCTATTTTTACAGCATAATTTTATTGCCCAAGTTGTATCTCATTTTGAAGAAGAGCAAAATGAACTGGCTTGCACTTGTACCTAATTTTGTTTCTTTAATAGTTCTTACATTTTATTGACCTGTCCTTAAATGTTAGTATATAACATAAGATTGAATTTTTTGTGTATGTAATGTAGTTATATGTACATGCATATGTATTCAGAATATTTAGAGTCTAATATTATATGACTCTTCCTGAAGGGATTATATTTTGATTTACATATTTATTATGGCTATAGCTTTGAATAATTTCCAAAATTTAAATAATACATAAAATTTGCTTATATATGTAAGCAGTTAATCCATCTCCAAGCTCCAATTTGGTTTCGGTTATTTCATAGAAAGTATAAAGGGCATATTTGAGCTAATATACCTAGTCTTCTATATGCAGATGATAATTTTAACCCTTGGAGTTTTAATTAGATAGATTTATTTGCATCCCCAGAAGGCAGCAGCATCAAACATCACTCTTTCACAGGTATAAACGCAGTATGCAACACACTAAGCATATATAATTCCAGAATTTAAAATATGATGGACTGCATCCATAATAAAACTATAAGCATCATAAATCACTATGTAAGTAGGGTGGTTTTATCCAACTTAAATTTTAGATATTCTACCATGACCTCAATAAAAATAATGAATACTAAATACTAAAACAAGACCTCATAAACAGAGAGAAGTAACTCAGAGTGTATCTGAAAATTAGTGATAATCTACGTGTAATATATGTATATATTTAGTCCACACATTCACACATTATATAAATAATGGAAAAGATTTGGACTGAGGGCATAGATCAGTGGTTTGGTGCTGATCCAATAGGCACAAGGCACTGAATTCAAACTCTAGCTCTATAATAAGGAAAAAGGAAATATAGAAGATATGACTAGCTTTACTTGTTAAAAATATGCAGCACATTTAGAAACTGAAATCCAGACACAATTTCTGAAGAGTGGAACTGAGCAGCAGTGTGACCCTGTGATATTCAAACAGCCTAGGGGGACTGCAGCAGTTTCACCTGTGTTGTTCTCTCCGCTTAACACAACCACTTGCTTGCAACAACTTGCTATAGATTTATTCCGAAACCTATATGACTTAGAAAACCAATATTTTTGCATCCTGGAATTTAAAAAAAAATGGGAGAAAGTAACAGAAATAATTGTGAATGTTTAATAACGAGAAATGGAAAATAACACAAAGCAGCAGCCATCCATGGCCAATTGTATGCTTCTTGAAGGTACAATACAATTATTTGGCCAGTGTTTCCTTTTCTGAGACTGTTGATTATATGAGCACTATCCCCGGCTAAGCCCAAACAGTCTTTTGGGTATCTGAATGCAAACACTGCCTATGCTAATTATTCTACTTAAAAATATTCTGCTTACTGCTTATGTGCACAAATATAAGAACAGAGAAAGGAAGTTGGGAGTCCCTGGATTTAGCAGATCAGAGAACACTTGAGCTAGGATCGCAGACACAGATGCATTTCTGGATGAGTGCATAGAGGACACAGTAATGAACTATAATGTGGTCCAATTATTGTTTTGGTCCTGTTTTAATTTTTCTCTTCACATTGCTTTCCTCTTCTCTGCACAGAAATGCTTTCTATAGAACCTGTGGTACCCCAGCCTGGTCACTCTAATTGACAAGGAGGCATAAAACAGAAGAGAAAGCAAGGAATGCTCCAACTGCAATGCATTTGAGCTCCAGAAAGCCCAAGAGCAGAGGAAGGCAGGGTTGTTTACTGTTGGAAAGTAAGCACCATCAGAATGTGCAGCTGCCCAGCAAGATTATATATATAGTTCAGGCTAAATACCAAAAGAACACTTATTTTTTCCAAAATGAGGCCCCTTGACAGTTAGAGGAAATGATGGTGCACAGTAAATAGAGTTTCAGACCAGCACAGACACTAACAGGAAGAAATTCAAGTGAGAAAAGGTGAGGTCTTCAGAACCACAGGGTACCCAGCAATTTGTTGATCATGAGAAAGAAAAGGAAGGTCTGGGTGGGCATTTACAGGCCACTTCCTTCAGGAAGGAACTCAGAATGACTGAAACAAGGCACCTAGAACATCAATGCCTGAAAGACAGGAGCAATGTTGGGCATTCATATGAACCTTTTGTTCACATGTCACAAGAGTGCTTTTGTGACACAGGGAATTACATATCCCAGGATGGCCTCTAAGTTGCTCTATGGCAGAGGATGACCTTAAATGCCTGCTTCTCCTGGCTGTATCATCCAATGCTGATATTACAGGTAAGGTCAACCATCCATGGCAGCTATGGGATCTTGAATGAAGAATTCTCTCCCTGCTCTTTGGTTGGTGCCATGCATGCTCCTAGGTGAGGAGCTCACATTGCATTCATGACAGTTAAGGACATTCAGGCATCTTTATGAAGTAGTCAGTACTCAATCTCTCAGAAAAGGGGCATCATTATTAGTATTTGTATAACATAGTCTTTAGAGATATCAGGTAGAAGCATACTGTGTTAAGATTCTAGTCACAACTAAGGAATGCAGAGGAAAAAAGGCAAGGAAACTAATATTAATCTTTTTTACCAAATTCTATTTTTTTTTTTTTTGGTCTGTTTGAGACAGGTGCTCCTTTTCAGTCCCAGCTGGTCTGGAGCTCAGTACGTAGTCTAGGTTGGTCTTGAACTCACAGATCCGCCTTGCCTCTGCCTCCTGAGTGCTGGGATTAAAGGTGTGTGCCCACATACCTGGCCTAAATTATTGGTTAGTAAAGATTATTTCTCTGAATAAGTTATGAGTTATATTAACACTGTCTTTCAGAATATTTACTTAACTTTGTTTCCATTTTTTAAGATTTCCAAACTATAATATATATGACTATAATATTTTATTATATATACATTTTTTGGTCTTTTTTGCTTTTCCAGCTAGCCTGCAACTCACTATATAGACCAAGATGGCCCTGAAATCACAGAGATATGCCTGCCTGTGCCTCTCAAGTGCTGGGATTAATGATGTGCACCACCACGCCTAGTCATTATAATTTTCTTGACTTGTTTAAAAGTCTATATATTTTCACAGTTAAATAACTTCTAATTTGCCTGTTAAAAACAAAAATATCTTGCCAATGTAACTTGAACAATGCCTTTAATTTGCTCATCAAGGACTCTTGCATACAATAGTTTAATTTCTCTCCAAAAAGCCATTGTAGCCTGTCAAGATATGGAAACATTTTTAATATATGGAAAACAAGGCAGAATTTCTGATTCAGTATCAGCTGATCATAAAAAAACTGCAGAATCAGGATTGAAATTCAAGTTCCTCCAATTCAGACAGGGTCTATATATTTAGACACCTTATATATTATATAGCTGTATATATTATATATACAGCATTACATTTAGAACCAGTAGCAAGATGAATTTTCTTAAGCAGTTCAATTTCATTCAAAAAACAGTAGAGATTCATGTGTGTTCAACAAATTTTCTTCCTATTTTCATTTTGCATATAGTTATACAACGTAGTGCACACTTTTATAAATGAACACACAGTGTTCCATTTGCTGCAAGGAATTCTATAAGGAAAAAAAAAAAGGGAGAAAGGGTTTATTGTGGCTCACATTTCAAAGCCACAGTTTGAAAGAACGATAATGTGACTTCTAAAATCAAGAATCAGAGAGTGATTAATGCAGGGTTCTGCTCAGCTCCCTTTCTCCACTTAGATAGCCCATAATTCCAGCTAGGAAACAACGCTATCCAGAGTGGGCAGTTTTCCCACTTTAAACAAACAATCAAGAAAGTCCCACACAGACATGCCCAGGGGCCCCAATCTTAGGTGCTTCTAGACTTTGTCAAGTTAGCAATAAACATTACCACAAACAGTTTCTAATGGGGGGGGCATTTTTCTAGTTCCTCAGCTACTTCATTCTGATGTACTCACCTATCAATGTGCATATGCATATAACTGTGGAAAGACAGAAATGAATACTTCCCTTAAAATTGTAATACTAACAATTTTCACTATTTCCTCAGAACAAAACTCTATTGAAAGGCCACAGAAAGACATTATTAACCTCATTAAGTTGTCGTTTACATGGGGCATTTTATGAATAAATGCTTACAAAAGTTCATTAATGTTAATAATTACTTGGCAGGCCAGGGAGTAGGGATGCAGCTTCATGAGAATCCAAGACACTGTCGCCCATTCATCATGCAGTTCTTACCTAGAATCAAGCTCAGCTCGTCCCCTTCTCCATTCACCTAAACTGCTTTGATCACAGTAAGCTATAGTGTCTAGAGAATTTTGACATTCAAACAAATAAAATGAACACTATTAAACTGTGAATAAAAAGACAGCAGAAAAGAAAATGGGGTCCTTTGCTTTCAATAATTCTTTCTGCTTTGCTGATAATGAAGCTGCCTCCACTTTAACACAAATGAGTGCCTACAAAGAAGCAAAATCAAAGGAGGCCAGGTAACATTTTTCCACCTATTAGCAAGTAGACTAAAAATGTCTTTCCATGTCTAAAGTACTTTTCAATATAATGAAAATCAGGTGAGGGTAAGTTTAAAGCTCATATAAAAATATTTAATAGCTTTCTATTTATGAAGACATTTATACACTTGACAGGTGGCTTTCTAAGAAACAGGTGACGGGTAGTAAAATTTTATGTGCAGCAGAAAATCTATTACCAGAAATAATGTATATGTAGATAGATATAACAGGGAAGCCATTATATAGTAACATTTGAATGAGAATTACAGAGAAGTTTAATCTCTTTAAATAAACATATGACATAACTATGACAGAGCAGGGAAGGTAATCTGATTCAGATGAAGATTACTCATCAGTATCAGTTTTGGGTCTGTTTCTCAGTAGACTCACGGCCACAGCTTCCCTTTGTGTTGCTTATCTTTTTCATCTTCCAAAACTGGAGGGCCAGGTATGGTGCCATATACCTTTATTTCCTATATTAGAGTGGCAAAGGCAGACAAGTGAGGTCAAGTCCAGCCTGGAACACCTGGTCTACATAGTAAGTTCCAGGCCAGCTAAAGCTATTGGAAGACTGTATTTTAAAAAGCCAAAGAAATTAGTAAAGGGCTGCAATCAAACATTCATAGCCCAAGCTAGCTCTCCAAGAATCTCTAACTTCAGCGATGTAGACGTTAAGAAAGAGTGGTAAATGTTAGACTGTGCTGTGGCACTTTCTACTACACTAACGTAGCATTTAGATGGAGGTTCATTTTTTCCCCTGACATTCATCCAATGCCTTAAACAATGATCACATACTCTACAAATCCATCATGGTGGCCACACTACGATGCCGGTGCAAATGGAACTGGGACACTTCCCAACCCCTAGTCCCAGCTGCTCACCACTTTCTAGAGTGGGAAGTGTCTTCTGAGCGTGTTGTGTGTCTCAACAATATCCCCATGCTTTCCTCAACAAATTCTGCCTTCCACATGCCTGTCCTGCTTATGAGTTATTTTCCAGTAGCCACACTAACATATCAGGCTCCACTCTCCTCTGCTGTTTCTTGATTTTCTGGTCACTTGGGAAAGAAATTCTTACTTCAAGTCCTTTCTAGTCCTTGTCTCCTGTAATTCTAATAAAATAGGTAATTATACTGTACTCTAAGAAGACATGTTTATTTTACATAAGGAGCCTAGACAGTGTTAGGACCATGGACTTTTGGGACAGATGGATTTCATAAGGACCTTGGCTATGTAGCTCATGATCCTGCACAATCTATTTTACATGCTAAAGCTTCAATTTATCATGTGTAAAGTAGATGTGGAAGATGGTCCTCAGAGTGTTAAGTGAGAAACTATATTTAAGTCACAGATAACAATGTCTGGATCCTGGTTCTTCAAATCCAGGAACAAAGCCCCTTCTCATGGTTACTACAGCTCCTGATGTGGAAGACTGAACTCTTTCAACTTGGAGCTTTTTCTCTGCTAGTGATTTTAGCCCTTTATTTCACTATAATTGTCATAGTAGATTCCCCATGTTAAATTTCCACTATTTATCTAGAACATAGATGCCTTCTTAGTTCACCAAGTCATTTAAATGAATGGATATGACTCTCACTCTTAAGTATCCACAATGCATTCTACCACTGAACTACACACTAATTCCCTATTTTTATTTCTGGTTAAAAAACTTGGACATGAGTTTCAAATGTCTTCAATTCCTAGTGAAGGTTTATTTTGTGAGATCAAGACTGGCCTAGTCTACATAGTATGTTCCAAGCAAGCTATGACTATAGAGACACCTTATCTAAGAAAAAGGAGAAGGAGGAGGAGGAAGAGGAGGAAGAGGATCAGATCATGGATCTGTGAGTAAAATGGGAGGTCCTGATCACTGTTCAAGGCTGTTGTATCTTTATTTACATGAACAAGGACTATTTATATCCATAGCATAGTTCCATTGCCAATTGTGAAGCTCTCTGGGAATGGGTTGTAGTAATCTTAGACATGGATTTCCTCTTGAGTCAAGATGTTGTTAAGATACTCAGGACAACACAGTAATCCCAGATCTCACAATACAATTATTTTCATGCTTCTACAGAAGAAAAGGATATGAACATCTCTTTCTCTGATAAAACAGAACATGTCAACTTTAATAACATTTTCAAAGAAACAAAATCATTTTAGGAAAACTCCTCTTCAGCCTTCTCTTGTGGAATGTTACAGCTTCAAATTCTAGCTTCCATCCCACAGGTTCAGCTCAAAAAAGTAGAAATTTCATTAGATTCTTTCCATTTCCCTTTTATTCCTTCTTATGAGAAGAATGGCCCAAGAATATATTATATGTAGCATAATTAATTCTGTGACTCTAACAAAGTTCGTAGCCTTTATATGCCCAATATTAAAAAAAGTATTGTTTGAAGTCTTTGATTAGATTGTATGACTAGGACACAGTGCTTGATACATGAGGGTCTCTTTCTAAAAGGTAGGATGCCAGTTTCACACATACTATTCAGAAAACCTGCTTCCCCCTCACTCATTATTGGTGATTTTTTTTTTCAATATCAGTCATATTGAATTGTTCCATCAGAAGTCCATGGTCCCTCATTTTAAGTGTCTGGCAATGTGACACCATTTCTCAGGATAACAGAGCTGCAGCAGAGATTACATTAAGCCACCTAGGTCTTCAGAGATCCATATCATCCATGCAGCATAATTTAGGCAGTATGTGCCCTTATTAGTGTCTCCTGGTTTGGGAAGGACTTTACTGACTCATAGATCATACATAATTGGTAAATGTTGAGAGAGGAAAATGAAACTACTGTCTCTGTTGTAGATCTTTAATGATGCTTTATTCCCGCCGTGGTTTCCCTTACCATCTCTATTACACACACTATGCAAAAAATGTATATAAAGTGCACCTTTAATTTTTAGCTAATAAAGTCCATATCTCTACTCGGGCTAAGTCGTGATTTCTTTCTGGGAATTTACCCCTAGTCATAATTCTGCTGTCCCAGAGACTGCCTATTGTGATAGGTACCAATGTCTCGTTTCTTCATGGTTTGTTCTTATTCATTTGAGATCAGAAACTGGGCTCCTGTTCCCTACAGTGCTAGAAGGAAAACCTAAGAAACACATCATACAATTTTGGTAACATCCAAAGGAGAAGTGCCTCCTTGGTTCCACCAGATGGCAGTCCTGCATCAGGATAGGGGTAAATATGGAGGCAGAAGTGGGTAGAGGAGGTAGTATTTTGGACAGGGAAATGTTTAACTCTGATATTTTCTGCAAAGAGAGATTCTGAAAAATGTTCAAGTGGGTTCAGTAAGGAATAAAGTATAGACATTTTGTACAAGCACATTTATAAAAGTTTTTTAAAAAGCAATTAGGACTGACTGAATTAAAAATATTTTGATGACTAACATTCTTTTGTTACAAGACACTGAAAAATTGAAACGAAATAAATAAAATAGAGACTATTAGGAATTGGGTTATGATTATGCATAAGGTTTGTATTCTAAATATGTTTCTTGGGGCTAGAGAGATGGCACAGTGGTTAAGAGGGTATACAATTCTGCAGAGATATTTTTTCCCCAGCACCCGTGTTCAGCAGTTCATAACCACCTGTAACTTCAGTTCCAGGGGGATCAAATGCCCTCCTCTGGTCTCCATGGGCAACTGCACTCACATGCATGTACCTCCACATAAACACACTCACACTCACATACCATACACACGTATATTTATATGTAAATGTAAAATGTATGTGTATATATAAAATTCTGTTTTGTGGCTAACAACCGATTTTTTTTTTCCTTTTTAAAGTGAGGACATGATGACACACACTGGAAGAATTGAGGGAGAGTGTGGTTCTGTATATGAAGCATGATCATGGGCACTGTGAAAAGTGAATTTTAAAGTCTAGTTTATTTCAACCACAAGGGACATATAAAAGTTTTCCATCTGTCTCTCATATCAGCCTTTGCCATGCATGAGACTAGACACTTTCCTCCTGTTCCTTGGAGAAATCCAGTCCAGAACCTCAACCATACCTTTCGTGTCAGTATCTTGGCTCTGCTCCAAGTCCATGTCATTTGCGGGCAGTAAGTGATGCTAATGAAATAGCATCTACTTCTGGATGCCTGACACGATGTCCATCACTGCCTAAAAGGCCAGTTGCATAGACGAGAATGGGTGGACTCAACATTTGTCTTTTCCTTCTAAAAAGGTACTGAATGTCATGAATGGGCTGTGATTTAGTGCCTTAAGAGCTCCCTGGATTACTAGGTTATGGGGCTTTTGCTTTCCTTTATCCATGGAGTTTATTTGTTTTAGTATATTTCAGTCGGAGTCTACTGAAAGGAATACAACACAGTTTAAAGCTGCTTTTGTGAATATATTGAGGCAGGAATCCTTGCACCTTCCCCTCTTCTCAGCTGAGAATCAGCTTTAAGCACCTCTGAGAGAGGGCGAGAACTATCTTCCACAGGTGTTTGTCATCAGAGCAGTTTATCAGTAGATTTCGTAGTTCTCAGGAAAAGAAAGCTTTTTCCTTAGTCCCTTTGGCCCCATTAACGTTTTTCTAGTACTGAAAAGGAACATGATCCTTTTTCATCACTTGCCATGATATTTCTGTTTGAGAAGCCATTTTCTCTTGGCTCCTGCACCTTTTATACCTAAGCATTCCAGTTATCACTAGAAGGTAATAAGAGTTTGCACTTTGGCTTTCTAATATAAAATGATCCTATATGGCAATGTCAGAGCAGGAGAATGATTGATTTAGAAAAAAATATATTTGTACAGTCTTCTCAGGACTTTAAGGCAGCTATATTTTTCCTTTTAAGAATATACAACAAACACATTGATGTCTGAAGATACTTGTTAATTGAATCAGAGTGTAAATGAACTGCAGTCAAATTAATCTAACACAGAACTTGTTGACAAAGGTAGAAATGCTCTATCAGAGGCAAAACCACTCACACTTGCATGCTCTTACGGTGCATGGCTCAGTATCTCCTACATAGAGGGGAAGGCATAAAAATAAAAATGCAGCTTATCAAAATCAACATTTTACATCAGTTGGATTGAAATAAAACACAAAAACAGACTTCAGAATATTATAGATCCTATGTTAGCTAGGCTGTTTTGGAAGATTTTTCCATAATAAAGCAGCTAAGTAGGTCACAGTGTAATAAGATTTTATATACCTTTTTAACCCAAAGGGCATGTAGAATTGCCCTAATTAAAGATCTGTAAAAAGCTTTTTAAATTTTTCCACTAAAGTGAATTTATTCAGCTATGAAATGAGGCTTTAAGGTATCTTTTTTGGTTATTTCATATAAGCATCTTGGAGAAAAACACAAAAAGATTAATAGCCTTAGAGACAAAGTGAGTCTACAGAAGAGAGAATTTCATGTTATCCACTCACTGTAATATAATATCATTTTTCTTAGATTTGTTTACTTTCAATTATTCATAATTGCTTCTTTTAATTGGGCTAAGCTAGCTTTGTTTAAACTCCCTCTGAGAGTGATATTGGCAGAAATGATTGGCAGTTCCCTCTCCCACATGATGCCATCCTGAAAATGCAAATGTCAGTTAACAGGCTTCTCTCACCAGTTTTTAAGAGTGGGAGTCTGCATTTAGCAGAAAGTAGTCTGGGTACACAGATTTCTGAATAAATGCATATAAAATTTTGAATTCAAATTACCAAATCAGAGAACTGAAAAGAAGCTGTAGAGGTCATATTACATTTATGCTACAGGTGGCATGTCCTGTCACTATTCCTCAGCCACTCTGGGCACCCTACACCCTGCTCAATGCATGGAACCCCTCTTCAGTTACGCATAGCAGAGGGGAAAGAAATGTGTCAGGTGCATAAGCCTACACATAGTTATTTGTGTACTTGGCTTTATACCCTCAACTTCTTACTAGAGTTTCTGGCAGTAGATGAAACTGTCAGTGTTTGGTCCCTTGTCTCCACTTTTCCAAATATAGTTAAAACAGAGGTAAAATTAATTAGTGAACTGATCACTATCCTGGGAGACATGGGTCAAGCTGAAGCTTATCCAATAACAGCCCATTTTAGTCTCTGGTTCACTACTAAATAAGTCTGAGATTAAAATAGGAGGGAAATTCTCAGCCACACTAATATGTGCTGAAGTAACTATTCCAAACTGGCTCCTCAAATTCTTATTTGTAACATTGATAAAAACATTTAAGTTTAATATAGTATTTTTAATAATATATGAATAAAATGTGTTCACAATAAATCAACCATGTATTTCGTTTAAGTAAAGAACAAAAAAGAGAAAAACTTCTTTCGGCTGTCTGTATTCAAAAGAAGTGGAGGCAGAGAAGGTTCCCGTGGTACAGTCAGAATGGATGGTGTGGGAAGTCAGGATGCTTGTAGTTACAGCACACAAAAGGAGACAGAAGGAACAAAGGAGCAGCTTTGCTATCTCCTGGCATTAAAATCTCTAAGAATTCCTCCTTGAAATCAGCCACTGTTTGAATGCTTTATGAATCTGAGCACCATTAATCTTGAACACCAAGGATAGATAAGGGGAACTTTCCAAGATCCTCTTAAGAACATTAGCATCAAATCTAAACAAAAGATAAAGGAGAATGAGAAGGAGGAGGAGGAGGAGGAAGAAAAGGATGAGGAGGAGGGGAGGAGGGAGAGGAGGAAGAAAAAGCAACATCTGAAATATATTAGACACTACTAATTTTGCTAAAGATACAATAATGGATTTTAAACTTCACATGAAATTTAGATAAGAAGGCTCATTTTCATCCTTCCTAGTTTCACTCTTAGTTTACCCAAGGGAAGAGGGCAAGCATAACGGATAGTTTAGCAGCCAGGGACTCAGCTTGGTCTGGGCTACACAGAGGGTCCTCTTCTAATAATGCACTTGGAAGCTCGAGTCACTCACCTGAAGTACTGTGCACACATTCCCCACTGCAAACAACACACCTAGCACTTGTTAGTAACCTAGGACCACTACCTGTTTGAGGCTACATTTATGTCTGTTTTAAACAATGGAAATAAGTTATATCCCTTGACAGCTCATTGATAGTGATCCAATTTTACACACTCTGAAAGCAAGGTTGACAGGCTGATCTGGCCTAGAGTAGTTTTGTATGTATTATACATAATAGGCAATTGTGTTCTTTTAGGAAAAATTCCTTATTTACCATCTCATATGCCCATGTATAATTGGGCATGCATATGACTAAAGTCAGATGGGTCATGGGAAGGAATATGTTCAGTAAGCAAATTATTGAATAATCTGACCATCAAAAGAAAGACTTTCTCTTGTTATAACCCTATGTAGGGGAGCTCTCCTTTTCTTGAACCCCTCTAAAGAAGCTCCAAGAAAATACCGTGGCTTGAGTTCCCTTTCATGAATGTGACCTGTAGACATCCTTGGCAATGTATTCCTTTCTACACTTGATGTATATTCCAAGAAGAGATGTATATTCTTTCTATTCTGTATTCTTACTCTGCTTTGACCAAAGTTTCTCTGCTACTATGCACTCTAGGTGAGCCTTTATTTGAATTCCTTGAACGAAAGGCCAAGAACCTGTAAACATCCAGCCAGATCCCAACCATTGTAAATCAGGGACACTGCTTACTTTGCCTCCTCTGATCTGTTTCAACACATTTCCCTCCCCTCCCTTCCCTTCCCCTCCCCTCCACTCTCCTTCCCTTCCCTCCCCCTTCCCCTCCCCTCCACTCCCTTTCCTCCCTCCTTCCCTCCCTCCTCCCTCCCTTCTTTTCCTTCCTTCCTCTGACATCTGAGGTTTCATGCCTTCTACCTTCTTAGCAATTTCAGCTTCACTCCAGATCCTTCCTCCAGGCTCTGCTTATACATAATTTCCCAGAGAAATCTTCACCGGGCTCTCAAATTTGGACTAAGTGTGACTTCCAAAACTATGAAGTCTGTAATAGAAGTTACTACATAATATTTACCAACACCCATTTAATTGTCTCTACTTTTCATTACACCTCAAGCAATTGGTGGAAAGTATTAATTTTGGCACAGTTCAATTTTGTTTGTTGTTGTTGTTGTTTTTTTTTTTTTTGTCTCTATGGTTAGTACTACCAATTCTGAGTGGATGCTTAGTAGATGCCACTGAAGAATGAGTGTGTGAATGAACACATGTTGCATTACTGTGTACTAATGCTGCGTTCTATCAACATCAGTAAACTCAGCAGTCCTACAAAAATATGTTATCAGTTTCACCGATGTTTGCAGATCTGGCCAGTTAGAGATAGATATTTAATAAATATCAGTTTCTCTCAGCCTATCACAGGGTAGCACAGGCTAGGAGAAAGTCTCTAGGCCTTCTGTCCAACAGTAACGGAAATAGCTGAACTCCAGTTTTAGTTCAGCCACATGCAAATATGGAAACTTTAGGAAAATTGATTTGTTTAGTTAAGCCTCAACTTCCTCTATTAAAATTAGCATTAGCAAACAAATTGTTCATTAATAAAAACCAAGACAGACATTGCTTATAAAATAGTACTGCTTGTTTGATTCCATGAAACATAAAGGGCTACTAACGTGAATGTTTATAATTCTTATTGCTAACTTTCTAAAGAGCATTTTTCCTACACTGTTGAGATGCTTTCCTTTTATTGTTTTTCAAATATTTTAGTTTTTCCTGTTAAAGCGGCTATAGAATAACGCATCTCTTAGAAATACTGATTTAATGACTCATTATATCAGTACCGAGCTGTGTGTCTCAGATAGCCCATTATGAAGATCCCCATAGTCCCAGGTCTGGAAGTCTGCATCCTGAATTGTACACTGTCTTCTAGAATAAAACCATATTTGTACAAGACTCTTGACTTTGTAAAGGAAATACTCTTATCAATACCGTACAAATGAAATTTGAAATTGCCTGTCTAGATATTAGAAACATAGTTCTGCATTTCCTTAAGTAGCTTCCTTATCACTTCACTTACTACAGGGCCTACTTTTCAGAAGCACCTCTGACGGCCCATCCTTCATCTCCACCACATACTCCTCTTTATGTCATCAGTAGCCTTTCAGTTCTGCTCCATCAAAGTGCTCCACCTTCTCCATCATAACCCTACTATCCTTTGCCTGGGCTTTACTAAAGTCTCCTAGCTGCTTTGCTTACTTTATGTCTTTATCTCATCCATTCCCTCTTACACAGTGCTGATGTGGCAATATATCATTCCTAAAGTACAAGTCTCTTCACAGCAGTTCTCTGCCTATAAATAGAAGCAAGCAATAAAGAGAGCTGTTAATGTCATCCCACTCCCCCAAAAGGCCACACTTCTTAGCAAGCACTCAAAACCCCATGTGGCCTGATTGCAATTGTATCTGGAAAACGATCTCTTTTCCTTCTGGCTCTATATAATTTTTTTCTGTGCCACAGGAAGATGGTCAGAGACCTCCTTCCCTGTGCTCTTGACATGGCTTGCCTATGATGTGCAGGCTGGTAGACGCTCCCAATGCCCTACTATTCACTTGGAAGGGACATATTATGAAATTGCTTGTGTCTTATTTGATGCTCCTTCTTAGAATGCAAACCATGGCTGTACAGGGACTTTGTTTGTTCCAGGGTTGTATTCTTAGTAGCTAGAGCAATGTCTATACAACTCAGAGTAGACAATACATATCCATGGAAGGAATACATCAAAATTACTATCATCCTCTTATCAACATATTAGGCTGAGTAATACAGTCAAATGCATCTAATGAAATCTCTTCAATGAAAATACAATCTATATTTGGACATAGATACTCATGTCATGTGTATCCCCTCTAGTATAAGATAGCAGGGTTTCTGAAACATAGCGTTTTCTATTGAATGCTGATAAAGAATCAAGTGGAAATATGTGTGAATATCAGATATTTTGTTTTATTATTGCTTCCTTGTTTATACCTAAAAGCAAAACGACTTTTCTCTACTCAGTTGTTTTGCTTTGTAGTCACCAGAAATGAATATTTTGAAATTCAAACTTTCCATAATCAAAGTGGATTTCAAAGGAAAGCCAAAACAAACATATGACAGAAATTTAAATTAAGTATTAAAATAAGTCATGTGAGCCACTAAATGTTACTCTTCATTGAACAAAATAGAAGAACCTTTATTTCATATTCACAGAATAAGAGAAAGACTGCATGTGCTGACTTCTTAGCTCTGATGCAGTCACTGTACCATCCCACTTTCCTGAATTTATAGCAATATTAAGAGGCAGCTTAGCAATGGTAACTAGCACTGTAGTGCCTAATAAAGAATACAAATAAATATGAGCAATGAATTTCCTCAATGCCAGAAAACAGCCAGTAGTGAAGACTGCAGTGCAACATCAGTTCTCCCAGTGACATCGCCAAGTGGGTTCTGAAAGTTCCCAATGCATAGGCTCCAGATGAGCCTTATGCAGAACTCCAAATTCCTGAAAATTCAATTTCTTCTCATTTACTGATAATATTTGGGAAACATTTGAAAATTCTTCTAGGTAAAATAAAATGTAATCTGAATGCATTATTATGTAATACTATGTTTTTAAAACTAAGAACAAATTCTCATTTTCAGAACCCAATAGAAATATATTCAAGTGACCAAAAGAAGAGAGTACAAATTCTTTCAAATAACCATTGGCTTATTAAGTAGCACATTCTTGATATAGAGATAAAATTTTTTCAGTTAGATTGCAAGTAAATTCATCTAGAGTGCTAGGGGCTTTGTACCTGTCACTCATGTAAAAAATAGAATCCTCCCAAGTATTCTAGTTTAAGGTCTCTCTCTCTCTCTCTCTCTCTCTCTCTCTCTCTCTCTCTCTCTCTCTCCCTCTCTCATTCCAGATGCTATCAAGAGACACACAGGCAGCAGATAATGTGGAGCATGATGAGAAGAGGGTCTGCATATCGCAAGGCTTATATCTGGAGACAGCGATGTGCATTACCAAAATTATAATGTCAGTGATTTTGGCAACCACTTATCAGACAGTGCTGTGTTCCCTTAATGTATTCCTTCCAGAGTCCTGTCTCTCTAGCCAAATAATCAATAAAAGCCCTGGGATAAAATGAGAATGGAGTCTCAGAATCCAATTACTGAGGTTTGTGTACAAAAACAGAAGAAACGAAGTATGTAGATTTCTTTTTCTCATTCTATTAGGATAATAACAGACAGTGGCTGTCAGTTGAAAATGAATACAGCCCGAGTAATTCAAAATACTGTACTGAAAGCATGAAGATATGCTGTACCATGCTTTTAATTTTAGCTTCAGTTAATTTCAACAGGAAGTCATTAAAAATCTGGGACATTCTCCCAGTGATGAATTCTTAACTTCCTTCATCTTCAGCAAGAGAGGAAAAAGTTCAGAAAGATGTTCTTGCCTATTGACCTCTATAGTCCTTTTCAAAATTTGTTTAAAAAAACAATTTAATTTCTTTTCTTGAGCAATGTCTTTATATAAATTTCAAGATGTAACTGTTAAGAAGCACCCTGAAAAGCAAAAGAAGGGGTTATAGTATGAAAAGAGTATTATAAATTACAGTGCACAGGAGATTTTCATACAGATTATTTGTTGTTCAATATCATGCTACATAAAGGACTGTTATATTTGTTAATCTCATCCAGTTTCACTGCTTTTTCTTCTGGAATGTGTTCTGGTCATGATTGTATACTGTGTTTCAATAGTGCAAATACTTAAGTTAATCTAAAGGATTTATAACAAGATTTGAAAAAAGCAATTCTATTAAACTTTTACTAACAGAGAAATAATGTGTAGCACTATACTTGATAGACGACATCCTTTTTCTTTTGAACTTTGATTTTTTTGCTTTTTTGGTGTTGTTTTTTTTTTTTTTTTTTTTTTGGAGACTTCTTTTTTTTGCCCCAGCTGTCCTGAAGTTTGAGACACTGCACTGTACTACCACTTTAACTGAGATTCACAGAGCTTGCCTTGCCTCCTGAGTGCTGGGATGAAAGGCGTGCATCACCATGCCAGACATTTTTGCTGTTCAAATATGTATTTTAATATTGATAAATTCACCGTATTGGTTAACGCACGGTAGTACAGTTTTGCCCCAGTGACTTCAATGATCAGAAATTAATATTGAGAATGGAACTTTCAAAATTATTCTCAAATAAGAGATAATAAACAATTTTGTAGTTTGAGGATACACAATTGAGTTCAATTTTTAGTTATTAAATGTCTATTCTTTTTTTGCTAGTTATTAACCTTTTAATTTTATACTTCGCACAGAAAGATACTGACTACACACTACACACACACACACACATATAATATAAGTAGGATATATATATATATATATATATATATGCTCCACATATATCCCAGAATGACACAATCTAAAAATAACCTATAGATTAATTCCAAAACACGTTTGGGATTCACATTTTAACAGTAATTTTGCATGCCAAGAGAAAGAAATATAACTTTACATTCTCAGGTTACATAGCAAGTTGATGTATGTTTTAATGTACTTTCAAAGAAGAGATTATAAAAGCTAATCTTCAAGTTATACCTGTAGTATCATCAGGTTTGACTTACATATAAGGATTTGGTGATAGGATCCACAAATGAAGGACACCATTTGTTGTTTATTTCACTGGGACTATGTTCCTTTAGTTAGCATAAGGACTTCTATTTCCATCCATTTACCTGCAAATTTCATGATGCTGTCTTTCTTTACCACTGCATAGAACTCCATTGTGTAAATGTACCACAATTTCATCAGTTGAGGGACACTTGGGAAGTTTCTAGCTCTTCACTATTGTGAAGAGTGCTACAATAATAAACATAGTTGTTCATGTGTTTCTGCAATATGATGAACCTTTTGGGAATATACCCAGCAGTAGTATGACTGGGTCAAATTGTAGGTTCATTTTGAGCCTTTTAAGAGTTCTCCACAATGCTTTCCATAGGAGTTGCATACGTTTGCATTCCCACCAGCAGTGAATGAATGATCCCCTTTCCCTAAAACGTCTTCACTATTTGATATCATTCGTTTTCTGGATCATAGCCAGTCTTACCAGGGTAAGATTTGCATTTCATTAATTACTAGCGATGTTGAACACTTTTAAGATGTTTCTCAGCCATTTTTACTTCTTCATTTGTGAAGTTTATCTCTTTATTCCATATTTTGAGTGAGTCATTTATGTGTTTGCTACTTTGTTTCTTGAGTAATTTATACAATTTGGATGTTAGACCTCTGTCAGATGTGTCACTGGTGAAGGTTTCCTCTCCCCCACCTCTCTTGGGTATTCTCTCTTTCCCTGTTTAGAAGCTTTTTAGTTTAATGAGGTCCCATTTGTCAATTGTTGATCTTATCTCCTGTGCAACTGCTGTCTGATTTAGAAAGTCTTTTCCTACCCCTATACCTTGTAGGTTAATGCCAGTGATTTCCTCAATAATTTTCCGAGTTTCTGATTTCACATTGAGGTCTTTGATCCATTTGGAGTTGATTTTTGTACATGGTGAAAGGTAGGGGCTTGATTTTATTCCTCTACAAGTAGTAATCCAATTTTGCCAGTACCATTTGCTGAAGATATTGTCTTTCTTCCATTGAGACTTTTTGGCCCCTTTATCAAATATAAGGTGCCTGAGATTGCATGTGCTCAAGTTTGGGTCTTCAATTTTTTTCCATTTATCCTCGGATGAGTCTGTTTTTGTGCCAGTACCAGGCTGTTTTTATGACTATAGCCCTGTAATATACTTTGAAGTTTGGTCTGGTAATCCCCTTTGCATTGCTCCTTGTGCTCAACAAAAGACCTATCCATGGTCTTTTGTTTTTCCATATGAATTTTAGGATTTTTTTTCTATTTCTGTGAAGAAAGTCATAAGGATTTTAATTGGGATTGCATTGAATCTATACATTGCTTTGGATGGTCATTTTCACTATATTAATTCTTCCAATCCATGAGCATGGGAGGTCCTTCCATCGTCTGATGTCTTCATCTATCTCCTTCTTCAAGGATTTAAAATTTTCATTGTAGAGATGTTTAGTGTCTTTGGCCAAGTTTGTTCCAATATTTTTTTGAGGCTATTGTGAATGGGAAACTCTCCCTGTATTCCTTCTCCAGTTGCTTGTTGTTCACATTCACAGTTTTAATTTTAACATTTGAAATAAATTTTTGATTGGAATTTTGTGACTTTCATACAATATATTTTGATGGCATTTAGAGTCCCTCTCCTATCTGTACCCCACTTACAGAACCCCCTGTCATATATGTTACTCTGTCATTTATGTACTCTGTCATTTATGTTAAGGTCAATCACGCCTAGTTTGTGTCCTGAAATGTCATGTGGGGTGCATCCATCCTCTGGAGCCTGATCCTACCTAATATCACATCTTTAAGGAAAATAACTTTCCCTCTTACAGTAGTTATTGGTAGCCAAGACTTCCTCAGCTGAGTTCTGGGCTTCTTATCCACTTTCGTACTTCTATGCTGGGGTGTTTGGGTTGAGCTTGTGTGGGTCATGTTACATACTGTTAACATGGCTGGAAGTTTCCTTGTGGTCCTCCACCCTCAGCCTCTTGTTCTTATAATCTTTCTGCCTTATTATTAGCAATGATGCCTAAGCCTTGATGGTACATGCTGGATATACATGACCTATTCAGGACTAACTTGTCTTCAATCTCTTATTTTCTCACCTTTGGCAAGCTGGAGCTTTGGAGATTAATCATCTCTTGCATGAAGAAGCTTCACTGGTGGGAGTTGAGAGATGCATTAAAATTCTCTCTGCCAGCAGTTTCAATCTGTTGTCTGAGTCTTTGTTGCAGAGGTTACATTGCAGATTTATCACTTAAGGCTGAGCATCTTATAGACACTATTCTCTCTGACCTGTTGTGAAACTTTGTAGGGATCTCCATCTGTTGCATAAAGGAGCTTCTTTGATGAGTGGTATGAGTACACTTGACTGTAAATGCAAGGATATGTATTTTGAATACGGTAAGACATTACATTGGTCTAGGAGTACGAAAAAAGCAGGTTCCTACATATCACAGTAACGACTACTAAATGTAAAGAACTAAGAGAGAGTACTGAAAGCTGCATGAGAAAAACAACAAGTTTCATAGAAAGGAAAATGCATCAGTATTACAGCTAACTTTTCAATGCCACCTAGGAAAACCAGAAGAGGCTGAAACAAAGAACCCCAAGTACCAAGTGATCATAGTATGCCATCCTGCAATACTTTACCTTGCAAAACTGCCTATCATAGTTGAAGGAGAAAGAAAAACATGAAACAAATAGGCTGAAAGAATTCATGTTCACCAACCAGCTCTGCAGAGAATACTTAAAGCAATACAAAGGACTGGAAAAAGGGTTATAATTTTATAATATTTTATTTAGTATTTTTATTTTATGTGCATGAATATATTACCTTCATGTATGCAAATAAACTCATGATGTGCAATACCCACAAGAGATAAGAAAAGGGCTTCATATACCCTAGAACTGGAGTTACGAATGGTTGATAACCATCATATGGATGCTGGGACCCAAACTTATGTCTTCTGAAACAGCATCCAGTGCTCTTAACTGCTGGGCCATCTCTCCAGGCCCCAAATGAAGGAAAAATTACAAAACACAAAATAAGACTAAGAACACAAACAGAAAATAAAATGACAGTAACCAATATATATCCTCAAAAATAATTTTAAATATTAGTGGCTTCAACTTCCCAGTCTAAAGACACAGGCTAATAGAATGGATTAAGAAACAAAGTCCAGCCAGGCGTGGTGGTGCATGCCTTTAATCCCAGCACTTGGGAGGCAAAGGCAGGAGGATCTCTGTGAGTTCAAAGCCAGCCAGGTCTACAGAACAAGTTCTAGGCCAACTGGGGTTTCAGGGAGATCCCATCTCAAAAAGACAAAAAAAGAAACAAAATTCATCTTTTTTGTCATTACAATAAACTTCCTTCGAAAAGAAACTACCACCTTAGGGTGAAAAGACAGAAAATATATTTCAAGGAAATGACACTTAGAAATAATCAGGTGTCACTATTGTAATATCAGGCAAAATATACCTCAAACTAAAATTAATCAGAAGAGATAAAGAAGGTCATTCCATTGAGAAAAAAGGAACAAGAAGACACGATCATGAAGATATGTGCACCAACCTCTGAGTCACCTGATTTCATAGAGTACAAATGAACTTCAAGACAAATTAACTTCAACTCAGTGATATTAGGTGATTTCAATACACCATGCTTTCCAATATGGAGGTTATCTGGGTAAAGAATATACAGAATAAAACATCTAAATTAAACTATATCATACATCAGATCAACCTAATGGACATTTATTGAATATTCCACCTCAAGACCAAAGAATTCTCATTCTACTCAGCTGTCCATGGAAGCTTTTCTAAAACAAACCACATACTGGGACACAAAACAAACCTCAATAAATTAAAAAAAAAACCTGAAATAATTCCAATACAACTTTAAATCAACAGCAAAAGAAGCTCTAGTTAGTAAATGAACTCATGAAGATTAAACCACACACTCTTGAATGATAAAAGTTGTCCTGGATCTCAATGAAAATGGCAACCACAGGATAAAGCCTCAGGGACCCATTAAAATAGTCCTAGGAGTAAAGATTATTGCTCTAAGCACCTACATTGGAAAAGAATCAGAAAGAGCACAAATAAATGACTTAATGGTAAAAGTCAATATTCTGGAAAAGCAAGAACAAATCAAACCCAACCAAGCACCAAGAAGAAATAATAAAATCTGAATCAGATATTAATAACATAGAAACAAACAAACAAAATATAAAGAATCAATGAATCTAAGAGCTGGTTATTTGAAAAGAAAAAGAAAATAGTCAGAACCTTAACTAAGCTGGCCAAAAGAAAGAAAGAGCAAACCCAAACCAACAAAATCAGAGAAAAAGACCCCCAAAAGGTCCAGAACATTATAAGGGGAGTATGTACATACCTGTATACTACTAAATTAGAAAATATTCAAGAAACAGATTAATATATAAATTCAATAGAAACACCAAAGGTAAAGCAAGAAGTGATAAACAGCTTAAACAGACATATGAGAAATAAGGAAATCAAAACAGTTATTCGAAGTCTCCATAAGAAAACACACACACACACACACACACACACACACACGCATACACACACACACCCCAAGGTACAGATGGATTCATTGCAGACTTTTACTAGACTTTCAAAGATTATCAAAAACCAACTGTGCTTGCTTAACTCAGAAATAAAAACAGAGGGAGAGCTCCCAAACTTCTCCCACAAAGCCATTATTACTTTACTATCCAAATTAGTTAAAGACAACAACAAAAACTATAGGCCCATATCCATCATGATCATAGATGCAAAACTTCCTAGCAAAATAGTCTCAGATCTCATACAGACATACATCAAAATAATTATGTACAATAATCAAGTTAATTTTATACAAGGGATGCAGGGATGGTTCAATATATGTAAGTAAATAAATAAATATAATAAATCATATGATCATCCGATGTATGAGGAAAAGTCCTTTGAAAAATTTAACATGCGTTCATGATAAAAATCCTGGAGAGAATTGGACTGGAGGGAATATACCTCAATATAATTAAGGCCTTGTACAACAAACCCACAATCAACATCATTCTAAATGGAGAAAAGATTGAAGCATTCTCATTAAAATCTGGGACCAAACAAGGTTGTCCACTATTCCCACTCCTTTTCAGTATAATGAGTAAAACTCTAGCTAGAACAAAAAGACAAGAGATGTAAATTAAAGGGATACTAATTGGAAAATAATAGGTCAAATTATCCCTATTAGCAGATAGTATATTATACATAAGGGATACCAAAAATTCTACCAGAAAACTCATGGAAATGGTCAACACTTTCAGCAGTGACGGGATAAAAAAATCAACTTACAAATTCATTCGCATTTGTATATCCTACTAAAGAGCAATCTGAGAAAGAGTTCATGGAAACACTCCCATGTACAATAGCCTCAAAAAATACCTAGGACTAAATCTAACCAAAGTTATTAAAAACTTCTACAATGAAGATTTAAAATCCTAGGCAGTCTTAAATTACTACTTCCTGATTTGCATGTCCATTAGTATTGTAATGTTATGTATGTATGTCATAAAACATTAAAATTGGTTCAGAGGACTCTGGTTATTTCAATATCAGTGATGGGTAGATAGTGTTAAACTGTGCTTTCAGAACATACAATTAAAATGCTAGGGTCTGAAGAGATGGCTCAGCAGCTAAGAGCACTGACTGCTCTTGAAGAAGACCCAGGTTCAATTCCCATCGTCTTCATGGCTTCTAACGACTGTCTATAATTCCAGTTCCAGGGGATCTAATGCTTTCTTCTGACCTCCACAGGCATTTTAAGACACAGGTGTACTTACATCCATGCAAGAAATACACTCATACAGAAAACATAAAATAATAAATAAAATATTTTTAAAAGATGCTGATAATGAAGAACCTCTTATAAAGCACATCATTTTATAGGAAATCTGAAGTCAGGGAGAAATAGTGAAAATGTACTTTATCTGGCACACAGATAAAGTACATTTAATTGGCCACATGTAGTAAAATGCATACAATGAACTGAATTAAAAGAAATCTTGATGTAGTTTTTTCTCGGTAACATGGGTTATTTACTAACATACTACAAATAGGTAACTGGTCCATCATTAGATATACTTATAAATCTATTTCTGTATTAGGAGTTGATTTTTGTCTTTTGATTAGCAATATTATGTTTTATACTCATGCATTGTGGTGCCGGATGGATCCATTATGGCTGAGTATAAGAAGCTTCTTTCCCTGATAACCTAGAAGGTAGGTTTCAACCAGAATACTTAGAAGGCCAGCAGGAGATGAGAGCTGCTCCCACTTGTCATATCAGACATCAGGCATCTGCAGCCCAACTCCCAGGGGGATGAGTAATATTCCCAAGCCTTATCCCTCCTGAGGAGGCAAATGACCCAAGCCATAAGCTTATCTCAGGTCCTAAGGTTTCCTTCCATAAAACTTAGCCATTGCAGAATGCCTTGTTCTCTTTCCCACACACCTCCTGGTCAAAGAGCCCAACAAAAGAATATAACTGCTTAAACCCCTGCAATAAATGAGTTTTGCTTGCTGAAGCAAGTCCCAGGTCTTTCTTTGGATCTATCTGTTCTGGTTTATGGCTGTCCTGGGACAACTCTGCTCCCTCCCACTTCCTTCCTTGTGACTCCATGGCAGTTAAGCCATGGCCAGGCACGATTGCCATACCTAGGGCCTCGAGGCTGGTGACCTGGGAGGTTGGAGCCTCACCATACAAAGGAATCCAACAATGTATGAATAAGTAATTTTTATATAAAGATGTATTTTTAATGTATATTTCCATTTAAGGATTTTTTGGGTGAATTCATGGTTGTAAGGTACTTTAATGGATATCCAACATATCAAAAAAGTTTTCTGAAACTTTTACAGATTGGAAGCATTTGTAGTTAATATGAATTTAATAAAATAGTATATTAAAACAACCCAGAAAATATAAATGAAAGAAATATAAACTATGTTTAAAGCATTATTGTTTTAGAGTTTATAGTGAACATACAAATGTAAACATGACATGTACATTTAGAATTAAATTACAAAGTGCTTATGAACTATAATTCTAAATATAAAATATCTGCAAACCAGACATAGTGGATTATGCATTTAATCTCACTACTTGGGAGGCAAACACAGACAGATCTCTGTTAGTACCAGGCAAGCTTGGTCTACATAATGAAACCCCATCTCGAAAAATATAAATATACCACTAATTCTATGTCTCCACATATTGTATATATAAACGGTCATAATCTCTTTGAAACAAAGACATTATATTATGTATGAAACCATATATTGCACTTTCAGGGAAACATTTAGCAAAGATAGGACTTAATAGAAACCTTGAAAGTTAGTAATCACAGCTTCCAATGGAAAAAGATAGAAATTAAGAACAATAAATAACAAGAACATAAGGGTAAAATAAGAGAAATAATATCAAAGTCAAGAGAAATTAACAACAAATAATACAATTGAGATCACCAAGGAAAATAATCTCCTGTGACAACAAATAAAAAAATGAGGAATGGCAAAACAAACTTAAAAATTACATAAAACTCAAAACTTGTACAAAGCAAAGGAAGCAATGACTGAATGAAAAGAGAAGCTTATAGAATGAAAGTGTTTGTAAACCATACATCTGAGAAGCAGACAAGATAAAATTATATAAGGAATTCAAGCAATTCAACTGAAGTTATATAAATAATCCAATTACAAATGACCTATAGGAGCTAGGCCTGGTGGTTCATGCCTTTAATCCCAACACTCAGGAGACAGAGGCAGATCAATCTTTATCAGATCAAGGCCAGCCTGCTCCACATAATAATTTTCAAGCCAGCTGGAGCTAAAGCTAGACCATGCCTCAAATAAATAAATAAATAAATAAATAAATAAATAAATAAATAATAAAAAGGCCAGAAGGAAAAAAAAAAGCAAAGAAAACTGAAGCATAGACCTGAACAGAGTTTTCTGAAAACATAAAAGTGGACAAATTTGTAAAAAGAAAACAAGTGCTCATTCCTAACCACCAGGAAAAAAAATGTAAATTAAAATCACAATGATTACCACACCCCAGTATGTATGGTATTCCTGTTTGATTTCTGTTGTTATAATCACCAGAAGCAATTTAGGGAGGAAAGGGTTTATTTCACCATATAACTTACAGTCCATCATCAAGTGAACTCACACTGAAGGACATTTGGAGACACAAATTAAATTATACATGCCTTCTTAAATACACAATAGAGTACAATAATTTGGGCGGGGATAATAAGTGGAGAAGGGATCTAAATACCATCAAATTATAATTGAATGACAATTGCAAAAATTCAATATGAAAGAAAAAAGAAATTACTTAGAGCATAACAAAAGTTGCTATAGATAATATCAGTGTGCTAAACTAATTAGTGCTCTGTTATAGCAGCAGCAATCAAACAGGTAGCAAACATTAATGAATAAAATGTTATGAAATATAAAGGAATCCACTTTAGCAAAATGTGGATAAAATATGTTTTTATCATTTTAATTAAGGGTAAAGAAACAATTGTACACTATATTTCAAGTCTGGGACTACAGAATGGCCCAGTGGTTCCATTGATTCCCACCAAGACTAACAACTTGAGTTCAGTTTCCAAGGCCCCCATGGTGGAAGGAGAGAAGAGATTCCTGTCAGTCATCCTTTGACTTCCATAAGTGTGCCGGAGCACATGCATACATTCACACACACACACACACACACACACACACACACACACACACACCATGCAGAATTAAATGTAATAAGAAAGAAATATTTCAAGGTGTTAATGATATATCAATGAATTCATTTCTTGATTCTTTTGGTATTATAAGGATAAATATTAAAAGAACACGTCATCTTTCTTCTTCACTGTCACCTTTAGCAAAATTGTGCTTTGTTTTTCAAGAGGTACTTGTTCTCTTGATGATCTCATCTTAATTTCTGGCTCAGTTTCTAGACTGCTAAGGTCACTTTCAGAGTCATGGGGCCTCCTCTTACTGTTGTCAAAACCAAAATTATATCCATTCTCCTAGTCTTTCCTTAGGTGGATTTTGATTGTTCACACTGGTAGCATTGCCTTTACAAGGGGTTAATTATATATATATATATATATATAGAATATATATATATATCTATGTTAGGTCTATATAAAGATTTATAAATATAATGCTTTTTATTTATTTTGTCAGTCATATTTTCATTAATACTGGTAGTCAGGCAGTCATTGTGGCCTCCTATGTTATTTTGTATCAGTAAGCATATTCTTTTTGCCTTTTTTCTAATTGCATACAGACATGGTTTATCTGTATTTGTTCTAGAAAATCTTTTAATAAAATCCAAATATCTTTTGTAAGAAGAATAAATATAAATGGTGACTTTTAGAACCTTATGGGAGAACAAATGCACAAAAATATGATGGAATGTAATGCCTAATCAGGTCTAAATATAATACTTGTGAAAATAATTAGACAAATGTGTCAACTAAACAATATAGCTATATCCAAAACAAACCATCCTTTAGTGAATTTATCTTTATTGCTAAGTCTTCAGATATGTTCCTTTGAATTTTTTTATTTATTTATTTTTGTATGTGTATAAATGCACTGTCTGCATGCAAGTTTGTGCTCCCGCGTCATGCTATGCCGCGGAGGTCAGAAGAGGGTGTCAGATTCCCCTGGAACCGGAGTTCTCCTGAAATTGGAGTTTCAGACGGTTCTTGGCCACCATGTGGGTGCTGGGGATCGAACCCGGGTCCTCTGTAAGAGCGGTCGGCGCTCTTAACTGCTAGAACATCTCTCCAGCCCCCAGATATGTTCTTTTGAATCCAGAAACAAGATATAAAAGGATGCTACCACTTCTGAAAATGTGAAGCACATTAAAATGTTCTTTCTTACAGTAGTTCTACTAAAAGTATAGTCTTTCAATGAAAGTATATGTATTTGTAAAAGTTTATGATAACTTGCTCATAACAGGCAAAATGTCAATGAGTAGTACAGTACACAATCTAACAATAAAGCATTAAATGAATTACATATGAGTGCTTTATTATTTTGAATAATTAAAGCACAACAGTTACAAGTAGATTCTTCTAAACCAACACATGCTTGAGTACATAAAAAAGCATGACATAAATTGAAATAAAGCGATTTCAATAAAATTATGGAGTCAAACTAGTGTATAAATTCTGGCCCTGGAGTTAAAACCTCTTAAGTCCTATATTCTTTATATGATTTAGTCATAGATGATAATGTACAGATCATAGAGGGAAAATGTGGTGCAATAATTTACTCATCTAGCAGGTTTCCTGACACAATATATATTTTCAGTATAGGGCATATGCTTCTAGAGTTATTACATTATTTTTGTAGGTTTAATTCTTCAGCCATTTTATTTGAGTTTCACACTCAGTTCTACACAGTGTCCCTGCTGAAGGAAAGCAAGCATAAGGGAAACTTTAAGACACCAGAACAGAAGACACAGACAATATAAAAAATGTCCATGCTCCTGGAAGGGCAGGATTAGTATTATTAAAGTGGCTCTACTACTAAAAGCAATCTACAGATTCAATGAAATCTTCATTCAAATTCCAATGGTGTTTTTCATAAAACTAGAAAAGGAATCCTAAAACTCATATGGAAGCACAAATGATCATTGAGAGCCAAACTCATTCTAAGCAGAAAGAACATAGGGCATCACATTACCTTATCTCAAGCTATAGTACATAATGGTAGTGATAAAGATGGTATAGTATATCAGCACAGAAATAGACATGTCGATCAACAGAATGTAATAGAAGACCCAGACATGAACCCACAGAGAAATGGAGACTTGATTTTTGACAAAGGTATAAAAACCCTTCTTCCGCACTGGAAAAAAAGACATCATGTTCAACAAAGGGTACTGGCAAAATGGGATATCCACCTACAGAACAGTTAAATTACATTTGTATCTCTCAACCTACATGAAATTCAATCCAAACTGGTTTAAGGACCTTAATTTAAAACCAGAAATGCTGAAACTGTTAAAGGAAACCATAAAGAAAACACTTCAGGATATACACATAGAAAATAAATTTCTGAATAAAACCCAAGTAGCACAGGAAACAGCCCCAAGAATTGACAAATGAGTGTAATTGAAATAGAAAGGCTTCTGCTCAGGAATGGTGGTAGGCACTTTTGATCCTGGCCATGGGAGGTGGAGGCAGGCGGATCCCTGAGAGATTGAGGTCAGCCCAGGCTACTTCCCTGGCCAGCCAGGACTAGAGAGACCCTGTCAGAAAAAACAAGAAAGGCTTCTGTGTGACACAAGAAACTACCAACAGAAGTATCAGACAGCCTATGGAGAGGGGTTAACTTCCAGAATATATGAAGTACTGCAAAAAACTAAACCCTGAAAAATCAAACGGCCAGTCAGTAATTGGTCCAGTGATCTGAATGGTTATCAGAGGAAGAAATATAAATGTCTAAGAAATACAAATATTTAAAAAGTGTTCAACATCCTTAGCCATCATATAAATGCAAATTAAACTACTTTAAGTTTCACTTTAACCATAGTCAGAAAAGCTACCATCAAGAAAACAAATGTCAACAGATGCTGGCTAAAATATGGAGAAAGAACACCCTCTTCACTCCTGGTAGGAATGTAGGTAGCACATCCATTCTGGAAATCAGTCTGGAGTTGTCTCAAAAAACTAAAACAGAACTGACATATGACCCAGCTATAGCTCTTGGGCATATACCCAAAGGATTTTACATCCTATGACAGAGAAACCTGCACCTTTGTTTATTCACAATAGAAAGGAAATAGAATCTGCCTAGATGTCATAAGATGAATGGATAATGAAAATGTTCTGCACATGCACAATAGAATTTTATCCAGCTCTAATGAAAATAAAGTTAAGGAATTTACATAAAAAATGGATAGAATTGCAAAACATATTAAGTGAGGTAACCCAGGATCAGAAAGACAAATACTGTATATTCTTTCTCATATGTGGAGCCTAGCCTTTGTTAAATATGTGTGTCCAGGGGCTGGAGAGTGGTTAAGAGCAAGGGTGTTCTCGAGGAGGATCCAGATTTGTTTCCCAGCAGCCACATAGCAGCTAACAACCATCTGTAATTCCACTTCCAAGGAATAAGACATCTTCTAGCTTCCATGGGCACTGAATATGGTACTGTTACATACATGGAAAGGCAAAACACTAGGACATATAACATAAAAAAAAGGTTTGAGTAAAAAGTCATGAAACTAGAAAGAGGTCCAAAAATTGGGAAAAAAAACCCCAGGTTTTTCAAGAAATGCCCCCATTCATAGTCCCCTGAGACTTAGTTGACCTCTGAGGGTAAGGAAAAAAGTTATCCCTTAGGTCCCTTGGCCAAACTGGTATGGGTATTTAGTATGGTCATAAGCACCCAGAAAGGCTAAGTTACACCAGCCCGATACATCACACCTATCCTAAAATTGTATCTTCTGAAAACAAAGTGTGCATTATTTCCATATCATATTTCTTGATTCACCTTTTCCCATTTTAACTCTATATTACTTTAAAATATGTAAACATGCCCACCATCATATACCAAAAATCCATAGTCTGGAAATAAATGGTAGGTTAGTTCTAAGACCTATCTAGGGATTCTTTTCCTGTGCAGGGAGGTCTTGGAGATCCACTAATGGGACTTTGGCCAGTGGATAGCCCATAAAGAGGAAAGTCTGCTCATGCTTCAAAGAGAGAAGCCTGATCTAGGAAGACCTAACTGTGTCCTTGAGTTGATGGAAACGGGTAGTTGAAAAGCCAAAAGGAGCCAGAGGCTCCCTCCCCCCCAAAAAACCCTGAGTGACCCTTGAGGACCAGATCTTCGACTGACCTTGAGAAAACAAAAACCTTGGTTAATCTGCGCTAACTGTGCCTTAAGCATCCAAAAGGAAAGTATAACCAGAAATAATCAGTAAGGTCTGAGAAATTGTACTTCAGATAAAAAACTTGAGAATACTTCAAACCTTCAATGCCAGATGGGGACTACTGAGATATCCAGCATGTGGACTGAGCAGCTACTGGGATTTCAGTCTCTTCAGAGTGTAGACTGCTGTTTTTTGACTACCCAGGCTGTGTCATGGAGGCCAGTGCAGGAAGATCAAGACAGGACACATGCTTGCTGGACCTCATTTGGGTGACCATGGGGGAGGGACCCCAGTGTGGAGTACAGGGGCAGGACTGATGATTGTTTGGGTTTGCCAAGAAGGAACCTTTAAACACTCCCTTGGAGAAAACATGACATCTTTTGGAGAAAAAAGAAAGAAGGAAAGAAAGAAGAAAGAAAGAAAGAATGAAAGAAAGAAAGAAAGAAAGAGAGAGAGAAAGAAAGAAAAAAGAAAATCCTTTAACTCAAGTGATATGTGTATGTATGTATGTATATATATATATATATATATATGTGTGTGTATACATATAATACAATACAAGGTGTAGAAAAAAATGAAATTTCCATGTTAAAGCATCACTGTATTTTAATGCTTTTTTGATATCACAAGTTTAACTTACATTACTTTGATGCTATGTGTACTCTGAAGTTCAACTTAAATAAAAAAAAAACAGGCTTTAAGATAAGGGAGCAGGAAGACAATAGAACAAAGTAGGGTGAAGGAGTATGACAGGGTAAGGGGAGGCAGAGAGAAGGCACAGTGAGGGGGAGGGGGAGGTGTGATAAAGCTAATTGGGTATAAATTCTAAAACAAGAGAAAACAAAAACAACCAAGTACCACAGCAATCCCGAGCACAGCTGGTGAGGATATCAGCACACAGCCTATGTGACTCTGGTACATTTAGTAGGAAGTAGCATTTACTATAAAAGCTGGATTTAGGTCCAAAGTAACATGGGGGACTAACCAGTACTACCCCAGAGTAACTAGGAAGAGTGACTGAAAACCCGA
Source organism: Rhizomys pruinosus (assembly GCA_009823505.1). NCBI lineage: Eukaryota > Metazoa > Chordata > Mammalia > Rodentia > Spalacidae > Rhizomys > Rhizomys pruinosus. The sequence continues at coordinate 383,747 of VZQC01008536.1, read as the reverse complement.
GTTGCATCAAAAACAAGGATCCAGATGACATGTACTAAGGTCACTGTCTGCCTCTCACATCTCCCTAAGTCACTGCTGGCTTTACTTGTTCTCTGTCTTATCAGGGTGTGTGAGATGAACTGGGACCATAGGAATTGTGCTGCTGTTGGTGACTGTCATCAGCTGTCCTGTCTAGGACAATCAAAGAAACATGAGAAAATCCACTTATGAGATGGCAGGAAAAAAATTTGTCAACAGAACAGAACTGACCTATATTTTCCAGAATGGAATTAACCTTAGCTACTTAGTTAAAAGGCAAGATTAAGAATGAAGCTGAGATATTCTAGAAATTCTAAGTTCAGAAAACATTTTAGCATCTGTTTTCCTTTAATTCCCACTGTGTGTGTGTGTGTGTGTGTGTGTGTGTGTGTGTGTGTGGCAGTTGAATGCAGATGAAAAGTTTATTCATAGAGTTTAGGATGTACTGTTAGTATAGTGTCCTATGGTAGGCTTGGTAATTGGACATTGAACCTAGCTAGAATTCATATCCAGTTATGTTTTGCTGAAGGTACATTCATTTTAGCAAATGGCATGATTTTTTCTAACAAAATACTAAATGGGAGGCAGCCTGCCTGCATGGACAGCTGCTACTTCATGGAACCATTGCCAGGAGCCACTATTTAATAGAGTTGTGTGGGCATTACATTTGTTGCTTTCCTTTGACAAAAGACAAGATGAGTTGGACCTGAGATTTTGCCTTGACTTGCTTTCATGTTCTGTAATTTATTATGAAACAATACTTGTTAGTTTGCTTTTATTTGTCTCTGTCCAGAGTAAATTCGTGATTCTTTATAAATTACTTTTCTCACTCAAATAAAGCTTTACATGGAAAATTAACCCTCTATACATTTCTAATTAGTCTTTAATGAATTTAGCTTGTCAGTTACAAAATGATTCATCCAATTAAATACTTAGAATTTAATCTCCATTACTTAACAGTATGACAACTGCTCCCAAGTGAGAAATCTACTTGAGGTTTCATGTGTGTGTGTGTGTGTGTGTGTGTGTGTGTGTGTGTGATATTCTTTGTGAAATTAATAAATTACTTCTTATATAACAGTACTCATAAGTTATATAATGTTCAGATATACTTATCTTCTTGTTTCTCTTTATATCCAATGCGTTAAGCAATATATAATAAAAACATGTCTACCTATAAGTTATGTAATTAAATATAATTTTCTGACTTCAGGGTACATTCATTAAAATGAAGCTAATACCACTCAGATAAAAATAATTTCAAAGAGGATGTTATTTTACTTAATGAATTAAAATCTATGTGATTTCCTTAGGTAAATTTTAAAATAAATTGCTAATGCTAATGAAATATTTTATGTTAATTATACTTGTTTTTTCATCTATACACCCCATTTTACCTCTCAAATGACCTAGTTTCTTTGTGTATTTTTCTTGCAGGGAACTTAAGTTTTACATATTAAGATTTTTATTAATACAAACATGAGTCTATTTTATTTTACTTATAATTTTATTTGAATACTTTAATTTAAATTATGTATGAAAATAGAAAATTTACATATAGCTAAATATAAGAAATATTCACAATAAGAAAAAAATAAATGATGCTTAGTATAAAAGCCAGAGGGAAATGTATTGGTTTATAATCTTAATGAGAACATGCACATTCAATATATACAGATGGATGTGTACAGCTAAAGGCTATATAACAAGCAGTACAGTGCCAAGAAGGGGAAACCTCTCCCCCCTCCATATTTTTGGTCAAGGTAGTCTAAGAGAATTCCAGAATAACACAGACTATTGCCACAACCCTTGCTAGCTTTCCAAGACTTGAAGATAAAACATTGCTTATCTCATCTTGCCTTTTGTCAAAAGAAAGATAAGACAGAAGATATTTCAGACACAGGACTTAGAGCACCTGAAATGGAACTGATCAGGATGGCTCCTTTTCTATGCAAGCTGCCAAGGGACAAAACCAATCAAAGTCCAGCCCATCTGTATAGCTTAAAAAATACAACTATGACTGGCCCAGCAAAGTATCTCTATTGGTGCAGTAGTGGCACTTTTATTTTGGTGGCAAAATCAGCATCTGTCTGATTGGAACATAAGGCAATGAAATGGGAGAGAACTCAAGTGTGGTACTGTAAATATATAAGTACATGGCTGGAGAGGTCATAAATCCTAGAAATAAAGCTACTTTTGTCAAATTCCTTACTGATTTCTAAATGTGAATTTTTATGTTTACAAACAACTATATCTATAACCACTCATCAAAAAAGCCTCTTTTTGCAACAGATGGAAGCTATTACAGAGTTCCACAACAAGTCAAAAGCAGCGAATAAGTGTCTGTGAGGTATCCAGTCCTAAGTGACTCATCTACAGTGCGACCTCTATTCAGGGAATAGAGCAGAACAGGAGGCAGAAAGTCAACTCTCACCAATGAAGCTTCCTCATGCAACAGATGATGATGATTAACCTAGAAAGCCACAATTGGACAAACTACAGAGAATAAGAGACTAAGGAGTGCTTCCCCTGGGTAGGATTCCTATGTTAAACCTCTGCAACCCAGGGCTCAGGGACCATTGATGAATAGGGTCAGAAAGATTGCAAGAACCAGGGATGGTGGATGACCACAAGGAAACAGGGTTTTCCAGGGGGCTAAGATCTTGCTCATATGAATGTATAGCAAAGGAGAGAGCATACAGAAGACACATGCAAACTCAGACAAGACAAAACCCCAGCAGAGTAGAGAAATGGAGATAAATCTCCAACCTTAACTGTGGAACTATTGCTGTTGTCTTTAAGAGAGTGACTAGGAAGGCTGACCAAGCTCCAGCCGTGAACAGACTCATACCTAGGGGCATTTGTTGATATAAACATGGCTTAGTAGGCTTTAACATATACAACATATATAACAGCATAAAATCTGGAAGGGGTGCTGTAGAGAGGAGCCAGTAGGGGAAGGAGTCTGAATATGATTAAGATGCATGGGGCGTGGTGGCACACGCCTTTAATCCTAGCACTTGAGAGGCAGAGGCAGGCAGATCTCTGTGAGTTCAAGGCCAGCTTGGTCTACAGAGTGAGTTCCAGGACACCTGGGGCTAGGGAGACCTTGTCTCAAAAACACCAAAAAAAAAGATGCATGGAATTTGTAAAAATTCAATAAAAATAAATGAAATAAAATATCTAGTAAATATTATTGAAATATTTTTGTTTAAATAAATTTATTAAAATACAATATTTAAACATATTTAATATAGGATATTAATATAGACAGGTGGGCTAAGTCAAGCATCCCCCCCACACCAACTGGAATTGCTGAGAGAGTATCCATGGATTTTTTTTTTTTTTGAGAACCACCAGAACAGGAAGGGCAGAGTGACTTAGACTTCCAGTATCCAATATATAAATAAAATTGAAAGCCTGAAACCTAGACAAGTCAATACTCCATAAACAAGGAGGAGAAAAAAAAAAGCATCAGAAGGAGGCAAGCAAAACAAGCCTTCACCATAGTGAAAAGACATTTGTGATTGGCATCGGAATACAGGCAAAAAAAGAAAAAGGGAAACCCTCATGCCAGTGACACGGTGAAGGGATAACATGGGAAAGGTGCAGGATAATGCCACATAAAACTCTACCAACCCTGTAGGAGATAGCTACAGTGGGATTCCCCTGGAGGTGACCCAAGAAACAGATCTTAGAGGAATAATTGCAGACCTATTAAGAGAAATTAAAAAGAAAATAAAGAAGTCAGAGAACTAAGGAGAGAAAATGAAAAACTCAAAAAGGACCCAGAGGGATACAATCACAAACTTCAGAAAGAACTAAAGGGAGAGAATGACAAACTCCAGAAAGAACTAGAGGGAGAAAATGACAAACTTCAGAAGGAAGTGGAAACACTGAAAAAGGAAGCCAACCAGTGAAGTAAGGAGCACAAGAAGAGATTGAGAAGCTCATAAAGGAAATGGAAATACTAAAAAAATCACAGGATGAAAGGAAAAAGGAAATAGAACACTCATCCAATCAAGAAGAAAGGAAAGGAAAAAGCCTCAGAACTAGAAGGAGGAAGCAGAAAAAAGAATATCAGACCTGGAAGATAACACAGAGCAACTAAAAAGCTCAAATAAAGATTATGAAAAAATTAAAAATACACAAAAGTATAACAACCAGGAAATATGGGACACTATGAAAAGATCAAACCTCTGCATCATAGGAATAGAGGAAGGAGAAGAATGTCAAAAGAATAGTATTAATCAGATCTTCAATGGAATAATAGATAAAAATTTCCCCAAACTAAAAATAGACAAACCCATACAAATACAAGAAGCACATAGGAGTCCAAATAGACAAGATCAGAAAAGAAACTCCCCATGCCATATCATATTTAAAATGCTAGATACCCCAAACAAAGACAAAATTCTGAAAGCTACAAAAGAAAAACAAGTCACATACAAAGGGAAACCCATCAGAATTACAACTGACTTCTTGGTGCAAACCATGAAAGCCAGAAGAACATGGAACAAAGCATTCTCGGTGTGAAAGGACTATGGATGACAACACAGAATACTATACCCAGCAAAAATGTTGATTATAGTTGAAGGAGAGAGAAAAATCTTCCATGACATAAACAAGATGATATACTACATGTCCGGAAAACCAACTCTTCAGAAAATACTTGAAACAATTCAAAGGGCAGAAGAGAGGAGCAACTATCCCCATGCACCTAGGAAAATAAAATAATAAAAACATAACTGCAAGAGTAGAATGGAGAGTAAAAATCCAAATGGATAAGAAGATGAAAGGAAGCAACATCCATCTTTCAATTATGACCTTAAATATTAATGGACTAAACTCCCCAATCAAAAGACATAGACTGGGAGAAAGGATTAGGAAACAAAATCCATCTATATGTTGTCTACAAGAAACCCATCTCAATTTCAAGGATAGGCACCAACTTAAGGTGAAGGGGTGGAAGAAAATATTCTAAGCAAATGGTACCAAAAAGAAAGCAGGTGTTGCTATTTTAATATCAGACAAAATAGATTCCAAAGCAAAAGAAATCAAAAGAGACAAAGAGGGCCATTACATCTTTCTTAAAGGAACAATTGACGATGAAGATCTCACAATCATGAATATATACACACCAAACG